>KV751363.1:1984349-2023273 GCA_001698575.1 Mola mola
AATCATTAGCTTAAGGCTAATGTACAGTAAAATTCTGACTGTTGAAAGAGATACGATCCTGTAATCAAACTTCACTTTCTGTCTGAACACACCTTTACTGTCTTTACAAATAACTTGAATGGTTTAAAAACGGCAAATTTGATCTTTAGCTGTCATCCAAGAGAATCTCAAGTTTCTGTCCATGCGGTCAAAGAATTAATTTTTTTCAAATGAGCCGTTATGTGTTTTGGACCTTTTTTTTTTTTTTTAAACATAATTTACAGTTTCATATTTCCCATATTCCTTTGTCCAATTCTGCAGCTTCTTAAGCAGTTTAAGATAGATGGTGACAAGAGTTATTAGTTTTTGTCTGAATATGGGTTACAGCAGCTTCTGCTCTGCGATGAACTGTAGAGAAAATGTTTGCAGAAACCTGTTCAGAGTTTAGGTGACGGGGACAGTGGCTGATTCTGCCTTTGGGAGAGGAAGGTGTCAAAATTTGATTGTAGATTGAAAATCAAACAGAATGAGCTCCTCATTTTGATCATTTGAGCCTTTGATTCTTCCAGTATTGTTTTCTTGTGGGCATCTGAAGAAAAAAATAAAAATTGAAAGACGACACAACAAGCTTAGCGGCAGCCTGCAGCTATCCACTGACTGGTTTCAGCTCTGGATCTGATAACTTCCTTCTTAATTGCTCTTTTTGGGGAGAAATTTGACTCAGCAGAGAACTCTCTGGTGTTGTTTATTGTTAAAGGTTGGCATTCTTTGTTGAACTCATTTGATCTTCCTTACCTTACCTGAAGCTGCTGTTGAGAATTTGTAAGTGACAGAGAAAACAGATGTCTGTACAATCCAGATGTGATTTAATGTATCTAACAATGGCATGACCACCAGAGCCAAAAAATGCGCTCAAATTGAAAACTAAATTGTGACCATAAACTCGATCGTACATTTGGAGCATCGTGACACCAGGTATAGTATATATAACCAGATGTGATGAATTAAAGTAAAAGCACAGTTAACACATGTGTCTGTGAGATGTATCCAGTTATCACCAGTTAGATGAAGTGGTTGTGTGTACATACATTGTGCTTTACTCCTCAAAATAAACATTTCTTTCACTTTAATACTGTTTGTTTGGAGGAATCACACAGTGTTTCATTCTTAAGGTTGAGCAAACTCACATAATAATAGTCATACCTGGTGTTCAGGAGATTTTTGGAGGGAAAATTAAAACACAGCGGCCAACATGAAATACAGTATTTTAACACAGATTTGGATTGTTGAATCACTAATCATCGTTACAATATTAAATGCTGTAAATAATACATAAAAATAATAATAATAACTAGTCAGTCACGTGATTGCCTCTTCACTCAGTCACTTACATTGGTCACAAACATTTTATCCGAATATGAAATTATCTTCCATGTACTTAATGTTGGCAGAATAAACAACCAATAGGACATTATCCTCGGCTCTAAGAGGCCGTGAAGTGCAGCTTCGGTCAGAAAAAATGGCCTTCCCTTGTGTTGTCTCTTTAAGTTGGAAACAACACCAACCGGTATAGTAAGGTCTGTTGGAGCCATGTGTTGGTAAAAACGTCCCAAACTCAACTTCAAAATAAAAGCTGTATGTGTGAGAAGTGTCCTAAAGAGAGTCAGGAACTGAATGCTTGTAATTCTATGAAATATAAAGCTTGCACAGCAGCAAAATACATTAGTGACTGTGTCACAAAATAGGTATGACGATGATGTCACTTGTTCCAGCCGATGACCTCATAGAAGAGCGCCTTGAGGAGCCGGGCCTCGTAGGTGACCGTGTTCTTGCCAATGTGAATGCGGCTCTCCTCCAGAGGCTGCTCGATGAGCGCCGGAACCTCTTTACCGTACGCTGGAGGGGAGATGACCAAAGAAACACGAGTTAATGCTGCTCGAACGTGAACAAGACTAAAGGTTCTAACAGCGTCTCCTAGAGGCCGAAATGTTGCTAACGTGATGAAAGTGCTCCTGAGGATTCTACGATCCTTAGAGGTACAAACATAAAGGGTCACCAAAAGGTGGCAGTAGAGGAAAGGTCATAAGTCATGAACATCTAAAGGGTTTGTCTGCTTAGATTGAAGGTGGAGCAGGAGTGTGTGCGTGTGTGTGTGTGTGTGAGAGACTGCAGCTCACCCTCACAGTGCTCCAGGAACTGAATACACTCTTGTACCACAGAGTCCCTCAGCATGACCATGTGTTTGGACATGTTCTCCAGCAGAGACAGGAAGCAGCGCTTGGCGTAGAACCATGTGTCCGTCCCCAACTACAAACAAACACACACTTAAATGTTTGTTGTGTGACAACTTTTGAGGATAAGTGACATAGACACGCAGAAAAAGTTAAAATAAATGAGAAAAAACAGAAACTGTAGTGGAGCAAATAAAGTAAAAATTACAAGACAGCTGCAATTTCAGCAACAAGGCTCTATGATGCAATGAAACTGGGTAAAGATTAAAAACGATGGACATAAATTGCTTTTTTCACTACTAACTATGCTCAGACTGCGTCTGCGAATATGGAGTAGAAACTTGCAGTGAAGCACCCCTGTTTTCCCCCTTTAATTCCAAAGTAATGTGTGATTATTGAGCACATTACCACAGCATGGAGTAAATACTCAGGTATAAATTTACACAAATTTGTCTTTCATAAACATTGGAAAACTTCAGAAAACAGTGCTCCTTCGGCAAATGTTTACAATACCTGTAAATATTTGTTTACAGGTACTGATTCAAAAACACACAGGGTTGTTTTTGACTTGCCCAGTGCCGCAGTATCGTATAACCTCGTCGAGCAAAGTGGTCTGACAACAGAACTCCATACTGGAGTAGTTTTCAGAAAAAGATCCATTTTGTGACATTATAAAGTATAAAAGTCTGAGACAGAGAGCTTAGGTTGAACAATTTTGGAATGCTCCTTTAAGTATTCAGCATCTGTGTGGATTAATCTAGAGATAGAATATTGTATATGAACAATATGAAACAGCTAAATGTAGAAACATTTACAGAGAAATATACTGTTTGTAACAGTATTAATACTAACGTAGTACAATAAAGGACATTAATATGGGATGGAAGAGGTAATGAAAGTAGTAATGCTGTATCACACAACAGTTAGTAAAATACAGTTACACCATAGAAAACCATGTAAATATACATTCATATAGTCCAGTATAATACAAATAAATAATAAATCAGAACAATTTATAACAAATTGTATACATCTACACAGAGACTTATACACTTTAGAATACGTTTAATTGAGTAAAAATATATATGTGTATATCTGTTTTGGTTCTTTTTTATAGCGTGAGCTGTATTTTGGTTCAACCATCATGGTCCAGGTTGTGAGAAGCTGGCGTGACGTGCGCGTGGCTCGCCAGGCCTCACATTCCTGACCTCCTCTTTGCTTTCACCATGAATGTGGCGGCAATTGTTGCGAGGATGAGAGGGCGGATCGCTCGGGATGACGGCATGTGTTCTCAGCTGCCGTCAGGGTCTGATGTCACTGGACCAGATCAGATATCCCATAAACAGGAGACCCTCAGTTAGAGAGTCCTGGAGGGCTCATAGGGTTATATTTGGTTTTAAACATCATGGTTGACACGTTGATCTGAATGTGTCGATCGCTTACAAATAATCTCTTATTTACTGTACGAAAACAGCCCTGAGAAAAATTAGATGGCCGACCTTCTTGTTGTAAGGCTCCAGGCTCTTGATAACACGAGAGATGCCAAAGTCGTAGTTCCCCTTGGCGCAGTACAACGTCCTGAGAGAACAAAACAGAGTGCTGCGTTAATATCAGAGAGCTGCACAACTAACAGTCCAGTGGGTCACTACTTCATTTGTACAAAGACAGTTTCAAATAAGCTGGGACACTCTGTAATACATGAATTAAACAGACGGTAATATTTCCCAAATGGTCTTTGACATTTAATTCAAATGGAAAGCGCTCAAAGACAAAATATGCAATGTTGTATCTAACCAACTATAGTGATTTGTGTAACTATGTGCTTATTCTGAGTTTGATGCCAAAAATTTGGTATCACAACAAAAGTCAGCAGATTAATCAGAAGAGACAATATTACTGCAGCACTAGTTCCAGTCAGTGAGGTAGGTTGTGGGATGTGTCAGGGATGTAACGATGTACTGGGAGACGGCTCAAAATCGATACAAATATGTGATCATTCAAACCGGTTGAGATGTAAAATCAATCGACTTGAAGTTCAAACAGCAGCTGGCGCCACCGCAGTACCTCCTTCAGCTCTTTGACATGCATCGAATCACTTCCTGTTGTCACTGATCTCAGTTTATCTCAGACTTTTTAGCAACACAAACTATCTGCTCGATTAAAAATATAAATTTGTCTCCTTAAAGCTCCCTCTGACTTTAGTGACTTTTCACAAAGGCTACAGTTGCTTATTTACACTTTGTCGGATTCTGCTGGCTACTTTAGCATAGTGACTAGCTATCGCTTTTTGCTCAGTGTGTCATGTGTTTAGTTCTTCCTCTGCACCTTTTAGCGATACAAGAAAAAGGCAATAAGATTTTGACTGTTGGATCACTAATTATCGTGACAATATTAAATGCTGTAAATAATACATAAAAATAATAATAATAACTAGCAATCCTAGTTATGTGATTGCCTGTTCACCCAGTGAGGCCTAAGAAACAACCACTGTTCCTGTACTTTGTCTTGAGTGGCAGTAAAGGCAACATAGATTTTTTTTTCCAATAAAAACTGCTGGAATCAAATAAATACAACCAGCAATAGACTGAAGGACAGTACATTACACTGAGCAGAGTTTCATTGATAGAATTTGGGTACTTATATACACTACAACAGGGATTTGTAGTGAAAGATTTCTCGAAAAAAAAGTTGTTAATTTTCTGGCAGAAAGAATTAGAAGCAAAGCACAGAAACAGATGTTAAAGAGCTTCACCCACAATGCACCTGTTATCAGGAGCATTGTGGGTAGAGTTTTTCCAGATTTGTAAAGGACAACAGCAGCTGGAACTCACCCGATGACCAGGTTTACGATGCAAAGGTGGAAGACCTTCTTGTCGGGGTCATCGTACGAGATCTGCTCTTCTTCTTTCTCGATCTTCCTCATCAGCTCCTCAGCCTGTTAGACCAGGACAGTGTGAGGAGGAAACAGAGGAGACCGATTCACACCGCGCGGTCAAGACAAAAGTGACCACACGAAACACAGGAATGGTAACAATCTCCAGTCCAACTGAAAGGGACAATAAGTCAACCAGTTTGTAACCAAAACTACAATAATGAGAAATATTGAATACAAGTACCTTAAATTTGTACTTTGTAACTTGTACAGAACTGATTGTACTGAATATTTGTAACACTGACAGAACAGTACCTCTTCATTTTGGCTGGTCATGATGTAGGACACACACAGGTTGGCCAGAACCACTGCGCTCACATTCAGGATCTACAGAGGAAAACACACACATTTAACATTTAACTGTGCGTGCCTTCCTCAGATTTTAGTACTTTATGATGTAATGTCCAAAAAATGTCAATCAAAATCATTCAGGTTGGACAAAAAAATGATTTCACAGGATCAACGATGCAACTGTGCCGTTACTCATAAAAACCGCACTGAGAAATAACATGTTTTTATATGTTTAAATGGAAATGTAATTGTTTCAGTTAGAAATAAATACCGAGAGTATAAACATGGATGAGGTGAGAGCTCCCCAAATGTGAAGCCAAAACATCTTGATTGCTCCCTGGTGGCTGGCTGCAGTACAGGTCACAAACCCCTCCTCCTCAACATTATGAGATCGGACATGGACCAAAGTAAGAGTTTTTCCTGAAGATGGTATCTGTGCGTTAAGTTTTAAAGAAGGCACGGAAATTAGGACTGACAGCTGAGTCCTTTTTGTGATGATGGCTTTGGGCGGAATCTCGATACCTCGGCTCCACCGTCCAATAACTACTGCTCAAACTCTGACTCTAAATTACAAGCCCATATCAACAGCGCTCTACATGTCAGATATTCTGGCTTCACTTTTCAGTGGGAGGAAGAAGAGATTTTGTCAGTGGTCAGGAATATTCACACTTCAGGGACCCCAGCTGAACTTCATTTTCCACAGTTTCCACTGCAAACAAAGTTTAAACCCAACACCAAATCAGCAACAGCAGAAAATCAATGAAATGCCATGCAAGGCCACAGCAGAGCAATCAACACGGAGCCGTTTGGTCTCATTTTTTACCGAGGGTGTGCACTTGCAGGGACACTCCTGAATGTTACACTGCTCCACCTGGACAGATAGGCAAGCTGTCGGCAGGGCTGATTAACACCACTAACATTGTAATAATTTAGTGTTGAGGCACTCACATTGTCATAGTGCTTCTTGACGATGGGCTCGTAGAAGCCGATGGCCTCCTTGTATTTGTTCTGCATGAAAAGCACGTGGGCTACATTCAGCTTCCACGTGTCGTCGTCATTACAGACCTCCACCGACTTGCGGAAAATCTTCTCCACCATCTGGAAGTTCTCCCGGTTCCAGTAAATCTTGGTCTGGGCCATCAGGACCACGATATACCTGGGAGAGGTCACACAGGAAGGGCAGAGAGAGAAATAATCAGCACTGCAGCAGGAAGGAGTGCCTGCGTGAGGAGAGAGAAAAAGGGAGTGTGAGAGAATAATTAGTCCCAAAAATTTTATTTATTTTGTTCAACAGTTGTGGATAGAAGAACTCATGGCCAAGGAACAGCTGATTTGGTTTTTGATGTAATAGATGGTTGTTTTTTTTCCAATAACAGGAACATTTTTATTACATATTATTTTTCCCAAAACATATTTAAACTTTATTATTTTATGTTATGGGACAGGAAAATTATTCTATTCAAGTTTCAAGATTTAAAGGTTTTGCTTTTCACATTTTCATCCAAAATTATTGATGAAACTAAAAACAACAGGAAAACAATTTTTAAAAAAGTTAAAAAAAAAAAAAAAAAAATACTTGGCCAAATGTATAGGAGGGCTGTTCCAATTTTCTCTAACCAAAAATCTACAATGTACTTTTCAAAATATTAAACAAACGATATTAAAAATATCAGCCAGCAGCTTCTGTTTATCTAACATCCAATTTCTTTTTGTCACATCTCCCCACCACATGTTTGTATTCGTGTGCGTCCTCACTTCTCCTGCATGACGTCGTAGTCCTGCAGAGCCTTCTTCAGCACTTCGTCCTCCCGAGCCAGCCTGGCATCCTGCACCTGAAAGACAACTGGCACTCAGTAAAAAACAATCATGCCAAATTTCCTGAAGTTGCTGACACGTATGATGCAGGACAGATCAACTGACAGATTGAGCTATATTAGCTTCACAATGTACAGACAATCACGGGATCACATGTCTAGCGTATAACATCTGAAAATGAAATACAGAAAAATAAACATACATAAAGGAAAAAAACAAAACAAAGGTCCTACAAATGTGCAGAATCTAAGAGGAGGAAGGAGGTGAAAAACCTGCTTGGCCAGCTTGCGTAACTGCTCCGTCAGTTTGCCGCTCATCTCATCAAACTTCCTAAAAGCCTGCAACAAACAGACAGTTGGACTAAACAGATAAACATAAGAAAACACCATGAGACACTTTCCGGTGTGACGGACGAGATCAGATGGTCACTAGCTGGATAGAAAAACAATACGATACACCGTGAGCCATGCTCTGAATCTCCATTAATTTCATGCAAATGAAAATAAGAATTTGTTTCACAATAAGACGTAATACTGAATCTGATACAATTTGCATAGGTCAGTTCGGTCAAGGTTCTTTTGCGATACAAACTACACGTCACACATTTATCCACTACTTACTGTAGAGCTAAAAGTCTCATATTTGCTTGCTCTCATGCTATTCACACACTTTAATTGATTTATTTAAGTTACGCTAGAATGTCTCTTCTGAGGACTGCAGAGAAGTCAGCGCCAAATACGGTTGTTATGGTGCATTTTTGAACAAAAAGTTGCAAATTCAGTCGTACTTTTATGTTAGAGAGAAGTGAGACTGAATATAACAGTAAATATTCTAAACAAAACAAGAAGCTCAAAGTGAAATAGTCTAGAGTCAAAATCTGTGGAAAAAATATTAAAGTTGATCCTAATTCTCTGGGGTACTTTACTATGAACCATTTCTTTCACCTCATACATTCATTTAAAGCATTGATAGGGGATGCAGTATCGACGGAAACTAAATAAATGTCAGTATCTTTACAGTACCTCCTCCGGTGCGGTCTGGCAGGTCAACAAGGCATCGAGAAACTCATACATATACTGGAGAGGACAAGAAAAAAAATCTTAACTTCATGATGGATCCTGCCAGGGGGAAACCGCTCATAGTTACTTCTGCAGGCAATTAAACACAAATTCAGACTGCAAACTGGCACAGTGGCTTACCGGGGGGAGTAATTTGTAGGTAAGATGTGCGTTCTCTGCCAGGACGTCGGCAGCCAGGTCAAAGTACTGCGAGAGAGAGAGAGAGATTGCGTCTCACCGTGACATTGATGCCATTTTAATGAAAAATCCCTACCTCCCTTCAGCTCTCCGTGTGTTTTTAGCTCTTTCTGTTGAGACTCACACACCAGGAATCTGATTCCCTCCAAAACACACGGTCGTCCCCCCTGCGGGGACCCTGACGTACCGCAGGTGTCACGTTTTAGAAGGAGAACACAATAACTAGCTGTGGACCTGCTCGGTCTGTCATGTCATTCACTACGACGAGCCCGATGTAAAAGCGCAGTTGTGGGTTTATTAAGTTGTCAAATAAGACTAATTAAGTGACGACTTTTCATTTACACGGTGACAAGAAACTGCTAGAAGTTAACATTGATTTTCAATGTTAGAGATTTCTCTGGGGTGGAGCTACGCACGTCTCACTGACAGCTCAGGCACAGACATTGAGATTGATGAATTGGTTATGAAATAACATGAAAAACAAAATATTTGTCCAACCCGCGCAGGCTACATATGAAACCTGTGAGTGGTAAATAAGCCCAGCCTCCATTAGCAGCTAATATACATGATCTATGATTTCTTCGCCTAAAAATCTAAAAATCTAACAGGTCAGGCACAGTAGAGCTTTACAGCTAGTGAATTATACATTTATGTTTCAAAATTGGGAAAAAAATTACACCTCTAGGTTTTGCTTTTATTTTCCAAACATTTACTGTATTTCTGGGGCATAGTAAGTTTCATTTTGGTGTTTTACAGAAGAAAAAGAAAAAGACTACTCCAATAAACTGACAAATGTTCAGTTACTACAGTAAAAGCTGTTTAAAATAGCCTTTACACAGCTGTAGAGTTACAACGAGACCGCAGCAATCCCTACAACCTGGATTCTAAGCATCTTGGCATCACTTTAGGTGACAGTTAGTCCCGTGTGGGGGACCTTGAGGGTCCAGGACGACGTCCTGTGTACCTCGTGTTTGCAGTAGAGCAGCAGCAGGTTCCCGAAGGTGACTGGGGGGAAGGAGGGCTGCTGCAGCAGGAAAGCCAGCTTCTCAAAACCCTCGGACGGCTTTGTGTCCATGTTCAACAGAGCCTCGTTGTGGAGCGTCACCGGGTCCAGCTCCTGCCAAAACACACACACACACACACTCATCACGGCATGTAGAATGGTATATGCTGTGTTTCGTGCTTTATGGGAAAGTTCCATGAGATTTTTTGGAGGCACTCTCCAGCAGGGGGCACTAGTCACACACTTCTCTAACTCCTCTCAGCTTTAAGAGACAGTCACGTCTCAGTGGCATGCACAGACTGGACCAAGGACAGAGTCCCATCTGCACATTCATTTTAATGAAGCAATTATAAGACGATAGAACTACCACCATTACCTCTGTGTAAGCCTTCACACTCACATTGCCATCCTAATATTCTATTACTCTGTTATCTGCAGGCTGTTAGAAGGACGGGTACAAGAAGTTTTTATTCAGAACATAACGGGACAATCACACACAGCCAAGGGATGTGGAGAATCCAGCTGCATGCACACAATCGCAGTACAGTGGCAGAGATGATAGTTACCGTACCTCCTCAGATCTGGGCGGCATGTCTGTCAAAGCCTCCTGAGCTGCTTTCACTGCACGAAGACAGACAACAGTTTTGGTCTGAATCAGTGTTTCTCCTTCAGACTTCTCTCTTTGCAGGGTGAACTAATCAAATAATCTTGGAAATTTAATAGAGATAATCAAAACTTTAAAGTACCCGATCCAAAACCATATCAGAAGGAAACACACATCAACTCGTTGATATGAGGCTGGTGTTCACAACAGGGTGTTGATATAGATTGAAAATAGTTCCTACAAAAAAAAAATTGCTCCCAATTTCTGGAAAGAGATGTTGTTGTTGTTGACTTATGTGTATCTCCATATCCTCCAATTGTACAAGAATGAAGCAAAATATCCAGGATACAAATGCTCCCGTCTTGTGCTGGTAACATCATTTGGATCAAGAGTGTGCAGCAGTATTGAGCTCCCACCCCTACACCAGCCTGTTCGTAATGAGTCCAGCTCAGCTATCAATCACAACGTTTCAGCAGGCTTTTATGACATCAACTAAGTAATTAAAACCGAACTGAACAAATGAACACTTGTTTCAGAGGCCACAGAGGCACAGAGCGATGTCCTCACAGTTCTTTAGCTGGTACTCGACAGCAGCTTTGAGGTTGAAGGCTTCGATGAGGGCCGTCTGATGCAGGACCAGTGTGTTGCCCACACTGTGGATGTCGATTCCCTCGGTCGTCATCCCAACACTCAGCTCTGGAAATAAAAAAACAAATTAATAAAAAAGGTGGGAATTAGAGCCGTAACAGATGTGACGGAGTAAGTTCGTGCAGATGTGCTTTTACCTGGGTGCTCCCTGATGCCTCGGTCTATGATCTCCTCGATGTACTTGAGGGCCTGAGGGTAGTTCTTCAGGCTGTAGTAACACAGGGCGATGTTGTAGGACAACGCTGGTGGAGAGGCAAGATGAAGGGTAATTGTACCAATTTGGGATAACACAACTTATATTTTCTCATAGTTCTACAAATTTGATGAAAATAGAATGTTTTTGTCCAGATGAGTTGGGGTCCTGTAAGTCCTATAGATTGCTTCATGACATTGACAACTTGAAATATATATATAGATTTTACTAAGTGTTGAATTGCGACCTCAGTAATCTGAAAAAAAAACACAGTAATCCATCTTTGTCTCCAACTGAAGTCATTGCCATTTTCACTTTGCTGTTAATTATTACACAAAACCATCCTCAGATTCAATAAAAAAAAACAAACACAGATTTTCTGCTTTTTGTTTTCATCTCCTTCCATTTTGTCAGAAAATTTCACTTTTGATGATGACCCTTTATTATTATAAAAGGCAGGATTTAAATTTAGTGATCATTGATGTTGTATTCAACTTATCAATTAAATATCAAATTCAAACACTTTCCTTCAAATTCAAGGACTAAAACAATGTGTTGTTTTGGACACGTATCAACAGGGATGTAACAATACCAAAAACTCATGGTACAACATTATTATGATATCTAATCCCCAAAACAAGAACAATATGACTTCCACGGTGCTCTTTAATAAGAATTTGGTATGTGTATTGCATTGTCTGTGATTGTGACGATAACTGCAGATTCCGACACCTCGGCTATGTTTAGTCCAGTGTGTGACTTGGTCTGAAGGACAAAACTTTTCATTTCCCAAATGCTGGTCATAACATGAGCTGTAACTGTGATACAGGTCTGTGTGGCCCAAGAGGTCCAGCCATCTGCAGTAAATGAAATGTGCTTGGCTTCTTTGAGGCTCTGTGTCACTTTAGCTTCTGCTTCTTGGCACAGAGCTGGCAACACTGTGTGATTTAATGCAACGAAAAGCCGTACTTTGGCTCTAGTCTTTTTTACTAACCTCCGAAATCCATCACTTTCCACCACAGAAAACGGCCTTAAGTCAGAGCTTTTCTGAGTGGTGGTGCACCAGATGTCTCCACAAGTTTGATGTATATCCTGTAGAGTAGAATATCTTTGTCCGGCAGTATTTACAAATTGTTTTGCTTTTGTCAGTTTCTTTCTTGCCGTTGGCACTACTTGAAATGAGAAAGCCGAAATGTTACCATACATCAGCTCTAAAACTCGATGGGGCATCAGTAATTTGCCGTTTATTTTCACTGTGTTCATACGCCTTTGTGTCACTGGGTACTGTCGTGAGAACACGCCTACAGCAAGGTGAAGGGGGTCTGTCTTCCTAGGTGGTATAATTGCGCCCTTTGCTGTTCCCATGTAACATCTCATTAGATAATGTCGCAGTCCCACGATATCATTGACCTTTGTTTTTAATTACGATATTTGATATATTGTTACATCCCTACTGAACAAAGATAGAGAACCTCAGTTCCTATTTTTGGACAAAATATGTACTGTGAATTCAAGCACTGTTCTTAACATCTTCTTTCAATAAACTTCAAGACTTTGGCTATTTGTCCTGCAATTCACAAACTTTCAAGAATTTCAAGCACATCCAGAGTGTAATCGCCAAGTTAAACAGATGTTTTTAGATTTGCACTTTGATCCAAATGACTTAGGAAACAGTGAAAAAGTACATGGAAGATGATACTGAGTCAGTGTAAGTGCGTTTGCTTGTATGTGTGCTTGTGTGTGTGTGTGTGTGTGTGTTAATAACCTGGGACATATCCCAGCACTTGAGTGGCAGACATGAACTTCTTGCACGCCTCCTCATATTTGCCGTCCTGGTAAAGCAAACAGCCCATGTTGTAGATGTAGTCTGAGTCTTCCTGGGGCAGCTGCTCCAGCAGGGACTGTAAACACACACAGGTCCAGCAGAAAATAAATCAATGCCTGCCATCAGATGCAGTTAACTCACAGCTGCCAACAGAAATGTTATAATTTATCAGCAAGTGTATAAACAGATGATGTGAGAGGACTCGTCACCTTGGCAACAGAGTAATCTTCCTCACAATATTTGATACAGGCTTGAAGCTTGAGCATCTGTGCCAGAGAGAGAAGGGGATAAACCAAAGGTTGAGCGGGGACACGATGTGATGAGCCAAGTACTGGTGTGACTTTGGGGCAAAATATTAAAATTTCAAAATGAACTACAGACTCTGATACACTCTCAGCCACTAAATTTGTGACGGGGAACCAGTTTTCACACAATTATTTTATGCTTGATTTATTTCATTGGCCGCACATTTATGGCCCATATGCATTTTTTTAGAGCACTGCTGTTGAACAACAGCTCCCAGCGAAGGGAAATCTGGACCAGATGGAGGGTACAAAGTGAAAAACTTGAAGCGCAAAGTACAGTGGAGTTCTTAAATTGAAAATTTGAAGTATCCAATCACTTTAATTTCCTCATAAAACAAAGCAAAAAGTCTAAATGGAGCTACTAAAAAGTTGGCGTGATGGCAATACAGCGTTTTGACTTCATAAAACTTGCCTAAGGCCAGTAGTGTGTGTGTGAAAGGGAACCTTGGTGTGACTGCTGGGATTGTCAAGCACAAATGTGGCCTTGGTGGCCTCAGGGAAAGCTCCAGCTTTGTACAGGGACTGTGCATAGTACACTTTGTACTCCTCCACCTCCGGGTGCAGCTGGGTGAGTTGCTCGTAGCACTCTGCAGAGCTGCTGAAATCCTGGATGTGATAGTAGCAGTAACCCAGCAGAGACAGTGCTGCCCTGGACTGAACACAATGGAAAGCAAGAGATGGTTAAACTAGCAGCTATCAAAGCTTGAAATATGCTTTAAAAGTCTAAATATTTGTCCAGTACTATAGAAACCTAAGTGACTGTCGTGTACATCATGTTTCTTCTGTGGCTGCAACTAAATCATTTTTATTAATAGAAGAGTCATAAAAGAAAATTTTAAAACCTTGTGTGTGTTATCTGATCAACAGCCACATATCAAACATATTAAATTTGCGGTACAAGAAAAATACAGAAAACCCTGAAAGTTAATCACCACTGACTTTTAAGTGAAGAACTCTTAATTAAAACGAGTAGAGAAAGTTCATTTTAATACTTTCAATTAAAATTCAAGACAACTCAATCACTTTTGAGACATGTATTTAAAAAAAAAAGAGCTATAAAACAATATTATTAAATCCACCATTATATTTTACAAATGAACAACTATTTCACGCTTACCTTCATGTGCTTTTGAAGTTGGCCATTTAGGATTTGAATTGCTTCCACATACTGGCCGTCTTTAATCTAAGAGAAACTTGAGAATTAACTGTGATGGTTTAATATGTTTCTGTTCAACACCAGCACTAATTAGAATCTGACTCCAGCTGTTGGTTAACAACAGCTTCGTTGAAAGACGTTAACTATGGTGATATGTTACTACTGACATAGCATTTTTTGAAAATTAAACACACATAATTTAACCGGTGTAATAATTAAGATTTCGCTGTACTGCAGCACAGCAACAATTAACAATAAAATCATTTGACAGATGTGTAAACAGAGGAGCAAATGACACAAACAGTTTTTTTTAAACCAAATGTTTTAACTTATTATTTAGGAGCCGCGTAAGAGACACTATATGCCGAATTTCTCAGCAAGTTACTCAAGATTCTGGAGAAGTGTCGTCACTGTTCTCAAACACTTATGTTTTTTTAGAAAGCAGAAAAAAAGCTTAACTCAACCGTTTATTTTACAGGAGATTCGATCGCCGCTAGCTAGCTAGCTTTCGCTTTAGCCGCTAACGTTAGCTCAGCACGTCACCAGAAGCCACACATTCTCACCAGCTTGTAGATTGTAGCCGTGTACTCGCCGTCCTTTATGGTTGTCATTACCCCGGACAAGTAATTTCAGCGATCGAAAATTACTCGAAACGTTGTGTTGGTCCCGAACTCCTAAACACAGCATCCATCTAGCTAGCTAGCTCAGTGGAACCCAGTTGGTACTGTTACTTAGCAACGGAAAAGACCGGAAGTGGCAAAACTGACAGGCATGTGTAACAGCCAATCATGTAATAGAACACAGAACACATCCACACTGCCCCAAATTTTGGAAATCAACCGTTACGTACAAGTAATTTCTGTCTATCTTTCTTTCTTTGATGGTGTTAAAGGTTAAATGTTAAACAAACAGCCAATCATCGGCTCATAATTAAATGTAAATGATAAGCAAAAACATAAAAGGACACGCAGATGTCTAATTATATTATTATTATTATGCTGCAATACAGGATTTACAATATTGCTTTTGTAGTTTCTTTAATATTAATTAACTGTTAATACATTTGTCCATCTTTTGAAACCGCTGGGACCAGTGAATTTCTTTTAAAATGTTTTAAGTAACATAAAAGACGTTAAAAGACAGAATTTCTCTGTTTCTGTCTATGACCTGTTCCCCCTGTTTCTCTCATCCGGCTGCGCTTCTTTTGGTCTTCAATTATTTTCTCCTTTAATTTCTAAAATAATGGATTCCATCTTTTAGCTTAGTATATTACAGTATAAGTACATTGCAGTTCAGCTAACATGAGGTCACTTTTACATGTCATGTGACATGTTTATGAAAATAAAAGAAAATACTGGAAATAAGTATAATTATGTGACTTGGTTTGATTCATGGCAATAAGTTTGTTGCAGGTCTACAGAGAAAGCTTGACACACAAAATTGCACAATAAGCCGTTCACATCATTTATCATATCTTCATATATCTTTGCACAAGCACAAACTGGTAAGATCCCCAAATGATCTCATACTTTAATGATCCAGGACATGAAATAGGAACACACACACATACACACAAACATACACAGTGGTCGGAACAGATGAGACCAACCAAGGTGCTGGAGCTTCGCCTCAAACCTAAACCACACTGTGCTGACCACGGGGCCTCCATAATGACGGGGAAGGTATATGCAGTGTATATCTCTGTGCATCTGCATGTGTGTTATATTTTGTGAGAGTGTGTATTTTTAGTGTGTGTGTGCGCATCTGCATGTGGATGCATGCTTGTGCAGTAGGGGTGTGTGTGTGTGTGTGTGTGTGTGTGTGTGTGTGTGTCTTCTCTCTCTATATCTGCACCTTCCTCGTGCCTGTCACTGCCTTCTGTCGGGACTACCGGGACGCTTTGCAGTAGAGGAGCTACAAAACGACAGTATACATTATTAATAAGCAGGTATGTGCCAAGAGCTGCATTTTTGTATTTAGATTCATGTACTTTCACTTTATTGTTAGAATTTGTCTTCAACAAGTTTTATTGGAGGGAAAATCCTAAAAAAAGAAGTGAAAAATACTTTTTCTCTCAGCACTTTAAAGAACATTTGACTCGATTCGTGCTGTTCCAAAGTGTGATTCATGTGTGATTCATGCTTGAGAAACTGAATTTGTATTAATGCAGAGCACGAATCTGAATAAGGAATCTTCCCTTTAAATATTGATAGATTTTCATGAAATTCTTTGAGCCTCCAATGTGACTTATTTCACTGTGGGGCCAAGCTCCTTTAATGGCTTTCAGACTGAGTCTGGTTAGAACTGAGGAGAATTTGGCTGCTTAAAAAAAAGAAAATGCAGATCCCTTTTGAATCCAACAAATTTTTGTGGAGAGAAGGTAAGTGATGACACCAAAGCCAAGTAGCTCTTGTTCAGGTGCTGAGTTAAAGGCTAATTCCGCAGAAAGACCAAAAACATAAAGGAAGAAAAATAAAGGAAGAAAGAGTGAATCGAATAGTGACTATTTTCCTGTTTTGATTGGCTAACGTGTTTCCTTTGTTCTGCAACTTTTAAAAAATCCACCGTAACTGTACATCGGCTTTACACAGAGCCTACAGCAATTACACCGCCCTAATGTTCACTGGTGAGGTGAGCTGCGTACTTTCTTCCACACAGACCTGTTCTCGCCCTCGTAAAACAGTCTGAAACTCAGCGTTACTTACTGGAAAAAGGGCAGTTTCTCTTATTTACAACATTGCAACAGAGGTTCCTTCACCTCCTCACACACTCTGTGATGTCCAGATCGATGTTTTGTGGAAATTTCTTTCCTCTAATTTGCGGCCATCAGGAAGTCTTCGTAATGCTGTGATGAAAAGTTGTACAGATGCACATATTTTCAATTATTCGAGTAGAGGTGTTTTTTGGGGAGGTGCACGTTAAGCAATGGCGTAGATCAATGCATAGATCCACTTCACGAGAATGAATCCAGCTTCGCAGGGAACCAACCTAAACATGAGTAGTGTCATATTTCTTTAGCGTGACAGAGTAGCAGGGCCACAGTGAGAGAAAAAAAATTGGGAGAAATTGTGAATTTATTAGAACAAACTCAAAATATTATAAGACTAAAGTTTGAAAATTTGAAAATTTGTGTTCCTTTAGAGGACAGACATCAGAAAATTCCCCTCCACCACGATCTCCTAGTGGGGAACTTTGTGAAGTTGAACCTCAGTTCAGGTTTTACAAACAGGGAAATTCTTCATATTTCGCCACATCAGCACCACATTATCATCAGTATTGGGACTCTGAAAAGTATTTGCATGAAACTGTGTTTATTCTGAAGAAAAAAACTACACAAACTTGGAGGAAATTGCCTCTTTTTGGAGGCTGTCCAATGACCTGCCTGTTTTGTTTATTTCTGCAAAATGTCTTGTTACTAATTTGTAATTTCACTCTTGGAAAATTATGACGTTTTTCCTTGTATGATTACTTTCCCTGTAAAATCTAAGAAAAACAAAAACAAAAACTGTCACTAGCTAAAACCAGACTGTCAACATGGTGTCATTTCACAATATTATGACAAGTCGGTCATAAACAGTTTTTGGGACTTACTACTCACAGGATGGACAGAGTGAGAGTTTGTTTTTGCCCTCTCCTCCATCTTTATGTCACATTCCTCTTGAACAGACCTGCAGGTCTCCAATGTGAAATTCAAAATGACCACCTGTATTGATCAACATATTCTTCCTTTCGTGAATGTGTGTATCGCTCACAAATATCAAGCTGCTGAGCTGGGCTGTGTCTGTACCCAGCGTGTCTCTGCAGCTCTGTCAGTTCGGTTGCGGATCAACTTCTTGGATTCATTCCCTAACCTGAGCTGACTCCCGGAGCGCAGATTTCAGCCTCGGGCCCTCCTCTCCTGTTCCACCAACAGTTGCAGCGTAAGAAGTTATTACTGAGAATCATTAGAATGCCTGTTTCTTTGCTTTTTCAGGAGTGATGGCCACATTGGCAGCAAAGCCATACGAGGTTTAAGACGCTGCTGAGGGACAGTATAATCCCTGCAACATGCCAATACAGAACAATATTTACTGAATGAAACACAGAACTGAGGATATCATGCCCTGCAGACACAGACGAGGGGACTTAAAAGGGAGTTTGGATACATGATTTAATACTGGATTAATGAGGTGCTTTACATACAGGCTCACTCTGTCTCCGAGGAAACATCCATAGCTTGCATCTGATTTTCGGCCTGTCCCAGTACGTCTTCTTGGGTTCAGTCTTCAAAAACTCAACAGCAAAATCAATTTGTTAGTCATCAATATGATCAGGTTTTAGAGCATATATTACATAAGGGTTTTGTGCAAAAGCACTTAGTTAGGGTTAAGAAAAGATCATGTTTTGGTATCACAAAGACGGCTGCAAAATGTTCCTACTGTTGCTAAAATTAGCTGTTTGGTTGGTTTTACTGAAGCGGTCCCCAACAGTTGTCTTTTGTTTGGCACGTTACGACACGACCTACGGCAGGTAGCCGTGGCTCAGAGGGTGGAGGGAAGGAGGATTGGAAGGGTGATTCCTGATCCATGCAGTCAGTTTGGCAATGAACCTCAAACTACCCCCGATTCTGCGTTTCAATTGCATTTCGACCGCATGAACTTTCCCCAGGTTCCAGAGTTTTGGAGCTCCGGCTGAGAAAGAGCGGCTTCCTCACTTGGCCTGAAGGATCTCACGGGGTCATAGAATTCAGTGAAGTCTTAAATGTATGGATGTGCTAATCCATTAAGAAATCTTTAAAAAAAGGTGCACAGGAGGCCAGTGAAGGGAGGATGAAACAGGTGAAATGTGCTTTCTCTTCCGTGAGGCAGTTATAAGACGAGCGGCTGCATTTTGGAGCGACTGCAGGCGTGACCAGGCATTTTTGCTAATGCCAACGAGATAAAAGCTTCTGCATACACCCTCTACCTGATTAGAATAATCTTAAATCATAGTGGGGACGTAGCAACGATGGGCCTAAAGAAGCTTTTAGTTCCTTGAAGGGAAGTCCCTGGAAGTAAAGGTTGACTGCAGACTGTACTGCACTTCCACCTGCGTGTGACTGGGTGAGTGTGGCAGATGTTGTAGAGCTTTGTGGAGGGGGGACGCTTAAAAGGCGCGATATGAGCACAAGTCCATTCACGTATAGCAGTAAGTCTTACACCTAGATTAGACCACAGTACACTAAAACATGTTCAGCAGACTCCGATCTGGTGTCCTCTGTCTGCTGAGAGTGAATATATGTCTCTGCTGAGTGCTCCACTTTCTTCAACAGCCAGTCTCTGCGTGCTGTTTGGTGCAGAGCAGGAAGTGCACGGGCGAGTTTATCAGAGCTTGTTTAATGACAGCAGCGCCCTGTAGCTGAGGCAAATTATACCACCGTGATGATGCGACAGAAGCATATCATAAAGTGACGCTGAAAGATGCCGAGACACTCCAGAGAATCAAGCAGAGCTGGTGGTAACTGCCCGAGGGAATGTGTTTATCATTTCCCGCAGCGACAGGAGAGGTCATTATTGGCGTCTTCGCTCTATAAAACATCCATTTTCTTGCTCCAGGTGCTAGCCGGATCATGGCCCCGAAGCTGAGTGTGCTGCTCGTCTTTCTGGCCGCTGGCACGGTGACGGTGCTGGCCCAGCGGCGACGCCCAGCGGTGACATCCACGGATGACTGGAACTACAGGGATGGCTGTGAGCACCCAGATTACTCTATGTTTTCTCTGGGCCAAAGGTCAAGTTCAGGGCTCATCATGATGATGTCAAAGCGAGAGGTGAAAGATGACACTGCAACCTCGCTGCTCAGAGAAAAGCAGAACGAACGCCTCTGAAGAATCACCATTACGTTTGTCTATCCTGTTGGGCTCATATTATATCTCATATCTCAAATATTAGTTTATCCAAGTATGTCTGTAAAAGACATTTTTGGAAAATTTTGTATTGACAAAGATGCAAAAGTTGCTATGACCAAAGTAATAAATAGTCAACAATTACAAGCACATCTAAAACTGCACCTTAAACGTTGCGTATCTTATTTAGTTCATCTGTAGGTGAAAATAAATATAAGAATGAACAGTTATGTTTTTCCACACGGAGCCTCTAAAAACACCTCAATCCAAATGAACAGGCAAAAATGACTGGCATTTCAATCCGTTAAAGAGGGGAAGTTTAAAACATTGACAGAAATAAAGACGGACAATGCGTCAGCACTTCCTCCACTGTTTACAAATCAAGCCATAATATCCAGCATGTGATCGCTGCCAACCGGACAGCTGAGCCGCGGTATCGACCTCTCGATCAAATAAACAATGAAAACCCAGCTGATCATAAAAAAATAACGCATGAACATACATCAGCGTTATTAGAACCAACAAAAATAAAAATAATGGAAGGGGCGGGGCTTAGGATCTGTACTTCACTTCGCTTCAACTTCACTTTTGTAGAGCTTTCCTGTCGTTCATCTTTGTAGACAGTCTACTGTTCAAAAGCTGTACGATTGAAACAATTCAGCCTGATTAGTCTCTGGCTGAGTTATTAGTTTGCATCCCCTCCATCTTTAGTACGCGGGGACATATGTTACTCCACTGCCACAAAATAAACGCTTTTATACCTGAATACTTTTTGAGTTCCCAGACACAAATGAACAAAGTTGGGATTTATAAAAACTGCTAGTAAATCTTAAAGCAAGAGTAGAAAAAAATGTAAGTCTCTTCTCACAACTGATCTAAATTTGCTCAATTCCAGACAGTTCATTCCTGGGACGGTGCAGGAGAGTTCAGACTCTGACCTCCTTGTTTTGTTGTTAGCCTGCAAAATAGCAGGAAAATAGGAAAAAAGGAGGTCAGAAAGGTCGGAAATAAGCCTAGGGAAATAAAACTTGCACGTAATCGCGTAACCGCTGATTGATTTTGTTTTGAATGGTGGAGGGTGTGAATGTAACTGCAGCTACTGTGGCCAAACACTGTCCACTAAATGGATAGCCATAACAATCAGGTGCAACACATCCACAGGGAAAGTATCCAGATAAGTGGGGAAATGAGACCAGACAGATTATCAAAATAAAACAAATCACAACAAAAATCTACATAATCAGCTAGATAGGACATTTTCTGACCCGTCTGGTCCTGACAAAGAAATTATTCTTTAGAATTAGTATGAGAGAAAATCAACCCTTCTGAGTTTTTATCCTCTATTTTGCCTCCTGATGTGTCAGCAGATTAATCCGTCATCACTTGTATGAACATGAATAACAGTGAGTGTGTTTTGTTGTTTGTTTTTTGGTCCCAGCTGAGCGAGTGAACATGCGTGGCGTGGCCAACCTGACTCAGATCCTGGACAACTGGAGGTTCGACATCCTGACCCAGATGAGAGGGCTCCTGCAGAACGAACACCAGTCTGTGCTGCCGGACTACGCCAGGTACGGACGCTGTTAATAAGACAAACTGATGGGTTCTGCCGCTTATTGTGGCAGATCAACATTAAACAATCCTGCAAACCTTCTGATAGTCAAAGTTCTTGATTTTATAAACAGCATTTAACAAAATTATTGTATTGTATCTCACTACAACTATTAACACGACCGGTTTAGTTTATAGCAACTTCACATTTTTGCACATAAAGCATATAAAGTGTTTATAAAATATGATGTTTTGCTGAAAATTAAACTAGCTGACATTTAAAGGCGTCTCTTTCAGCTCTGGATCATTGTGGCAGAATTTTTTAATATTTACAATATCAACAATCTTTAAATAACAGAGATAATATAACACAGGGGACATTTTACTGCATTGCCTACTTTTATTTTATAATTTAATACATTAGTACGTACATTCTCCTGATACATCAATGATTTAACCCAAGCAACATAATCAATACTGGACTTTTACTTGCAGTTGTACAGTTGTGTAAGAGCGTTTAAGTCAAAGATCTTTCTCCGCTGCTGCTCGTCGCCATGTGGCAGCTCACACGTGTTATTTTGGTTTGGGATGTTTTCTTTGTCTCCATACTGGTCAGCCTCAGTGACATTTGCCTGGGATCTATACTATAATGTCTGGTTTGAGGGTTTCCACTAAATGCATCACTGCTTATGGATGTGAGGAGAGACTGCAGGACTCAAGTCACGAGTTTGATTCATTATCCACAGTCGATTTTGTGCTGACCAACATAGTTTCACAAGCTAAAACGCGCCTGTTATGTTAGGACCCTGCTAGAATCTTAAATAAGTTTCCATAGTCAGTTTCCTTCTGTGTTCTAAGTCCTGTCTTACATTTAAACATGTTTAGCGCAAATTATGTTTGGAATACTTTTAAATTGATGGCATCTATGGAAAGGAGGAGGTCTGAATCATTATAGCAATACCAGAAGTTCGTGGCTGTGTTTTCAGTCTTAGTAGGTCCTGCAGCTTCGTTTCACAAGGACTAAGCAGCTATGAAGTGATTTTCCCCTTAAAAACATTCATTTTTGGAAATTCTACCCCCCCGCGACGCCTAACAGGATAAGCAGTAGAAAATGGATGGATGGATGGATGAATATAGCTTTAAAAACTTAAATGCAATTTTGAAAAATGAATCTCTTCAGTTACAGCATTAACATTACGTGTTCTAAATCATTGTTGAATAAGTATTTGAAATGTCATAGGGCAAATAAAGGACAAAAACATAAACGGAGGAAGGACAAAATGAAATTAAAAATAGACAGAGAATATCCCTTAAACAGTACTGTTTATGTAATTAGCAGACCATAATGAAGTCTCGTCCTCTAACTTGTGGCGAGAGGCAGGATGAAGCAGGTTTCCTTGTGGGAAACTCCATCCTGTTTCTCTCATGTTGCATGACAGCATGTTGCTATTTGGACTCTTAAATTGCAGATTCAGCTCCAGTTTGTACCGATGGCGTCCGCCGCAGAGAGTTCCAAACACACTCCTAAATTTATTTTTCAGCCAGAAGGGTAAACCAAATTCCTGCGGGGGAGTCCCAGTCTGTTTTATCTCACCCGTGACGAATATTGTGTTCATTTAAAACAAACGGGAGCACTGAAGTTAACTAAACTCAGCTGTAACTCTTCTTCACAACATCAGGCCTCTTCTGACAGGATCCATAATTGCAACAATAAATCACCACTGAATCAATAGTGCTGAAATATTTTACCACGATAACCATGTATTTAAATTTACGTGGTTTGAATTTCCCAATCTGAACCAAGAATGCGTGAAGTTCACATGAGGGCCACTAAATTGTCCTCTGGGACTGGTAAACTACCACAGAAACCAAAGCAGACACTTGTAAGGAAGTACAGGAAAAAACAGCTCTCATCAGTTCAGCCCAGTCAAAGACGCCCATTTCCCCCCTGACGTGTAGTGCTGTTTATTCATCTACGCATCATTGTGAGTTGCTCAGTTTTGGAGAATTCAAATTGTAGAGAATTCTGCCTTCTCTCTAATATAATGCAACTAGATGGCAATTTGCTTGTGTTTGTCAAAGAGCCCAAAAACTGCATTTGGCAAACTCGACAGCAATGTCAAAGTCTTCTATTATCAATTAATTTGGTTATTCATTGAGAGAGACCCAACATTCCTCTACGAGCAACAGTGGCAGGGAGAGGGTGAGAACCTTGGAACGGACCATCCAGTTCCAAAAAGACGTGAAAAGCCCTTTTAACTGTGCGCCGTGCCGCTGTGCAGGATCCAGCCGCTGTCTGACGCTTTGGACGACCTCTACAAGGAGTTCAACGCCCTCAAAACTCGCCTGGGGGACTTGACGGAGAAGTTCTCTGCTATCGAAACTTTCATTGATGACATGAAAGCCGGCCAAGCCAACGCCGACCCCAGCACCAACGCCAACCCTGACGCTGCTCCGAAACCGGCTCCAGCCTCCGTCCCCAGACTGAGCGGGAGGAGGTTGGTAAGGAAGAAGGTCACCACCTCTTCTTAACCAGCCAATGGTGTGTTTGTTTTATCCTGATTGTCTTCTGTTTCTTTTCATCTATTCAACAGCCATCTGCTGCTTCTGTGAACCTAAAAACTTTGGTAAAGCCAGTTTAAGCATCAGATAATTGGAATTTCAAAAATCAAAAGTCACTGTCTCAGGACAAATAGGCCCTAGAAAAATATTTTCTCAATAATGTAACTGGTACAATTTACACTTGTGAAATCACCACAACTACTTTTAGAATGCTTTTCTTTTTTGCTTACAATCTGACAAACATTTTCAGGGATTTGAAGGGTTTTAACTTTTGGTCATTTGCCTGACGAGTTCAACCACACACATGTTGAATGAGCTATTAACTTGTTCTGTTTTTTGTCTTTTTTTCTACTGAGACAAACACGCTTGTTGGTTTGAGTTCACTGCTGCATCACCTGAGCTCCAAATAAACATACTTATTGCATCCATCATTCAGTCGTTGGTTCTTCACAACAGAGGGCAGCTGAGGTTAATACAGTGAGGTCCACGAGTATTTTTGTCATTTTGCCTTTGTACAGCATAACAATGGATTTGAAAAAACAGTCGAGGTTTGATGGAAGCAGAGAATTTTAACTTTATTTTGAGGAGTATCACAAGGTTCGCAGGGCAGAATTGCCTGAGAACCAGTGTTATTGTTGTGAACAATCTCTATTTTTATTCATGAAGGCATCTCTTGACAATCATACGCCTACATTCTCGAGCTCACCAGTGTATTCTTTCTTTTGCAGAATGTACCAAATTGTTGAGCTTTTGTTATCTCCTTGCCAGGTTATTTTTGTGTGTTTTTGTTAAGCCGGATGTTGGCCTCCCTCACTTGCATTCACACCTCTTTGGACCTCAGTTCCCCTTAACAGCTACCAAATGCAGGTTTAACACTTAGAGTCCATTCCAGACCTTTCAATTGTTTAATCCCCCCATAGAATAATGAGGGAATAAACAACAGCTGGCCATGAATCTGCTGATCAGTGGGTTGTCCAATTACTTTTGAGCCCCTTGAACACGGGGGACTTTATGTGAAAATGGCTCTACTTAATAAATGGTTAATGCAATACTCTTGTAATACCCCACAAATCAAAGCTGGAAGTCCACACTTCAGTCAGGTTTTCGTTGTGGTATCCAGGGGCAAAATGAAAATTGTGTCAGTGTCTAAATACTTATGGACCTAACTGCATGCCAGCAGCTGGTCCTGACATGAGAATTTGGACCAGATTTCCTAATCCTGGACAGGACACACATACGAGTTTTAACCGTCAGTGGACGTCGAGATGTTTCTGTGGGCACGAAACGTAATCTGTCAGAGATCTGGATTCAAAACACACCGACACCATGAAACTTCCAAGCAAACTCCTTCTTCTCTTCTCTTCTGAGCTGTGACCCACTTTGTGTTACATCAGAGCCACCCAGAGAAATATCAGTAATCCTATATACTGTAGCATACTGCGCGTAATCTGTCGTTGCTCTCAATTCTGACTCTGCACGAGGTGACGTGGGACAGTTTGCACACAGTGCAGGCGAGGTGAAACTGGGCGACTGCAAACTCAAGCTGACAAAGTGATACCGTAAGTCCAATGTATGCTAACAGTTTGTAACAGCAGCGAAACACTGAGGCGAACCAGAGGATAAAACGTGAGATGGCAAACTGGGATCCTGTGGCGAGCAGAAATGACAAAAAGTAACTTAAATGGGAACTACACAGATTCATCTCTAGTGTTTCAAAGTGGTATTATTGATTATTTAATCCCGTGTCCGCAGTTATTCCATTTGTACGAAACACGTTGCAGTCCAGCAAGGAATCACAGGGGTATTATCGAGCTCAGAACCAGTAATGGCTCCGGACGCTAGGGAAAAAGTCGTAAAACGCTTAATCGAAGCAAAGGTTGGTGCACAGGCAGGAAAAAACGTCAGGCAGAAAACACAATACAGCGAAGAGGGGGAGGGAAGACAAGGAGACCCGGGCGTGGATAATCATAAAGGCGGGAAACTTGACAGGAAGACGGGGGACAGGATGGATGCTACCAAAATAAAACAGGAAACGCAAAACACCAAGATTAACTAGACAGAGAAAACGGATCCTGACAGTTATGTCATATTTCTCCAGCCTCAGACCCTGGAGGTCGTTTCTCACCATGGAATGTAAATTCACTCAAGTGGTCCCTTACTCTTCTTCTTCTTCGTCTATATAATATGATACTGATGATGATTAATGGAAAATATGCAAGTTGAAATGAGTAATTTAAGCTAATTTAGCTGTAGATGAGGGATTTTGTCCACGTCCACGTGGCGGAGGAGCTTGGTAATCATAAAGATGTGAACCTGATCTTTTGAAGTTAAAACTATATAAATTATGTTCATAAAGGACATTTAACAATTAAGATAAAAGATGTAATATGTTTGCAGTGACGTACAAAACAAATCGTATTTCATCCGTATCTCACTTTAGTTTGACTTGTTCCGCCTGATGAGCACAAATGAGACAAAACCCACCTCAGATTCAAAGTCAATTTATACCGAAGCTATTTGACGTTTGTGCAAAATACCATTTTGACATTAAAAGGGCTCATATCAGAACTTAAAGCAGTTTATGTCTGTAATGACGTCTTTTAAAGGGATGTTCCGGTTCTGCCCTCCTAGCTGTGGTCTAACACATCCAACAACTGGAGGCAGCAGCACAAAAGCGATGTGGGATGCAAGTCAATAAAAAGCTCCAAAATGGTGAGAAAATATGAGTTTAGTACAAAGTTTCCCCACATTTTTTAGAAAATGGGCTTTTCACGACATCAAGCAGTCATCCAATTTTAAATGGAAAAGAAAATTGCATGTTTAACGCCCGCAGACTTTAAGTCAAAGAGCACAGCTATGATGTGTGAATTTCATTGTTCTGGAACGCTTTGTGATGTTTTTTATTAGATGCTTACGTAAGAGCTTCAAAACCAAGAGTCCCTCCGTTCACCCACCGTCCGATGAACGTGACATGAAAGCATGAAAAAACTCAAGCCTAGAGCTCACTTTCATGCCATAATTCTTTGTCATGCGGCGTTATTGGTTCGCCTCACTTGACCGGTTCATGAGTAGATTCGCCGGCTGCAGTCAAAGGGACGCTCAGATCAATAACACATTTCATGCTGTCTGGTGTCAGCGACACGCTGCGCTACAGACGTTAGGACTGAACAAGGCCGCGTTTTCAAACTTTTACGTCTCCAGATAGAAGATGATTCTCTGAAATTAAACTCATTTTCTTGTTTTCATCCCCACGTGAACCGTGGAAACATCTCGTCCACCTCTCCTTGGCCTCCGTCACGCCGTTGACCTCTGCCCGATCGCTTGAAAGGTAGACGTATGTCATTGTATGTAATGTCGGGCTCAACCAATCAGATGTGGTCATTGATCTGACAGCGCATCACTCAAGGCCTCTTGATCAGGAGGTCGATGGGAGGTGTCGCCTCCATCTCGGAGGCTGCCCTGCTCTTAATAACGCCGTGGCCGCTAGTCTTAAAGTTATTGGATTCACCTTGAATCACCTGCTGCAACAGGACAGGAAGTGATGCTGACATTTATAGATTTTCTTCCTGTCATAAAGAGGCACATGATGGCTAAGACTGTTTGCCTTATTGACCCTCCTCTTTGGAGGTTTTATTTGTGTCCTGTACAGACAGAATGTCCAGGATATGTTGAATCTGCCGGTGCCGAAATAGGGCGGAGACGCCGCAAACTGCTAGCTTTGCTCAATCAAAATCTAACGCCTTTGGGAGTCTGCACAACGGTGCTCTAAGCTAAATGTTCACGCTGTCTTCCATATTGGATTGCACGGTCATGGAACACACCAAACACAGTCATTTTGTTATTATTTAAAATTGCCTCCACATTTTTTATTCTCTCTTCCATCTCTTACTCTGCTCTGACTTCATGAAGATGCTAAAAACTGCACAGTTTCAGGCCCTCACGCACATCAATAGCCTGCTCTGACTTCATTACTCATCAGGTGCAGATCCACAGTTCTCTTTATTGTCTGAATTCACTCGAGACCGGACTTTTCTTTTTTTTTTTCCCAAGTGCACTGATGCTTTCCAAAAGAAAGAAAAAACATATGCACAATATTGTCGATGAGTAACTTCACAACTTGGATGAAAGAATTTGAATTACGATAACTTCTGGTCTGTAAAAAAGAACTCGCAGAGACTTGAAACTAACTCAGCTGATTTGTCTTTTGAACTGCTTTTACAACCCCTGGCATCAAATTCAGGACAATAAGTGGCACTGAGTGGAGCTCAAACCGCTGCCAAGGCCCAGGTCTGTACCAGAATTCTTCCTCAGGCCATTCAGTGTTGGCAGATTTATTTATAATATTTAAAAAACCTGTGAAGTTGAGGGGGTAAACCATTACAAAAGTCTTTGTACTGTTTCAACATCACAACTTTTTTAGAATCGGGGCCGCAGAAGTGGAAACATTTGTGATCCTGCCAATGATTTGAATTAATACAGGAAAAACACAACAAAATAATACAAAGGGCATGAAACTATTGCAAACATTATCTCCTTAAATAATTTCCAGCTCTTATTACTATTCTGTCCTCCCTGTCCTTCTGCATTTTGTGCAAAAAAAACAACCAAAAAACAAAATATCTGGTGTTCTAACATGCATGTGCAGAAAAAATTAACATTTAATTTTCTGGTGGTTGTAAATCATGACGTTGATAGCTGAAACATCTGGATTGCCCCCTGGTGGCTGACTGCGGTACAATCATAAATTGTCATGTTTTAGATTGCTCTGCGTTCTAATTTACATGTATTTTGTATGATAAATATTGTTTGGCATTTATACCTTTAATTTCTTGTGTGGTGTGCGATTGGTGGCAGGAATGAAACTACTCCATTTAAGGGTCATTTGCCTGGTGAAGGTCTAGTACCCAAACATCGAGATAAATTCCTTTGCAAGTTTGACAGTGAGCTAGACTCAGTTTGATACTTTTAAAAAAAGGAATGGGTTTGAATGTCATGATTTCACGACTCTGTGCTACTACACAGATTCCAAATGATGTCACCAGAGAAAGGGGGCGGTGCCTGGGATATTTTGCCTTACTTTTGGGAAAAAAAAAACAAAACTGGAGGTGGTCTGGCCTGAAGCCACATATAAGTAGAAAAAATGTGAAGTTAGTCCAGTTTTCATGCTTAAAGATCGTTAATTCAGTGGCGCTCCTGGCCTGCTGCGTTCACTGTCATCAGGAAAGAGGGGGGCCCGCTTTGTTCTGGTGTCTGTCGTGGTGAAGCTGCTGAATAATGAGCGCTGTGATGCTGCAGATGGCTATGAAAGGCCAACGATTCCTCGGATGTGGAGCATTGAAAGCCTGCAGACATCCTCAGCCAGTCGCGCCCTGCAAACATCATGCACTCACCAAAACCTTTATGTGGCACGCTGGAAAGTAATGAAACACAAGCAGCCTAATTCAGCATCTTCACGCTCACCCTCTTGTTATTCAGTAATATTATAGTGGGAAAAATAAATAATCCTCCTAGAGGAATTCAGTTTTGATATTAGCATTTATGTTTGCTGTAAGGAAGATTTTTGCTGCTTGGTTAAACAGGGAATCACTGTAATAATGTTGACTTTTATTAAACATAACATTAAACTTAATGAACGAAGAGAAATTACATTTATGTGTAAAAAGAGCTGGAAAATATTTCTGCCCATTTTCTAATAAGTGTAAACATATGACTTGATATAAACTGTATATTGATCAGTTGAACAGTTTGAAAAGTTGTATTTCTATTTTATTATTAAATAACGGAGTCAGTCATTCAGCTTCTGTTCTTCCTTTCTTCTCTAACTCGTGCAAACTGAGGCAGGCAAAGTAATCCCTCCGCTGTCTCCCTGTCCTGGCTTCTAATCTAAGTCCCAGATGCCCGGGCATCCTCAGCCAACCCTGTGTGTGTGTGTGTGTGTGTGTGTGTGTGTGTGTGTTGGGCACACACAAACGCAGGGATTTTGTTAGGAAACAGCTGGAATCGCTGAGCGTCTCTTTTAATTTGTCTGCAGACTTTTGGAGGAGAGTCCCGCACAGCAGAAGGTGTGGCGGCGGCTCCGAGCAGCCCACTGTTTAACTTTGATAATAAAGTGATAAACGGGCTGGCCCAGGGTCAGGTGAGACGGGATGACTCACGGGCTCGTTGGCTGATGCCGCTGAAGAGACAGAGCTCAGATGCTGCCGTCGTCCACACGCGCTCAGAAATGTTCTTCCGGCAAACCAGGCTACACTAGGACACGCCGTCCCGCTCTCAACACTGAGGCCTGGTCCGGACACTCAGTATTTGTTGTTATAGAAAATACATTCCCAATTACGATCTCATGTTATTAAAACAAGAGAATGTAAACAGTCAGAAATATTTTATATGAATTGTATTGAAGGTGACGCTTGTGACAACCTTATTGAACAGTAGCGTCACTGTGACCTTCTCAACCAACACCGTCGTCAAACCACACGGCCTCATTTTATTCCAAACCAACGACACACAAAAAAACCCCGTTGGTCACACAACAAAACAACAGACAGCTCTGAGAATTTCAGACAAACACCTCAACAGACAATAGTTATTTAGGAAAAGTCCTGAAATTTCAGGCTAAAAGAATGTTTAGTCCTACATGCTTCTCTGTGCTTCCATTAGGACGGTTTCCTGCCATCGAGACTCTGTCTGTTCCCCGACCCCTTAAATTGATTAAATTTAATGTAAAGAAAGGCAGAGTATCACATAAAAACCTAGTAAAAATAAACACAACCAATGCACTAGTAACAAATAACAGGAACGTTAAAAATGGACATCAGATCTCTATGATCCAAAGCTCTGATTGTAAATGAGCTGATATCAGATCAACATACTGATCTATTTTGTCTTACAGAAACTCTCTGGCTCTCATCACGATGAAGATGTTAGTTTAAATACCAGCACGCACATCCCTTGAGATACTGACAGATGAGGTGGAGGTGCTGCTATTCAGAATTCTGCTCCATTAATTAATCCTAAACCTAAATTAAACTATAAATCATTTGAAAGCTTGATTCTAAGTCAGTGTCATCCAGCCTGGAAAACAGTGCAATCATACAGTTTGTTATAGTTTACCGCCACCCTGGACCAAAGTCTGAATTTCTGTGTGAATTTTCAGAGTTTCTCTCAAGTATAGTTCTTAAAACGGACAAAGTAATCATTGTCCGTGATTTTAATATTCATGTGGATAGTGAATATGTTAGCCTTGGTTCTACATTTATTTCACTTTTAGATTCCATTGGCTTCTGTCAGCATGTAAAGTACATAGTGTACTTGTATACTACTACATACTGATCTTGTACTGACGTATGGGATCGTACTTAATCACTTAACAGTTTTTCCACATAATCCTTTTTTATCTGACCATTACTTACTAACATTTGAACTTTTAACACATGAATACAGTTTCACGTTTTCCAGTCAGGTTTTAGAAAACATCATAGCAGAGAGTTTGCACTAGTCAAAGATAAATAGATACAAGATCACATAAAACAAATCTCTAGATCTGCCTTTTTTTCATTTACGTAATATTTCAAAAATCAGATACTATCTCTTCTATCTCTAAATGATGTGGAAAAACTGGGCCATGCCTTTGTCACTTCCAGGCCTGACGACTGTAAGTCCTTACTATAAGGCTGTACTACCAAGTCACTAAAGACCCTCCCGCTGATTCAAAACGCTGCTGCTGGTGTGCTCACAGGAACACAAAAAAGATCATGCTTCTGCTGTTCTAGCTTCTCTGCATCGAATTCCAGTGAAATCCAGAATACAGTTTGAAGTTCTCCTCATCACCTAGAAAAGTTCTACATGCTCAGGCACCTTTGTATCTTAAAGAACTTATAGTGCCTTATCACCCAATTAGAATGCTGCTCTCCCAAAATGCAGGCTTAATGGTAGTTCCCTGCATCTCTAAAAGTAATGTGGGAGGCAGAGCCTTCAGCTATCAGACCCCTATTCTCTGGAACCAGCTCCCAGTTCAAGTTTGTGGGGCAGACACCTCCTCTGTGTTTCAGAGTAGGCTTAAAACCTTTGATAAAGCTTATAGTTAGGGCTGGCACAGGCAGGCCCATGGTTATGCTGCTATAGGTCTAGTCTGCTGGGGGATTTCCCATGATACACTGAGCCCCTCTATTTCTCTATCTCGTTCTCTCCATACTTCATCTACTCTTTACTCCGTCATGTCCCAGTATTGTGTTACCAACTTCACCTCGGGGAGTTTCTCCTGGAGTCCTTCTGTCTTATTGTCTCTCAGCTACCTGTTGACGTGGGCATGACGGTTCTGGTAGCGACCTGCTATCCAGCGGAGATGTGACCTTGTGTCTGGTATCATGATCAACTTCACCGATCCTACCCAGCAAAAGACAGAGTGGCCTGGAATCCTGACCTGGATTACCATCTGGTTCCTGGACTCTTTAATAACATGTTTCTGGACTCAGTTCTCATGTTTCATATCCATAGAATGTAATGATGTCATATTGTTGTGCCCTGTACTTGTGACACCAGCTGCTTAGTTTGCTTATCGAGAGGACCAGCTCTGACCTTGAGATAATCCAGAGACTTTTTTTTTTTTTTTGCCAAGCGTACGCTATCAGTACTCATAGATGAGAGCCTTGTGCAGGTGATAGCTTAGTTAGCTACCCTCTTATCCGTTCATATGATGGTGTATTTTCTCATAGAAAATAGTCCCTCTGTGAAAATACTACCAGGAGGTTTTTGGATCATCTTCAGTAACCAGGTCATATCTGGAAAGAAACGTTGCTGTTCTGTTTTTTGCTCTGAGGACCACGAGTGGCGTGCCATCTGGTTCATTTATGTTTTGTCTCTCTCATTAAGACCTGACTTTACTGGCTTTCGCTGTGGCCTCCGTTGAAGGATTACAGTATATTGGTGTAAAACCCAAAATGAAATGTTTTCACAGCAGGAAGAGGCCCCTCTACAAAGGAGCCACGATCCTCACTCTGAGATTTACCCACCTACTTATGGGTAAATCCTCATTATTGATGACATTAATATTATGACATTGTTTTCTGTTTCAAAACAAATATGAATTATATTTTTCAAGTAGTTTTATTAGCAAAATATGATAAACTGCTGCATGCATTATAATTTCAAAAGGACAGGACACGATGATCACAGGTTAAAATTTCAACATTGATTGATTTTGTTAACCAATTTACATCGACGATCGAGTTATGTTTCAGTGTTGAAACTTCAACTGACATCATTTCAACCACATTTCTGCTTCAGGTACAATGACGTCCCACCACGGTAAGATCTTGAAGTCACCACAAATCCTGCTTGGTAGTGGTCTCCCGTTCACCAAACCAGAGAGCTCTTCAGCATTTCACGATCAAAAGGGATCTAAAGACGCAGGTCAGGTAGGCCAAATAAACGTAGAGAGAGTGTGATAACATAAAGGTGATGAAAGAAAAAGCACCAATGAGAAACTAAGAGAAGAAGCAAATTTGTGAGGCACAGTGAAACCAGACAGGAGCAGAAAACACAGAGAGCTGGACCATGAACGTGTGAACAACATGGACCAAACACAGAAGAAAGCCAACAGCAACAAGGCACAGCAATTCACTCTTCTAAGTCCCGCCCTCCCCTTGGTTACTGTTGCTACGTCTATCAAGCTTACACACTGGGTGAGTCAAACATGGAGGTTTCATCTGTACTGCTGAGAGATACTCCAAAGGAAATAATACCAAATTTGTGTAAGGTTGACAATGTGAGAACTACATTCTCAACACGGTTTGTGTGCGGAGTCTTGTGAAAGAGAACATTAAATGGAGGGAAAATATCAGCAGTCTCAATGCAACATCGGAGAGCCCACGTCCCGACAATTCACCTATACATGAACAGCAAAGTACTCGTACAGTAGATATCAGGTACGGGGTCTGGAGGAATCAATAAGGGAGCTTTCTGAATCAAAGCTGTTTTTACTTAAATTAGGTCAAAACCGGGAAATCCAACTAGACAGCAAAGGTACAATTCGAGGATTAGGCAAACTCTGCACTCAGATTCGAAGCAATGATCAAAAACACAAGGAAGATACGCTGGACTGCTCACAAGAAAGACAAGACAATCTGGCACAGGAGGAAAGGAACACAGGGTTTAAATACACAAGGGAGCGGTAGACAATTAGACACAGGTGAGACACATTAGGGAGGACAGGTAATCACACACACCCGAGGGAGAAGACTTGACAGGACATGGGGAATAGGACACAAACAAAACTTCAAAGTAAAACAGGAAACACCGAATGACCCTAACCGACAGACACATCTATTGTTGAGGTCATCTCACTTAGCACAAGCACACAAAGCTAGCGTTATTTATCATCATAACTTGGAACAAACAATGGTGTTTTTATTTGTCTTAGATGGACTGATGTGGTCTTCCATGCTGTTTTATCCACATCATACATCTGTTGGGTCTTTGGCTTTGGGAAGGTGAAGAATTTGACACCCACTTCTAAACTTTCTGGAGATCGGCTTTGCCTCAGAATATTAGCTTCTGATGATGGCTTGAGAGGCCTCTCGTGCATAGTTATCGTTGTTAATGTGCGATTGGACGGTGTGTGGTTGTTTTATGGAGGGGCTTAGCCAAGGGTGAATTGGGGCTATCAGTAAAGGTGGGAGGAGACAAAGACAGCGAGCATGAAGCAAAACATGACAGGATTGACAATAAAACCTGAACGTAACTCATTATTCATGACACAGCCGCACGTACCACAGTCCAGATTTATGAGCAGGTTTTGAAGCTTTAAAAAAGGATGTGTTGTAAATGCCTTTCACAGACTCTCAGAAATGTCAGAGGACAGAGGTGCAGCTGGAGGAGGCAGACCCCTGAAAATGTTACCCAGGAGCAGCCGCATGCTTCCCGTCGAGAGCGGCCCGTGACAGCTTCAGACATTTACACGTTGCCCCGGGGACATGAGGGGGGTGTCAGGCCGTCGGGACATCACGTGTCCCACAGGAGATCCGGAGGACAAACATGTGCAGGATGTCGAGCCCAGCGAACGGACGGGCTGGTTCTTGTGATTGGAAGCTGGAGACGAGGGCGCCTCCATCTTTCTGGCAGAGGCAGTTTGATTACAGACTCTCTGATAAACAAGCAGGCGACACATGAAGCGGAAAATTTCCCTTGTCAGTTAGATTCTCTCGTCCCTGTCGCCTCTTCGCACACACACACACACACACACACACATGTCATCTCTGTCTAATAACGCTCGCTGTGGTCCTTCGACTGCCCTGTTGCGGCTCATCCAGCTTTACCTGCTCGCTGGAGCCAGGCTGTGATCTACTGAGGGTAAACACGTGGAAAAAGTTGCAGTGTTTAATTCGCAGAGAGAAACAAACAATGTTTGTAACCAGGTTTCAGAGTTGATGTTTGCTGGAAAACAGGACAGGTAGCGTAAATTTGTTGGTTTCATTTTAAATGTATCTTGGGATGACTTAAATCAGGCAGGTAAGCTTGATGCTCTGTCTGTCTACGGAAGCCCTAAAAGGCCATGGGTGAAACATTTTATTTCCTCTCTTTTCCTGAGATCCAAGACACACTCACCTATATCACTTTTTAAAAACTAATTCAGACCAAAGCATAAATTTATTAAACAAATGCAGAAAAGAGCGTTTACGTCCATCTATCAGCCGTAACTGATGCGTCTCATAAGCTCATATTAATTATCTCGTTATCTTGTGAAATCAAATCAAATTTATCAGGTTGTCACGGGGAAACGGAGGGAATAAAACGTTTCACCCATGGCCTTTTAGGGCTTCCGTACTGTTCAATAAGAACAACAAGAACTATATTTTACCGGCAGATTTAGGATTCTTAACCTCGTCCTGGACGGACAGAGTTGACAATGAGCATGTAGCGTTGGTTTGTCAGCGCACGCTATCAATCTGATTCATTGTGTGTTTAACTTTGAACTCCCAAGGTCGGATGGTAATTGACCTGCCAGGTGATTCGCTGCCTTTGATTTAAGATGGTCCTGATATGCGACACATGTTCCTCTGTGGTGATACAGAGGAGAAAGTAGACAATGCTGCGGATGGACATCTCTCAACGTTACCGACAACAAACAGCTGTCAAAATAGGATATTTTCCCCCACTTCAAATAACAATAAACTAAAATTTGAAGAGACCATCTGCTAACTTTTAAATTTGTTTAAATAAGTAAGAACACACACAATGTAATATACAAAGAAAGAAAGAACACTGTTAAGCTTGTAATTGTTGGTGTTTTTAAGGACAAATATGAACGACTGACGATCTGAGAGGTAGTGCGATTACACGCAAAGATCTCGGAAAGTTGGAAGTGGATAAAAAATTGCCCAACGTGGTGCAAACTGATATGAAAATCCCTGAATGTCGTGATTGACAGCTGACCCCTGCCAGTTGAGTCAGCTGGGGCCTGGCTGGAGGCTCAGTACTGCAGCTCCACATGATGTGTCCAACACGTCACGGCTCATATCAGGATTATTTGGCCTCAGTGGAGATGCGTCGGCCATCTTTTATTAAGTCAATGATCCGCACAGCTGTGGCGTAAAAGTTGGCGTATATAAAGCAAAATGAAACAAGGTGCATTGGAAAGAAACTCTGTTTATAATAATATGTACATTAGAATTTACCTTATTTTGCAATGTGCATATTTTTGGGTTTTCCAACATGAAACCCAACAAAGAAACCTGATTGAGGATGATTAAAGCCCAACCATCTGTCTCCCTCGATGAGCCATAGTGTGACATGTTTGCTACTGCTGATACAGCATGAGTTGTTGTGAAAGTATTTTCTAGTGTGATCACATCTTGATAGACGACTTTGTCCCCTTGTCTGATAGCTGGCTCGCTGGCAGTCAAAGTATTTACAAGTTAGGCAGCGACTGGTTTTTGTATTTTTGATGTAACAAATTTAGCTCGCCCATTTTGGATTACAGATTCTTGAGAAGCGCAAAAATCCCCCCTCAGGAATGTGAAAACAATTTTCTAGTGTCAAACTTGGACAAGAAGTCAGTATATTAGTATTCCAAGTCAAAGCATTGAACAAAAAACGTGTGAATATCAGTGAGGGGATTTTAAACTTCTTTAGTAGGCTACATGAAACCGACATAAATGTTGTATCTTTCTATAATGTTTTCATTTTTTTCCACCTTTAGATGGAAAAGCAATTTACCTAAGATTTTTTTTCCAAACTTTACACTGCATTTGGATGGAAATCTTGCTGCAGTTCTTTGAAGAAAGCAAATGTGTAAAGTCAAGACAAATCCTAATTTTTTCAAACTGACTGTTGTGGTGATGTCAAACATTCAAAAATAATTGTGACCCATTCTTCAGATCTCATAATGAAGTCAAACTTGTTCTGGTAGTTATAAATAAGAATATACTAGCTAGATATTTGTGTGAGGAAGGAGGGGATCTCCTGGGGGATCCTGTTAGCTCTGTTTGGACAGATTTACTAAATCCAATCTGTCCAGACTGAGGCTGCAGATTGTTAAATTAGGTGAAGTGGGAACAACATAAATCCCAGTTTGGGATCAATAAAACTCAACCTTTCAGTCAAACCAGCAATCCAAACAAACGCATGGAGAGATTTTTAAAACACTTATTTATATGTATTTTCATCTTGTGTGCAGTGAAATATCATGTACCACTTTTGCATTTTATGGACGATTTTGATTGGGAAGATGATGCAGTTTCTTCTACAGGCAGAAATCACATCACATTTTGATAACATGCAACCTTTTCTACCGTTTTAGTCTTTACAAAGAAATTAATAGAAAAAAATATTGAAGAAGAGGAAGATGAAGGAAGAAGAATGAAAAAGGAGGGGCACAAATGACAAATATACATCTAAAACGATTAAAGATTGAAGATTAAAAATTAAAATAAATAAATGGCTAAAAAGGTGAATGAATGAATAAATAAATAAACAACATTTTAAAGATATTGTACTATAGCTCTTCAGTGGGGGCTGGAGTTTTTCAGTCAGGGTCCATGTTACCTGTCTTCTGGTGTCCCTCAAGCTTCTGTTCTGGGGCCCATCATGTTTGCATGTGTACATGTTTTCAAAGTGATTCTTATCAGTAATATACAGGTAATGTTCAGTCAAACACCTGTTTAACCCATCAAATCATGGCTATATAAATGCTGTTAAAAACTGGATTAAAGAGGCCATCTTATGCATGTTAGGTTTTTCCATTACTTTGGGTGTATGACATTGCTTTTTGGCGCTATACAGGGTCTGATTAATTGAAAAGTCTAAAGCCCGTGGAAAAGGGGACTCCTTACTCTGATTTTCTGATTCTGTTCAACTCACATTTGTTCAATTCACAGTGTTTCCATTGTCACAGCTGTGTTTTCAGCTACACTGGTAGCCCCTAATAGCTGAAATCCGGTTATGGTGGTTGGCGTGACATTTATGAAATACACACGATGCAGTACACTAATCATTATGGAGTGGGCCAACGGACCAATCAGAGCATACAAGGCTTTTTTGGGCAGGGTCTTAAAGAGACAGAAGCTAAAACAGAAAGTTTTAGATGGAGGATGAACTTGGTGCTGCTACAATGGACATTGCAGGAAGGATAATATGTTTTTTGAACAATAAAGTTTGTCGACATATTTTAACACAAACCCAAAACAAAAATCTTAAATAAGAGAATGAGCTTAGTGTGAGT
>KV751363.1:2023369-2043369 GCA_001698575.1 Mola mola
GACTTAACTTTGGTTGGACCTCTCTCCACTGAGAAATATTACTAAAACTGAATGGCTTTTGATCAGCTTGAGACCCCTATTATTTGTTTATTTATCTAAAGAAATATCTGACAAATAATATTTTCATCAATTAGGTGGAATTTTCTCATAAAATGAACGTGATGATGAGGAGAGAGGTGAACTCTTCCTCCCAGTGGGAATAAAAGGAAGGTCTCTGCCAACAGGGACACACACACACCTGTGCTGGATGAGACACCTGTAATTCATGTTAACTATACTGTATGAGTCCAAATAAACAGGGCACCTGCTGCCCCTGAAATGGAAACCCCTTTTATGTAGAAGATTGTCACAATAACACACAATCATGCAGACACACACGCACACAACAGGTGTATCTTCCATTCATAGGCGGGTCATGAAGACAGAGCAGACGGTAGAGGTTGGAACTGGTGTAGAGCTCTGTGTGTGTGTGTGTGTGTGTGTGTGTGTGTGAGCGTGTTGGCTCTGACATGAAGGCCATGTGGGCTGCGCAGGCGGTGGGAGTGCAGCCCATCCAAACGCCTGTCTGGGTGTGTACGTTCTTGTAAATGTGCTGCACAAACATCAAACAATGAACTGTCATCATCAAGCAGTATCCAAGCGTGTGTGTTTGTTTATTCAGATCAAATGGAGCAAAGTACCGACAGACACGGAAAATAAAGCACCATTCTGTTTTAATACAATATGGGTACTGTTGTAGTTCAGCAGTCACATATGAATTGTAGATGCCTGAATACTGTGACCATGTCAAAGGATATATTAAAGAAACAATTCACCAAAAATTGAAAATACAGTTATTAAATAGTCACAGATTCACCTTAGCACGAGAAGAAGCTGGAGACATCCAGTAGAAACATTTATAAACCCCAAAACTGACTGAAAAAGATGTTTTTTTCCACATTTATTTAAGTAATCTTGATTGTGAGAGTTCTTAGCTTAGCAGATATTGAAGATTGAACATTGAAGATTTCCACCTGTTGCTTGTTATTAGTTTTTTAGTAAAGAGGTAGGTACAGGTATTGTGTAAGTTTGAAAGAGCAAATATTTGTTTTTGGCCAGACAACCTGAACCAAATAGCTTCTTTCGACCAGTCATGTGGTCATGGCAGGAATTGTTACCTCAGTCGTTACCTGATTCACACAGAAGAACAGCAGAACCTTGTTTTATTTACATCAAAAGAAAAATATTAAACTGACAAATCTTTAGAGTTCAAAAGTCACAGAAAGTTCACATTTTTTAAGGGACAATTTGTAAGATATGGCTAAATTTTAAGTTTAAAACATCCACTAAATAAATGAGAAAACGCTCCTATTTTTGAAATTGTGTACTGAAAAAAACAAAACAAAACAAAACAAAAAAACATTCATATACCTGTTTAGTGTAAATATGGTCCAAAACATGCATCCATTACTTATTAAGTTATGTCGCTCTTTGGAATTGATCCAGGTATCTTAAAACATAAAAATGATTTGTTCCTTTGACCAAGACCTACCCAAACACAGACCCATTGACAAAACTTAACAGAAAATCTGTACATGCATTCGTTCAGGAATTATTATAGCTCACTGGAACATATGCTCGTGATCAAGACCTACCCACTCAGAAGAATTCAGAGAAATCTCTCTATTAGTTTATAAAGTACATCCATATTTTTTTTTTTAAGTCAAGTCCTACTAATGCAACAAGTTTCCTTAAAAAAATGCCTATTAGGATTTATTTTATGTCCATTTATGAAAATTGATCCAGAATCCAGATCCTGATCATCTGATATGAAAAATAGTGTGGATGTTGTGTCAAAGATTTTTGTGAATTGCGTTGCATTTATCACGCTAACAAGCTGCTGACAAACCCACAAAATGTCAATAACAGAAATGTTATCACCCTATTTTTTAACTGACAGCAGCTAAAATAAGTCACATTATTTGTCCATCAGGAAATCACCATGTTAACCCTCAGAGGCTGAGATTGATCTATGGGGGGGGGGCTTTAGTCACTAAGGGTGAGATGAGCCATCAATCTAGATCAATACATTGATTGGTTTACCAATGATCTAGTTTAACTGATAGAAAGTTAAGGGATGCCTTTGTTTTGAAACTCCTGCCCTGTGATAGGTAGGAGTTTCGAAATTTGAGCAGAGCAAACAATGGCAAAATGATTATTATTTTAATATGACTGTTTACAGAAAACTTTTGCTATTTTGTAAATATTCTGTTGTACTTAATGTAAAAATGTAATATGTAAACCGTTCTTTCACATTTGTTAATGTCACTTAAATGTTTGAAACATTTCAGCAATAAAAATTGTCGGTTAACATTAAAATAACTTTTTTTTTTTTTTTTTTTAAATGTATAAATGTAACTGGCCTGGCGATGAATGGCTGAATCATCCAGGATAATGATCAATGAGGTGTGATCTTCCCAAGGAAACCCAACAGGTGTTTTAATAAAGAGCCTCTGCAGGGTGAGAACTTTGATGTGATCTCTGTCTCACACACACACAGTATAATCTCATTCAGTTCATCTATGAAAGGGTTCTTAAAGAGTGCTTGGCGCTCACAGTCCCACTTCACCACCTGTGTCATCGGTGACACCAGATGTTTCCTGCCCAGGAGGCCGGCTGTGTGTGTGTGTGTGTGCGCATGAGACTGCAGGAACTCTACTCACCTAGAAATCATCACCCTTTATTACTGTCCCCACCTCGGTCGCCTTCACACTGTGGGTGATTCATTAATGTGGAAGGATTTCTCAGTGTCGTGGCTCGCTGAGAGCTGAGAGACGCCAGGAACTCATCAGCTTCATTACTCAGTGTTCCTGTCCTCCACTCGCTACTGTGGGTCTCAGAACGCCGACCTGCAGGTCAGATGAGCTACAGACTAAATCACTGCATTCTCACAATGAAATTTCACATATCTTCTTGGAAAACAGCAAACTTAAATAAATTGTGCATTGGATTCTACTTTTTGGTGCCAGTTCTGCTAAAATTAATCTTATATGAAACTTGGCACCTGTACAAGCAGTACAGTCCTCCTTTATCTAATGAGACTTTTCAATTTTCTAGAATTGACTCAAACGGACTAGATTTGTGGCTAACCGTACACTTACTGGCTAACTGATGCCTGTCCATTTGCAGTAATCACAAATTATGTATCGTATAGAGTTTCATAAAGCATGCAGTGGCGATTCTAGAATCAGCTGGGGCCCAGGAAACCCCTCCAACCAGTCATCACCATTCTGTCACAAAGAATCTCCAACAGAAATTGCAAAATGTGTAAGTAACAATAAGCTTATTCACGCTCTCTTCGCTCTGCGCGTTCAACTCGGCCCCCAGCAGTTATTTACTATGAGATTTAATCATCATCATCTGCTACACTTAGAACTGTCTTGCTTTCTTGTTGATCTTCTTCTTATTTTTTCCTCTCTCAGATGGTTAACTCCTCTTCATTTTTCTTAAGTGACTTTAACTGGCAATTTTTTAAGATAAAAATAATGCATGTGGTGCTTGGTTATGCAATGGGACTGACCAATAAGGAGGATTCCTGTCAGTGAAAACCCTGTAAGAACTATGTGTGAGGAACATAAATATTTGAACCAAAGTTCATGGTGACATCCAGTTGTTTTTAATTCACACGACGCCATATTCTGGATTTATCCTCTGGTTAACATGAACGTGAACCAAATACGGCGGCAGTCCACCTATCAGGCTAAAATGGCACCACTGAACAACATGCTGCTAGCAAGACGTGCCCATCTGTCTCGGTTTTCTCATGCGCCATTTCTCTGAGCTCGCTATCCGTATAATCTGTTCAGAATACATCGGCCATCATGCTGGAAAACTGACGACCGTCCATTGAAATCGTCCAGCGGAGATAGAACTTAATTCATAATAACGCAGTGGTTCCAAAAACAGTGTTTGCAATTTCATGACAGTTAGCAGCATGGCTACTCTCCAAAGCAAAATCTACTGTAAGAATCCCAATTTGGATTTAAAAACTCCGGTCTCAGTGCTGTGATAAAGGCAAAGTAAACAATGTTAATAAGTAGGCAGTCACATCCTTTCAGAAATCTCTCTAAAAAAGAGACAATGTCGCTCATCTTGTATGTTTGAACTTTAAAGACGATACCCCGTCTTTTCGCAAACTTGCTTCAGGTGTAAAAGCAGCGGAGTCTGGGCTGTAACCTTTGGAAATCAAACGCCCAGCTGTGTGTTCAGGAACAGTGTGTCAGAACGTGCTGGCGTCTGTTTCATGCTGTGACAGCGAACCCTTCGTGGCCGCAGAGCGGCTGCGATTCACGTCACTCAGGTACGGTTGGAGGGAGCGTCTTGACCTTACCCTGCTGTGACCCCTCGCTGGGTCATTGCCCCCTGCTGTCCTGCCCAGAACAGCATCAACACCTCAGGGTGCGTGAAATCAAACATGACGTCTCCTACTGCTATGCTGCCTGCAGACACTACCAGCCTCTGTGTCTGAGCGTTTGAGTGCAGCTCTCAGTCTGTCTGTCTCAGGCTACTGTCCCACCTGAAAGATCTACCAGCCAAGTTTAACGTTCACGGTCTCCAGAGGTTGGATCGACCACGGACCTTTTCACTGAAGTACTCGTGGAACTTAGGCCCGCTTTCCCCCTGGCATCAAGACGTGTTTTGTTTTTTTTGATCAAATTGCAGTTGGATAATGCTTGACCACATGGAAGTACAGGTGTAAATACACTCGAAATAGATATACCACATTTCCACCAAGCAGTACGGTTAAATTCAGTTCGGTCCTGCACAGTTGGAACCTGTGAGCTCACAACCGTAATTTTACCTGGTGGGTGGGGTAGCCTGACCTCGCCAGACATACAGATGACACAGTGCGTCCCTCTAACAAAGTCAACGAAGAAACCTTAACAACAAACAAAGGAAACAATGGAGGACAGCCAGCAGTTCCTGTTGTTTCTCGTCGACTCTTTATCACACAGAGTAGAGAGGCTCTGTTAGGCCGCAAGGGGGAAAGACGGCCTAACCGTCACAGTGAAGCGACAATTCTGTCGACCAATCAGTGGACTGTAGTGGCTCTCCCCTCCTCTTTATGGTACAGGTTAGCTCTGGTTGATACCCTTACCGAAAGGTGACAGAACTGGCACGGTACGGTTCGCTATTTAAAGATACCATATGCCGCGTTTTATAACGGAAACGCATAAAAATGCATACCGTACCGAGCTGAACTGAACTGTACTGCTTGGTGGAAATGGGGCTTTAAAGGACAGATTGGGACCCAATTTGCGAAACCACGTCCGAAGGGGAGTCAGGGACGGACTGGGATCACATTGAGCACAAGTGTAAATGCGAATACATCACCAATCCACATTCATCAACCTAACAGTGGCAAAACACTGCTCTCTGCAGGCAAACGGGAAGAGGATGAGACGGTGTAGCCCGCCGCCAGATATGCCTGAACGGGGGAGAAGCGTGATCGGATCTCGATGCTAAGACTAGGTGTTTGTGTGTTGTTTGTATGTGGTCAAGCACCATCCAATCACAAACCCCGCCCCCCCAAAAAAAACAAACCATTTAAATGCCACTGGAAAAGTGGGCCTTAGATCTCATTAGTGAGCATCAAAACATTTCTGAGGAACATCTTGTCAAGTAACAGTCAACGGTCAACGTCATTGTGACCTATTATAGTCAGAATTCAAGAATTCATGAGTATGACATGTTTCACACAAACTGTGCAGATCTGTTTAGATCTTCTAAGGTCTCAGGTTGCACATGAGTGAACTTGTGAATTGTTGTCTATTACAAGGTCTTTGGTTTTGCTGAAACTGAGCTTCTGGTGAATGTCGTTGCACTAGCAAGCTCTCCATCAGTCACTGCTTACAGTACATTATAATGTAAATGGATGGAATGTGTATACTGTAGATGAAAGCTGTAACTTAAACGGTGCACGGAGGCATACATGCAACTGCATTTTTGATTAGATACAAAACAACTATCTTTGTAAATTACAAAAAATTGACAGTCCTGCTGCCTCTATTGCTCAGTGATGCTCTCAGGCTGCATTACTGCCCTCATCGGGCAATAGTTTTCCGCTTCAAACAAGAAAAACATTCAATATGCACTCTACTCATCACATCATAGTTTTGTCACCTCCTGAGTAGTGCTGAACTTTTATTAAATTCATGATGGCAGGATGTAAACGTTGCAAACACCAGAGGATGCCATGTTGTCTTCTTTAATGTTGATTTTTTTAACCAGTCTAATGACGTGTGCTCAGTTCTGCGCAGCTCACAGCTCATCAGCATCACACAAACGTGGTGCAACGAAGCACACACACACACACACACACACACACTAACACTCAATACCTGAAATCCTTCTTTCCCTCCTGAACAATTTTCCTTTTAACCTTTGATTAATCTACCAATCTCCCCTTTGCTCGTACACTGTTTCAGTCCTGTCAGCAGGCACTTTGACCGTCATCGTTTGGACATTTTCAGCAGTTGCTTAAAGTCACTGAACCATTTTCTAAAATGAAATTGCACTGATCAGCCGTAACATTAAGACCACTGACAGCTGAGGTGACTAACACTGATCATCTCCCTGCAGTGCAAAGTTCTGCTGTGAAACCTTTGATCCTGGCGTTCATGACAGCAACCATCTGGCCCAAACACCTTTGAAAACCAAACCTACCCCCCGTGGCACCTGCACACCCCAATGACAGTGGGTCCCCCAACAAGACAGTGCATGCTGGGACAACACAAAAAGTACTCAGAAACTGCCAAACGCAGTAACGTGGCCTTAAAATTCCCCAAATCCAAATCTGACATCCATGGTTGGGCCCGAAAAATCCATTACTGATCCACGGAGGCCCCACCTTTTACCCATAAAGGATCTTCCACCAATGCTCTAGTGCTAGACACCACAGGTATACAGCCAGGGGGTCATGTGACTGCGTCTCGACAGGTACAAGCCAGCGTGGATCATAATATTTCTGGTATGTCACATGGATGCTCAATCAGATTTGGATCTGGGGAATTTTGAGGCTCCATGTGGCCACTTGAAGTTCTTTTGTCAGGTTCCTTTAGCAGTTTTTGTGTTGTCCGAGCATGCTTTGTCCTTTTGGGGTTACCATTGTCATCAGGTTGTGTAGGTGACCCTAGTGGTATGTAACAAAGAATATATATATATACATAATGAAACCAAATATGAAAATGTCAACTATAATCAGGCTAATAAACTAGACATCTGTGCATTGGGGTAACGACAGTGGGTCATATTCAAAGTGACTCAGGCATTTATAGTTCAGGTTATAAAATCAGTGCAATTCTGTGTGTGTGTGTGTGTGTGTGTGTGTGTGTGTGTGTGTGTGTGTGTGTGTGTGTGTGTTTACTGTATGCCAGCAGTAGGTTATTATGTGTGTGTCTGTAGCCAAAGTGGAGGTCACTGGTCTATCGGACGTCTCACACCTAATTTGATTAATTTTGCCCCTCTGTGGCATTGGAGTGTGTAATCTAAACAAGGTGAATTGGGAGGTGGAAGGATACACACACACGCGCTCGTTCTTGAAGGACATCTGAAATTAAGTGTGAGTGTCAGCAGTGTGCGCGTTTCATCTGCACTCTGGTGTCTGTCTTGCTTGTGGCTAATTTCCCTTCCTTTCCTGTCTCTAAAGACGTAAAGAGTAAAGGCGATCGACATCGAGGACTTCCCTTGATTTGTTTTTGTTCCTAAACCCACCAAAGGTATTGAAGCTCCTTGGTTTTTACAAAGATGTCATTCAATCGGAGCACATGTGAAACCTGTGGAATCAGGGGTGCCTTTGCCAGCACGTTACAGCTCCTGAACTTATTTTTGACACAGTGACAAGATTTAAGACCTGCAAGAGCAGGGCTACGCTGCGAGGGGCCTCCTAGTGTCTACAGATGGTACTGTTGGTTGCACAAAGCCCAAAAATGACTCTGTATTATTTTAATATTCGGGAGCACAGATCTACCCACAACTGGCAATTACAACATGGTAATGTCCTGTTGAGAACTGTTTGGACTTTATCAAATACTCTGTAGAAGAGCCAAAAGTGATCCACTGCTTGAGGATTGGACTTCCGTAGTTCATCATGGCGGCACTCCAGCTGTACCGTGAACACATCCACATAAAACTCTCTGTCTGCGTTTGGCATCCTGGCTGGCTCGCCAATCGATAGCCAGTCTGATATATCTGTGGGCCGGTGAATGAGTTATTCCCCCGAGCTGCAGACGGACTGAAGCCAGTGAAGTAGTCGGAGGGGACAGGATGAATCTGAGCAGTGGAGCGTTGACTTCAGACTTGAAGACAATCTGAGAGCGAGAAATTAGACGTGTGTGGGAGAAGGTCAGCGTATGTGTTCATGTATGTCTGTAGAAGAAACATTCAGGAACTATTTTACTCTTGGATGAATCTGCACCTCAAACGAGAGGTGACAAATCAGTCTTTGCAGTGGATGACATCCTCTGTCGTCAGACCCTCAATTCAGAGCAGAACTCCCTAAAATCAACTGACTGTAAAAATTAGATGGCGGACATAACACTTTCACTGTGTAAATTGTTTTGTTGTATAAATGTAGTGGGTGCTGAAATTCTAAAAGCTTTCCTTCCCAATTCAGATTTCGTGAACAACAAATTGTAAAATGTCAAGAGAAATTATAAGCACTTAACACAGCTCTGAATTGCTTGAAATGGCTTGACAGGAGGATGTTCACGAGGCTGACGCAGTCTTTCTCTCACAGCGGATGGTAGAAGTAGATAACAGACCACAAGTCTAGACGAAAGAGTTATAAGTGGCCCTCAAGTTTTGACTGTTTTGTAAAATTATCAGCGATGCTCGCCAGATGTCTTATATGCTGGCAGATGGTGAGGTGCTCAGCCTGCTCTCAGTGTAAATGTAAAAACGATAGCTTCAGACCTCCCTGTTTTTCATCTCCTCAGTCGGACATAAGCCATCCCTCTGTGTTCCTCTCTGTGTGCATACACATCTCTGATGGCGCCATTAGCCCTTAAATCACTGGAGTTTTTTGTCAGATACGAGAGTGTTTTTCTCTCCCTAAGGGAAGCAGCCTGCAGCCGGCAGGGAGCACAGATAACGCTGTAAACCGGAGACACCAGATTAAGCTCAAGATGAGCTATTGATCCTTCATGCAAAACAATGTTTTCCCACGCTTGTTTTACTTCTAATCGTGTTTCACAGTTTCCAGTCTGGCTTCACACTGAACTGTCACACAAGGAAAGCAATAGCACAGATAAAGACTTGTAGAAGGCGAGGACTGTTTTTCCATCAGCTAACGAGGCTGCGTCCTGTCCAATCGGCAGCAGAGGCCCGGTCCTCTGAAGGTCTGATAAGGAAGGCTGTAATTGAAATTGACCAATTGGCCGCCTGTAGGGTTGAAACACGTCAGAGCAGCTCAGACAGTGTCATTATGGTGTGGAGCAGAGATTTAACTGCTTTCTGCTGTTGATCGTCACGGGAGAAGCCGGGCACCTATCGTTACCCAGCATGCATTACACAAAATTTTCTCCAATGATGTTCTGTTTTTTCTCTGGTTTATTTGATTTTTTGAACTTTGTAGGATAGCAAAATTCAATAACATTTGGTGGACAAGCAACATCTTAAATATAGTTTAATTTTAACCCATTTAGAGCAAATCCTCGATCATACTGTTGCCTCCGAATGATATATGCCAAAAACACCTGCCAAAAAACAAATTTCTTTGTACTTTTATATTAATAGCCAACATTATTTTCCTCTGGTTAAGCCAGATGTGACATTTAATGAAATCCCCCTGCACAAGCCAAGGTCAACCAATAATGTCATGGCATCCAGCTGTCAATCAAACCCCAATGACCGTTGCGATAGTTATGTAGCTAGCGAAAGTAAGCTACAAGTAAGCTACAAGCTGTCTGATAAATAGCATCAGGGTTAGATTTTCGTCTTAGTTTTAAAACCTGAATACAGAGCCTACAGGAGGTCTAATCTTTTTTCAGACACTTGAATTACTACATTCACAAAGGTTAGTATATGGAATCTTTGCTGAATGATGCCACAAATAAATTGCATTAATAGTTTAATTATCAGCCTGAACACTTAAACAATCTAGATAAATAAACAGCACTACAGCTTAGACCGAAAAAAAAAACATGTATCTCTGATTTTGGTTAAACTATCCATTTAACATTTTCACTCATTATCCACAAACCACACACACTTTTCCGGTCCTACCCACTAAATTCTGGTTCCTTTAGCCTTTCCTTTCAATTAAATCTTGTTGGAGAGAAATAGAGAATAGTTGGATGAACGGAACTTCAAAAAACAGACCATCTTCTTTGACCTGTCAGGTCAGTAAGTCCTCATCCACGTCAAAAATCAGAGGCGAACATGAACAGACTGCAAGTAAAACATTGACTCACCGAGCAGAAAAGGGTGCCCTTCAGCCTTCTCCCAAGGTAGGGATTTATAGTGCATCTCCTTCCTTCCACTTCCCCTTGACACTTTCATTACAAAGTAAAATATCGTTGAAATTGGACATTTCCCTGACGTGGAGATCAGGCAGTTGGACGGCAGGAGAGAGCGAGGTGAGCGAGACGGCAAAGGTTTTCGCTAACAAGGTCCACCTTGACGCGTGACTAATCCTGACATGTGACAAAGGGGCCCTCAAAGAGGAGGGATGTCTCGGCTTCATGCTGGGGTCGCCAGGTGGGGCGCGTGGATTCAGAACTGGATTGGACCCCTGGGTGGTAATGTTCCCTGTGAATTTCAATCGAAGCTCAAAGGATTAATAATGAACCGAGACTTTCTCAAGAAAAGTTTTACATGAAAGTTGCAAAGACTCATTGCAGCTCCCAGAGTTTGACTAAAGCTTTCAGAACACATTTTGCATTTTATTCTATTTTTTTTCATCCAAATTCGTAATCTGAATAATTAATGAATACATGATGAATGAGTAATGGGGCCTGTGTTATAAAAATTTGAGAAAGAATTTCATTACCAAAACAGTTAAAATTCTCATCAGAAGTTATAATATTATACAAAAAACACATATTTTTAAAAATGTCAAAATTTTTGCGAGGAAATTTTTTGGTTTTACAAATTAAACGGTTACATCGTGAGAATAAAGTAATAACAGATAAGGCACTACATAAAAGCCCGCAGTAGAGTGCTCTGGGCTGAAATTGCCTTCAACAAAGATAACTCAAAATAACTCAAATCTGGGTAATTGTGAGGTCCTTGGATCCAGGATCAGGATCCACATTAGCTCCACATTTTTATCTCCAAAACTTCTCTTTCTTGGGCCAAGTCCTACTATCACAACAAGTTTCATCAAAATCTCGCCTTTAGTTTCTGTGTTCTGGATCTGGATGCACATCAAGAATCTGGATCCAGAATAGGATCTGGATCTCCCCCAAAATGTAAACATTTGTTCCTTGATGTCTTTTTCTCTGAAAATCTATTCACTACTTTTTGAGTCATGTCCATTATTGAAAATTCATCTAGATCCATGCCTTCAAATATTACAGCCTCATTTATTAATCTCAGAGCCGATCGTTATTACCCCTGTTGAGATTTGAATGCATATGATTTTTTGATGTGTTAAAACGTCGAGGTCAAACACGTCCCGTATCTGTCATGCCTGTTCTGTCCTTCCTTCTGTTCGCCGAGCTTCTGAAGAATAAAGAGACGGTGACAGCAGAGCAAAAGGACGATCTGTCTGCCTTCTCGTTCCAGAAGCCCTGCTTCTGTCTGTATTTCCTCTGAAGAGCTGCAGTCATCAATCACCTCTGCCTCTACTGTAGTGGCCGACTCTCTCTGTGCAAACGGCACTTTTAAACTTTTAGCCTTACTGTCCAAACTTCAGACTCCTTTTCACTTTATGCGACACGGACACGAAAAATGACCCCATGCTGTTCGGCCTGAGAGGCTCCAGTGGTCATCACAGACATAAATTGAAAGTGCTGATGCTCTTTCTTCGTTCTGATGGTGCTACGAGAGGAGTTATAGCACCAGGAGAGGGGTTATCCTGAAAAAGAACTGCAGAAAACAGTGCACCTTTGGCAGAGGTGAGCTCCGACAGCAACAGGAAGGTTAAAAACATGGCTGTTTCACTGTAGCTCTCTACTCCACGTTACCAGACACTTTCAATAACATTTTGGTTCGGTTTCACTCACCAGTCCTGTTCATGTTGACTGATTGCTTATATGAAAATGGCACACGTAACCTGACTGACTGAGCTCTGCATGTTGCAGCTTTTCCAGGTGTTGGGTGTCCATCTTTAACCACTTATGTCTATCATTTCATCAAACAGACATCAACAAGAACACCGATAACAAATCTGCTAAAATATCATCCATACCTGCTGTGTCAGTATCAGCTCCAGTCGTTGCCATTTTCACTGTCCACCTGAAAGGAAAAAAATGTTAATTGATCATTTTAACCCATTTAGATCACATCCTCGATCACACTGTCGCCTATTTAAAGATATGTGCCAAAAAAACAATGACGTGAAATTACATCACAAGGTACTAGCCAATTTCAAACAATAATGTCATGGCATCCAGCTGTCAATCAATCCTCAACGTTTAGTTGACAGTTCAGCAGAGCTCAGTGGCGCTACGGCTGCTGCTGTAGTAACCAGCTATCCAAATTCATCCCCACATTATGTCGCACATACTATCTTGTGATTGGTTCTTTCATGTTTCAGTGGGAAATACGTCACGGCGCGGCAGTTCGATCCTCTCCAGCGTCCGTGGACTTTATGATTTCTAGCGCGCATTTCACTACATCTCCTGTCTGAATAAACAAGCCCATCGTGTAGAATAATACCCTGAAATCCAAAAACTACCCCCACTGACTGTGAATCCAAATTGGATTGGTTGATAAAAGTGTCACTTCACACATTTACTTATGTGTATTTGTAGTCAGGGCATTCGATCAAAGTATAAAATACCCTGGGTGGAAGATATTTTCCTCATAGATACTGTGGAATGTAGAAAACTACCTGGTTGGTTTTATTGTCCCTCAACAAAAAACACAAATGCACATTCCACTGCTTTCACTGAACATCTTGAAGGCCCTGATGTTTCGCTGGTGTTCAACTCCCCTTTAAAGTTAGCAGAGCACTAAAACAACGCCACTGTTTGTGGCTTCATTGAACACATCAACTTTCATAAAGAGTGAACAGGGTCCTACGTCTGAGGCTGTATCCAGATTTGCATGATCAGATCAATGAGTTAATCACTTTTACTTTTCCAGCAGATGGGAAAAAACAGATGAAACGGTTCTTGGTCTAGAGAAGCGTTTATTAACTTGCTACCATGCTGCCTGCGGCCAGCTATTGGCTTCATTATTGCCAGACTGACAACGTACGAGCTGGCGTTTTCCTCGTTTCATGTGTTTTCTTCCCGGCATGTGGTTGTTTGTTGCAGAAAGGAAACAAGCCTTGTTTGAGGCAAGGCTGCAGGAAGCAAGAATAAAGATTACTAAAGAAAAAAGAACTGGTGGCTGCTCTGTTTGAATCAGCCGCTACAACTCCACCTTTATTATCAGATCAGTGTTCTAGGTATTCCAACAGAGAGGTAACAAATAAAAAGCAGTGACGAACAGTTTTATTGGTACAGTCCACAACTTTTGGTAATGAAAATGCAAAAACAACACTATTAGTGCGTACAGAAATTAATTTGGCAATGTGTATTAGCACTTTTACTCAAGCGAAGGCTCCAAATACTTCCTCCATCAATGTTTTTTGGGCGATTAACCAGCTATGTGTGATTCGAGAGATTGGCATTGTCGTGTGTTTGCCATCATGCAGCTTTAATATGACTCAGCTGTGTGAATGCTGTTGTAAATAGGAACTAATTACTTCATCACAGAACTTTCTTTCCTCCTTCTTTTGTCCGTCTTCTCTCAAGAGTTCACACACTGTTTCATTATAATGTGGTCTTCATGCTTTACACTCCTGTGCTTCCATCCATCCATCTATCCATTCTCGCAGCTGACTGGATCTATCCCTCCATTCATCTCACCTGTCATTTTACACGTCCTTTGATTTGCTCTATTTCCCTTGAAAAAATTAACTTTTCATAAGATCCAACCGACACCCTTAAGATCAAGTTTTAAACAAAAGCTGGCATGATCAGCTGAAACACATTGCAGAATGAGAGCCTCAATTATCTTTGCCCCCATTTCAAACAGAACAAGACACATAGCAAACAAAGCAGGATGCTGAAACGGATGTGAAAATCAAGTCACCCAGCCGGCATCATCCATCTGCAGAGTGTTCTGTTTTTTAGAATTTAACTGAACTGTGCACCAGCCAAACTGCTGGTTTATGTATCTAATACAGCAAAACAGGATGAGATGCAAACTGGCGCCATGGGAGCAGCCTGAAAGAATTTCTTCCTGACTTCCCAACCCCGTTTCTGCAGCCAATGTGTGAAAGCAAAATGTTAATTGATTTCAGTAGTTTTCTGGCAAATTATCTGGACTTGCAAAAAAAATCTTGATAGAAACAACATTTCACTAAAACCTTTTCAACTCATAAACTTTCACCAAAGTAAGAGAACACAGGGAGTATGGAAGACCTAATCGGTTCCCTTTCTGAGGGCCACCTTCCCAATTTAATGACAAAAACATTGTAATGTGACTCAAAAAAATTGATGAAAAATAAACTGTGCAGTCACAGGATTTCACCACATTCAACACTTTAATACACATCATAAACTCCCTTTGTTGCCACTATTTTCATTTTAAAAGCAGACGTTTGCTTGTAGTGCAAGATTTTAGCTTGTAGTGGATGATGCTGGCAAGCAGCGGAAGAACATGTGATTTATTGTTGTTGTTGTGATTTTAAAATGTAACTGATCATTAAAATTATGCCTTTAGCGTTTCTAATGTGAATTCTTGTTCATTTTTTAGATTTTAGAGTCATTTTAGATTAGATTTTTTTTTAGACATTTATTTGTAATTTGCAAAGGCCACTAGATGATGTTCTGATTAAACTGGGTTTGAAATAAAATGAAAAAATGTGTTGCCACATAAATGTTATTTTTAAACTAGCTTAGTGAACTTGTCTAACAGTACAAGCTACATTATTTACATTTGAAGTGAAAACTTCCCCATGTTTGCCTCATAATTTTTATTTTTAAGGGCACGTGTTATATTGTGTTTTCATGATGAAATGCATAGCCTCATGTTGCCCAAACTGATTCTGTGAGTTTTCCAAGGCTGGGTTGGTGGACAGCCTTAAATGGCAACCTAAAGTGCTAGCATTTGATGACTTTGGAGACTCAACCTTTCACAAATAGCTCTTTTAAAGCCTAACTCAAGAATGCAAAACCTCTCCAGAATGAAAAAGTCTTTGACTGACCTCAAAATTCCTCTAGGCTTATCAGCGACGTGTTCCATGAGGGACACAACAGTCAAAGATGATCGCAACCATTCTGAACAATGCGCATGATTCCATCAGGGGCAGCTCTCTGCCTCCTGGGGAATTATGCGTAATAAAGTGAAATTTTAGTCTTTTCTCTGAGCATATTGTAAGGCCCCAGCTGCTGTTACTGAAAACAGTCCGGTGGTGACGCAGTGCTTCCAGCTCAGAGGCATATCGGCCCATCCTGAGCTGACACCGGTCCTGCAGGGATCACACTGTGGAGGTGAATAGATGAGCCGGAGCAAGCTGAAACGAGACAGGGCAGCAGGTGCAAAAGCCATTCACGGCTCCATTCCAGGTGAGCAAGAGCTCATCTGTGCTCCATGAAAGCATGGGAGCAGGTGTGAAATTAAATCATGACTTCAGTGACTCGAAGTACAAGCACGGGCCTGTTGTGCTTCTCTGCTCTCTGAGGATAGACTACAAGGAGGCTGGATTGATTGCTGGAGTTACTCGGTCGCCACGGTGTTTGCGTCAACTGCACAATTATCTTATTATGTGGCACTTTAAGCTGTCAAATTCAACTATGTGAACTGGGAGACATAACTGTGATGCAGTTGTTCAAAGTCTTGCTGCTGTTTCGCTCACACTCACCTGGCTGAGAGCCTGTAGGTAGGGAGGCAGGAGGGAAACAGGCAACTTTTCTTTTAAATTACTATGAAGTTAATATTGTTTTCACTGTGTAATGGCCATAGAAAAATGACACCATCTGCATTTACATTGGCTCCCTAATCCTCGCTTCCGCTACGCTATCAGCTGCTGGGCAAGGTGCTTCTGGGCAAAAAGGAAACATGTCCACACAACCAGAACAGGAACAGAGTTTGTTTTCCCTGTCTTTGATCCCCAGGTAATGGTGAAACAAGGGTAGGGTATATTTGGAAAGTGCCTGGCAATTGAAAAAAAAAAAAAAAAATCAGCTGGAAAAAGCAGTTAAGGCAGAGTAAGAATGAAACAGGTGAGTGGATGCAGAGATTGCTGGTGTTTAAGTCTGTTTCCCCATCATTTGTTTCCCTTACAACAAGTAAGAACGTATTAATGTAGTAGAACATTATTATTATTGAACATAATACCACCAAATATGTGGCTGTCTGTAACGCTGTGCAGTGAAGCTCCACGTTTTCATTTCGGGACGGGAGAAATAGAGAGACAAAAATCAATGTTAAATAATGAGAAAAATGTGCCTCCTCCAGGCATATAAAGCAGACAGTGAAAGAACAGAGGGGCATCAAGAAGAACGGCTGTGAGGGTCATGCGTTTGGTAGAAAAATCTTATTATTTTTAAAGGTTTGGGTGCATATTTTGTAGTTAACTCTGGACTCCAACGCTAGTTGTTTGTAGTTGCAGTGAACTCTGACATCGAAAAACTGAATCAATTCACCCTTGAATCCAAACGTAGGTTTGTGCAGAATTTGACAAAAATCCCTCAATGCGTTCCGGAGATATTTTGCTCACAAGATTACAGTTCACAGTGACCTTGACCTTTGACCCTCAAAATGTAATCAGTCCATCCTTGAGTAATAGTGGACATTTGCACAAAGTTTGAAGAAAAACTCTGAAGGCATTTTTAAGACATCATGTTCACAGAATGTACAGGATATGATGTGTCAGAGTGGAAGCATAAAAATCCCAAAATCCACACAAAAATTTGGAACTTGGCATGAACTTGCAGGTCTTAATGCATTAATGCATGTATCAGTGTGACTTGAGGGCTTGTGCAAAGGTCTCCATGTGCAAAGTTAAACTAAAATAGTGCCACACAATAAACTAATGACACAAACCAAGTAATTTAGAGTGGTAATTTGGGGGAAGTTTTGGCATAAAACTGGTGGAAGATGATGATTTAAGATAATAAAAATGCGAGCATTCTCAGCTCCCAGCGCTCAGAAAGTCATTTTGGTAGAAGCCTGATATGGATGGCTGCCGGAGACAGATAGACACACAGAAAGTCCCATTAGAATAAGAGAGGGAAGCATGAAGAAGAGATTCAGCAGAGGGTATAATGAGCTGCAGGTCAGGACACAACCACAGCTCTTCACCAAGGGGAAATCAGGAGGGGGGAAAAAAAAAAGTGGGAATGAGCTGGGGTGTTAGCTGCAAGCACACCCACACACACACCGAACATGGTTGGAGTGTGTTGAAAGGCCAACAAAACAGACAGATGGACTGACATCCATGCATTCACACAGCTCTGCTGCAGCTTAAAGAAGTCAGTTCCTGGTCACAGAGAGGATTAAAAAGGCTGCAACTGCTCCCAGTCTCTTTGTTTAATCTCATTCTGTCTTTAGCTCAGGTCCTTCATCTGCTTCTGAAACGCTCATCATAACCGTTCTGAACGTTTGAGATGCATTAATACTTTCTTTGTCCACTAGGGGGAGGACACCTTTCCTGTAAAATCCAGTTAAATTCAACAATTGACCATATACACTGATCAGCCATAACATTAAGACTACTGACAGTTGAAAGCTGACATTCATGGCACAAACCATCTGCCCCAAAACACTCTCAAAGACCAAACATAAAGTCCACCTCCCATCATGGATCTACCACCAACTCTCAGAGGGCAACAGGTGCACATCCCAGAGGTCACCTGACTGTGTCTTGACAGGAAAAGCCACGTCTGGTGCGCAATGGGGCCTCCATGGGTCATAATTCTTCAGGTGTGTCCCATGGGTGCTCAATCAGATTTGGATCTGGGGAATTCCAGGCCACTTTGACACTTGAATCTCAATGTCACGTTCCCTTTGGAAGTTCCTCAGCAGTTTTTGTGGTGACCCAGCATGCATTGTCCTGCTTGGGGACCCACATCAGGGGTATGTTTGGTCGTCGAGTGTGTTTGGATGGGTGGATGGTTTGAGTCCTGATTTCCAGGATCAAGGGTTTCACAGCAGAACTTTGCACTGTAGCAAGATGATCAATGCTATTCACTTCAACTGTCAGTGGTCTTAATGTTGCTGCTGACTTGTGTATAAAGTGATAATACATGGACATGGGCTACAACTCAGAGTACATCTCAAATAAATTTTACAGAAGATGCCTGCACGGCCATTAAACCAACGGAACTTGAGACTGTGACTCACAGCTAATGGGTGTGTTCATCTGTGGACGTTACATTGTCCACATTTCTATTTTTGACATTTAAACTGACAGGATTTTAAGAAACATGTCAGATGTCAGTGACCTTCAGAAGTTGTAGCTTTTTGATGAACATGATGGTCCAAAGTCTCTAAATTGCACGTTTCATTCAGTTCAATGTGGCCGCCGAAGACTCATCCACTCCGTCGACTTAATCCAGCCACTAGACTGAGGTCGGGAGGAGCAAACTCATTGTAAAAACGTTGACGCACCACATACCTCTGTCAGCAATCCGTCCTGATAGAATTTGCATAAATGTCATTTACTGCCCAAAATAAACAACTTACCTCCCCCTTCATGCGCCCATCCAGAAACTTAATTGGAAAAACACAACCAGGAGGAATCTGCTGAGCGTGGAATTGATTCCCAGGTTATTTTCACTGCAAAATGCTGTTCGTTTTCTTGCCTTTATTTATTTTTGTGACAGCTGCTGAGAGTGACACAGCCCAACATGGTGACCAAAGACAGTCAAGATCTTTTACTCCAGTGAAGACAGCTATGGCGGCGGCTCTGGTGGCGCACATTTAAACTAAAATCAGATCTGCAGATTTGAATTAAACGCCACCAAAGAACCGAAACCTGCAGTGCAGAACTTGTGTCTCCCCCCTCTGGCAATGAGAGCAATTACACAAAGTTGTGGATGTGCTTCTGATGCCTTAAACTCTGACACTCGTTGCTGCAAAATGTAGGAAATGAATGACTTTTTACCACTCAAAATGTCGCAGATGTCTAGTAACATGTTCTACCTATGTGTCCTGATCTGACTAAATGTTGAAATGCAAGTTTGATGACAGGGAATAAGTACAAAGATCCTTTAGCTTTACTAGCTGCTGCTAATTCCAGCAGGCTGATGTTAGCTGACTGAACAGCTGCTACAATTACTGCAACGCTAATGCGCAATGTTAGCAGCAAATGTTTCCCGTTTCTCATTTTGAGTAAAATTTGCAAATTTTGTTCAATACAAGAAAAAGAAATACCTGTATTGAATTTTTAGAGGAGTTTTAGCTGATGATGAACGTAAAATTGGAATCTGCAAAGTAGCTTCTAACTTAGCTATTCAGATTTCCCCTCAAAATAAAAAGTTAAATAACATTTACAAAAACAGAATCTCAGAACTGTGCTGAATCCCAGTTGGTTTGTATTTTTCTGCCCCTTAATGGCTGCAGAAAGTGAGCGGTGGGAACAGAACCGCCAGCGTGCAAACATTCATTTATCTAATGTTCCCGAAATAATCTGCAGCGCCTCTTAAGCATCACTTTGACCCGCAGCGTGAGTCTGGATTTAATTAAACACAAGTTCCAACAAGCAGAATGGACTTTTTTATTCACTTTGCAAGATCTTCTGGGAGCGTTGAAGCCTGCGAGTGTATCGGCTTCAAACATGGAGAAAAAAACACAGGTTT
>KV751363.1:2048369-2060190 GCA_001698575.1 Mola mola
AAACCATCTTTTCAAATCACTTTGGGATGTCGGTAGACTTGGATGATGCCCAATAAGCTGCATGTAAAGTTCTCAGCTGTTCAGGATAAGCTCAGCTGTGAAGCGGACTTAGAAAATCAAACTTTCCATTGGCATCAACAGTGAATAGATAATGACGGAATTTTAATTTTTGGCCAAGCTGTTCCCTTGATAACGAGGACTGCAGATAAATCCAACGGCATAATCGCACACTCATGGACGCACCTGCTGTTTATTGACTCTCCTGAAGAACTTTGTCACTCTGAATCGGGCTGAGCTGTCATACATCACACACGTGCAGTATTGATCTGGAGGTGGGGGCGATAAAATACGAGGTGATGGATCGTGCAGTGGGCGGCTTGGCCTTGTCGCTGGTGATCTCCACGCCCGGAGATGTGAGCTCAGCGTCGGCTGATCGATGTGAGGGCCAGACGGTTTCTGTGTATTCATCGAGCGCGTCACATCGGCCTGATGGGATAAGCGAAAGCTCTTCTATCCCGAGAGTTTCGGCATGTATCCCACAATAATCTCATCTCGAGTCTCATCCCTGTAAGGTCGTCCTGGTGCAGGAAACGTTCATTAAACGTGACGTAAAGACCTGCTGGGGTCCAGCAGAGGCAGCCGTCTTTATCGAACAAAGCTGTTTAACACTGAGTTGTCATCGCAGACTTTAAATAAAGATGGACGACGTGAGAGCTCCCAAACAGTGACGTCAAAACATTTTGATCGCCCCCTGGTGGCTCCTGTATCAATAAAAATTCAAACAACTCCTTAAAAAAAACCTGAATAAAAATTTCCATCATTTTCTGTACTTCTTATCACAGTATTTGATCAATGATTGAAACATCATGATTGACAGCTGACCCCTGCTTGTGATTGGGCAGTAAGCTTGTGGGCGGGAACTCGATATTGCAGCTTTGATTCCGCTTCAAATGACGTCACCAGCGCAAGATGGCGGCACTTGTATCCTGGATCTTTTGGCTTTTATTTTGTACAATTGGAGGACGTGGCTACGTGTCGTCCATCTTTATTGACATCAAACCCAGGATGACCGATTCGCTCAGCACACGGCTATACAACTCCACCAGATGTCCACAAGAGGGAGCTCCCATCGGTAACAAGTCTGTGTTTTATTTATGTTGATGTTTGGCAAGGAAAAGAGGATTTCATTCGATTTTAGTAGGAAACAAAATTACCTCTGTTGCAGAACCAGGAAAGGAGACAAAAATTTGTCTCGTGACAAAGTTTAGGCAGAAAGCATCAATAAAGTCCAGGTCAGACATTTTAGGGGATGAAAATGTCAAAACATTTTCGAGTAGAGGAGGTCTTTTAGGTTTCTTGATGGGTTTCAAGACATAAATAATGTCACTATCATGATGAATAAAGAATTAACAAACTCTTTGATTTGCAAAATGTCTATGTTTATAATGTGTTTGTAAAAAATGAAACTAATAATCGACGCTCATATGTTTCTAATTAGTTCAATTGATCAATTTCAGCTGCTCATGTCCAGAAATTGAGATTCTTCAAACGTTTTCCTGATGAAATAAAAAGACAAATCATGTGTGATTCTGGAGGAGGACAGAAATTTACCACAAGATGGACATTTACGATCATGTAAACAATTTTTTCATGAAATTTTAAACCTATGCATTGCTATTGCTTCCAGTGAAAATCAGCTTTCTGACCTTGCTAACATGTCCATGTGGGTTTGTTTATGTATTACAACACACATCATGACTGAATAAGATGGGTTTCTTTTCTTGACAGAATGTTCAAAATATGTAACTTACGAAACAAAAACAAGTTTTTAAGGGTCTTATCGGAATTTGTACTTCAAAATACTTGATAATATTTGTGAATTACTTGCTTAAAGAAACTGTTAATCTTTTATTTTGAAGATGAAACTTTCTTGTTGCACTTTCAATTAACTTCTCAAATATTTTTTTCCATTCAACTGATGATAATGAAATAATCATGTGCGATATTGACTTTCTTCACAGAGAGAGAGAGAGAGAGAGAGAGAGAGAGAGAGGAAGAGAGAGAGCGTGATAGAGAGAGGAAGAGAGAGCGAGAGAGAGTGAGAGAGAGGAAGAGAGAGAGAGTGATAGAGAGAGGAAGAGAGGGAGAGCGAGAGAGAGGAAGAGAGTGAGTGAGAGAGGGAGAGAGAGAGAGACAGAGAGAGACAGAGAGAGACAGAGAGGGAGAGAGGGAGTGATAGAGTGAGAGAGGGAGAGAGAGAGAGAGACAGAGAGGGAGTCTGCGTCCCGCTGAGCCACAGTGATGATACACAAACAGGATGGACTCTGTTGGCTGCGGACGTGATGCTGAAGTAGGCGCGAGGCTCCGGGGCGCGTGTCACGTCTCTGCGCTCTGACGACAAACTCACGCCAAGAGGAGAAATTGAGGCCGAGAGACGCGCACGGTTCCTCCGCCATGCCTCCTCTCCCCCCGCGCCTCCTCTCCCGCCTCGCATGAACTTTCTCTCCGCGTGCGACACCATGAAGACGACGCGCAAATGTCGCGCGCTGCTGTCCGTGGGTCTGAACCTGGTGGCCCTGTTCTTCTCCACCACCGCCTTCATCACCACGTACTGGTGCGAGGGCACCCAGCGCGTCCCCAAGCCCAACTGCAGCAAGCAGCGGCGCCACAACTGCATCGACTACGGCGTGAACGAGACGGACCAGAACAAGGTTCACTACAGCTGGGAGACCGGCGACGACCGCTTCCTGTTCCGCCGCTTCCACACCGGCATCTGGTACTCCTGCGAGGAGAACATCCACGAGGCAGGTGGGCTCACCGATCCGCGACTCTTTCCATCCAAAACCGAACCAGACGCAGCTCGCGAGTCAGTCCGACACGAATAACTGGTCATAACACGAGTTCTTCGGATGAGAAGGTTATTTTAATATGTCGGCAGCAGTTGTTGGTTTTGTCTGCAGAAGTTCAGCTTTTAGAAATCGTTGAACTTCACCTCCTGAATAAATAAACAACATGTTTACGCACCTTGTGCGTAAAACGACCCAGTCCGCGTTTATTTTGGTTCTGCTTTCTGCGTCTCCTCGATATATTCAGAGGGTTTATTAAGGTGGATCAAGATGCCTTCAGGTTGCTGGCTGATGAGATGATGCAGTTGATTGACATGAAATTAACTGGCACATTTTTTAAATGTCACTGAAGTCATTTTTCACTAAAGTCGCAACTTTTCTGCTCTTCTGTGTGTTACATGATATTAAAGTAAATCTTTCTCTCACAAAATAAACAACCTTCGGATGAGAATATAGAAGTTTTGTGAAATAATATTCAAATTCTATTTATTTATTTTTTAGAAAGGAGCCTTTTACTCCCTCGGAAAGATACAAATCTTCTAAAAAAAAACCACCTCCGATTTGAATTTAAAGAACAAGCTAAGCTCCTAAAACAGCTGCTAGCTGTAGTTTTTAGAGAGGAGCTTAAGTCACACACAAGTTTTTGTGTGTGTGTGTGTGTGTGTGTGTGTGTGTGTGTGTGTGTACACACGTGTGGGCACACACACACACGCACACGCACACACACACACTTTGACGGCTCGTGATGCAGCCGTGCTGTCTGTGTTTCTCTTATTTTGTCCAGCTGAGAGGCTGAAGGATCTGCTGCTTCTGTCCTGTTCTGTTCTCTGCTTGTGGCTGTCTGGTGGTCAACCAACAAAACCATGAAATTTAACATTATTTTACCATCCAGACGTGACACTGATTAAAATAATACCACAACTGAGTCACTGGCAAAGAAATGTTCACTGTGGCTCCTTCTCTTCCCTCTCTTTCATTCATGTAATATATCAGAAAACAGCAGAGTGAAAGTAGGGGTGTAGATAAAGGTCCTGCTCGCAGTCTGAAGCCTCTCGGTTTGATTCCCACTGTGACGACCTTCCTGCTGGTGGATGAAACTGTCACCTCTCTGATATTTTGTCCTCTCCTCCAGCGGACATGTTTTATTGCAGGTATTAAAGGCTTCCACTGCAGTCGTCTTTTATCACCAGCAACCTTCCAAATCACTTAAAGGAGCATCCACAGCAGTAGATCGGCGCTCCGCATGTCTCTGCCGTTAAATATTGAGCATATATTAATTATTCCTGATGAGGGGAGGCTTCAGTGCTCGCCTGAAAAAAATGTGAAACCACTAAACAGCGTTTACAGCGTTTAGGAGTCAGTTTTTTAACCAGGTCTGTTTTGAAAATTTCTAAATTACAAAAGTGGCATATTTTCAAAATGTTTTGAGCAACTCATCTGGTGTTTCTCGGCTGCTGATCGTAATAACCAGCAGCCTCCTTTTGGGGGAATCGTACCGTCACATGAGCGCCTGCGAGAGATAAGTCCTCTTCATTTGGCAAAAGTGTGAATATGAATGATGAGCAGACATTCTGACTGGTTAGCACAGCTGGATAGTTAGCTTCCGTGTGGGGCAGCTAGTTACCCATGAGAGCTCCCTCTTGTGGACGCTGATGGTAGCGGTATAGCACGACAGTCGTCAACTTGTGGTCCATCTTTAACTGATAACCAGCTGCGTGCTGCCAGCTCGCTCCATCTACACCCGAGAAACACCTGTACATGTAAAATTAAAATCTGGTGTGACATGGGCCAATTAAAAAACTCAAAGATGCCAAATAAATATCTCCTAAAGATGGTGTGATTACACTGGTGGTAATTTTGGTGATTATTTTGGTTTGAATGAGTTATCTGATGTTATATAAAGGGGATGAGTGACAGCTGAGGCCTGCCTGTGATGGAGTCAGGTCGCTGGTTCAATAAATCAACACAGTGTGTAGCGGCTACGAAAAACGAATGAAAAGGCGCCGAGAAGCGGCTGCAGTTCGCTCAGGACTGTGATGCGAGCGCAACAAAAGTCACTCTCGAGTCCAATTACTGTTAAGTTTTACAGTTTTTATGAAAGGAAAGAAAAAAACACAATCAATATTTGATGAGTGAAAAAATACAGAATCAAACTAAACAAAGCAATCCAACTTTTTAGAATGACGTGCCACTCAACAAAAAATCCAACATCTTCATCCAAAAGCTTCTGCCGTGCCAGTGAACAGGTGAATTATGTTAATGAAAACAACACTCCTGTGCTTATCACCACAAGTGACGCATACAAACATATTTAACCCACAAATAGACGAACAAACAATATAAACTGAACAGAGGTGACAGCTCCTGCCCTGTGGCCTCTCCTCCTGATCGTTACTAATGTAACCAGAGACGACACCTTCTGGCTTCACGTCGGGCACCTTTCTTCATGTCAATGCGTTCGATGAGTGGGGAGAAAGGTATTTTAACCCGCAAGAGCTGAGGGTGATTTTAGACACACTGGTATTGGCTGATATTAACTTAGAGTAAGACGTGCAGTGACTCAACCTGTAAGCAAAAGGAATCTGGGGGAGTTGTGTTAGTGCAGTGTGATCAGAGTTTCTCAGCTTCTCTGCACTCTGTGTCCCTGATTCATATCCTACAACTTTTACTGCTTCTATTCATCGGTCTCAGCGCGCCGCTCCACAGAGTCCCTGTTCCGAGAAAACCCCTGCAAATTCATCAAAAGATGATGTGAGACGTGTGGAAAAGTCTGATTGCTGCAGTGCCGGACCTGGCAGAGTGGATTTAACCTCACCGCAGATTGATGATGGACGTCATTTTTCTGAAAATTTATTGTTAGTGTACCAATAACATTTCGAAGTATCTAAAAAAAACTCAGCTGTGAGTACTTATACTTCACAGTGTCCCAAACTCATCTTAAGTAAAAATAAATATGTTGAAAACATACTTTTAATGAAAGTCACCCATAGGAATAATACTTAAAGCCTTAATGCATCTGACCTTTAATATACTTCTTATGGGATTTTTCAGGAAATAAATGTGCTTTAGTGTCAAAAGTTCAAGTAACATTCAAGAGCTTTATCCTGCACTGTTGCCGACCCGGTGCAGGACCCCTTACAAACACTGAAAACTCGCAGGGGGTCTTTCTGGATGAGTAGAGGAGCAAGATGCCTGCTATAAGAGGCATCAGGAGAGAACGAGAGAAGCAAAACTCCAAAGTGAATCTCGTGCCGACAGCTTAAAACATTCCTGTCACAAGTTGTACTCGATGGTCGCGATATAGTCATTTACTGTATCTCACGTCAAACAAGCCGCGAGAATATAGTATATATTCCATATATCACCAACCCTTTACTCTGTAGTAGCAGTCGACTTTTTGTATTATTTCCAGCGTTCAGCGTGTGTGCTACTTTTGTTGCATTCTCCTTTTCTTCGCCTCAATGTTGAGTTAGCTGCGGTCTTTAATTGCATTATCAGAAATGTATATATCAAAACCTGCTGTCTGTCTCAATAAACTAACTCCTAATGTTTGCACAACGTTGAGAAGATGTTCAAACACAAATGCATATTTTACATTTGACATTTGGATTTTCTGAAAATTTAGTTCAAATTTGTGGTGCATTTTAATGGAAACCCAGATAATGAAGGTTTTTCCCAGATGTCACAGGGTGAGAACAACAGTGTGGCTGACACAGCCCAATGACGTTAGAGATTTAGATGTTTTATTTAGATGTTTTAAAAATTATTTTATTTCTGTACATGTTTGTATTTTTGTTTTTGCACTTTGTTTACATTTACCAGCCTGGACCCATGAATTTATATAAACACACTGTTTACCTGTTACAAAGCATTTTTGTGGGTCACCCAACATGTACCCGGGGGCACCCAAACCCGTTACAGGACCGCTGTGCGCCACAATCGGCAGCTACCATCACAATGCCAAGTGTCGTCAGCTTCTTCGTTTATGTTGTTTGTTAGCTTGTTGTGGCTCACTGACGGTATTTTCAAACTAGCCGGTGGTTGGTTTTCGTTTCTTCTTCGACGTACCACTTCCTGCTCCCTCAGTTTGTATTTGCGATTTCAGGAAGGTCAGTATCGTCCAGCTCGGACATCTTTCAGTATGTTGCCTGCTTGAGAATAAATCAAAGTACGTCAAAGGAGACCGCAGACAGACGTGTTTTCTTCTGCTGCTGCTTCTTCTCCCACTTTTGTGTGAATAATGCAGACAGTGTCACAACTATTAAATTAATGTCATCTGAACTGTAGTTTCACTAAACCATTCATACTCATTATAGCTGCAATTAGCCCTGAATGACACCTGATCACCGATGAGAGAGACGGCGGTGCAGCTGGCCGCAGGCTGAGGGAGTAATGATTGACAGGTGCGAGAGTTGGGGCCATGGAATAAAAATATAAGAAAAAGACATTTCAAACCCCCTGAAGTCTCTTTAAAACGAACCAGTTCTATTACAGCGTGATGGACTGGGAGCGCGATAACTGGGATCCTTTTTTTTTTTTTTTTTTGCTTAATGGACCCTTTAGAGGGCAGCAGGCTCCCAGTTGCTGTGGGATCGTGCAGGAATCCTGATGGTGCTGTTAGTGGCGTCATCGGGTCACAGACGGGCCGCTCGCTCGTTAATTACATTTTATATTCATGTCCTAATCGGACGCTCATCTCTTTGAAGCGGCTGATCCGCTCCCTCTCTCCTCACTCCGGTTTTAACCTTGAAAAAACATGAATTAGAGCGACTCTTTGAGTTTCCCCGCAGCACTGAGGGAAGCCGCAGAACAACACGTAGCAGTGGGTGATTGTTGTTTTTATTTCACTTTAACTGAAGCAAACAAAGCGGGGGGACCCAGGAGGATTCTGATGCAGCAGATTGGTAAAGGTTGTCTGCTTGGATGAAGAGGCAGCAGGACAGACACAACAGGTGGGCAACAAATCGGAGACAGGTGGCAGAGCCTGTATGAGGAGAGGTCCATTAGGGTGTAACGGGCAGCCGAGCAGGAAGGTGAGAGGCTCCATTCATCTTCAGGAGGGAAGGAACCTCACTGAGGCCACATGTGACATGACAGCTGCAGAGTTTCATCAAACGCTTGACATGACCTCCATCGCTTCACCTGAGCTGCCTTCCGAGTGGCCACAGAGGGTTTAAGATGGAGCAGACTCCATCACTCGTGAATCCTCCCAGTACAGGCAGATGCCGCTTCTGGCCACACGCATTGCATGCTGAGCTTTTTGCACTGTTCCATTTTGTTATTTCCTCCCTTCGAAATCGACTTGAGATTTCATATTATTTGAACGTCACATGTGCTTGACTCATTCACTCCAGTCAAACGCAGGAGATTCGTAAAGACCAATCTAAATCTGGCTAAATCTCACCAAGCTGTGACCATTTCACAATTTTAATAAGAGTCAGAAGTTTGTCAGCAAGGTTTATTTTGAAAGTCTAACCTGATGTTTGAGGTCAGGCCGCTGGCTGAACTGCTGGATCCCATCATTAATTGTATATGAAGAAGATCGCTAAAAGTGACGTCAAAAACATCGTGATGACCTGGTGGTTGGCTGGCAGGATAGATAACAGCCCGACCGATATACTGAGGTTATAATAGGGAGTTAAAAAATGTCCGATATCAGTATATCGGCTGATTTAAGCATTTTTTGCAACGATCCCTCAGATGAAGTTTTCAAACGTTTATAACAAAATTATGCAACGGAGGCAAAATACTTGACAGATTAACAGTGAACTTTTGCGAAATGACAGCGGTGCTCTGAAAAAGTGATCTTCACTGTAAAATAAATAAAATAAATGTGTATATATTGGCAGTTGGTGATAAATTGCTATGGACTCACTACATTTTTTTTATTTCTAATCTGCTTTTTGTTCAGCTTCATCACTGAAAAGGTGTGTAATGATGGACTGCGAGCCGTTTGAAAATCGGTATGATTGGCTAATTCGTCCAGTCGACTGAGATGTTAAACGAGTTGCGATACACGTTTTAAACAGCAGATGAGGCTAACGCTATACATGCGCAGTTACCTACCTCTACCAGTAATTTCACTGAGGAAAGTGCGGCAGAAGGAAAGCGGCAGCAGGACCAGGAAGTCGGCGTCAACATGTCGAAACGAGTGTCTTAAATGAAGGGGCGGAGGTTTGGAGCAGAGACAGGGAGGGAAGGTGGAGCGGAGTTACCTCCATTGAGTCTCATACTTGATTCCCAGAAATGATCAACCACAGCTTTAGGACAGAAGATGTTTTTATTTTCTCATTATTGAGTAAAAGCAAATGTGCATTGCACATTTAACCTCCTGATCTCACAAGTGAAAAGGGGTTCTTCAATTTAAGGCAGATTTAGAATGACAGTATTTTATTTCTTTGATTATTCACGAGTGAACGAAGATGGTGAACGAAGACAAACATGACATAGAATGAAATTAATGGTTCTACATGACATTATAAATATGAGGGCCACACAATGGAGACAAATGAAAGAGTGAAATGAAAGACATGGGACGTTGCTAATTAGACAGTTTTCGGACAGTGACAGTTGGTGAGTGTAATAATATATGAGACAGGCAAGATAAAAAAAATAATAAAAGTTAAATCAACAAGATCAAAGATCCAAAACATAAGATTTAGTTGGCTTGGAAAGAGAGCGACGAGAGAGGGAAATATGTGAATAAAAACAAGGAAACTCAAATCAGATAATTGAGTAAAAACAAAACCCTCCCTTTAATCTACTTTTCATTTATTTGTCATCCACGACTGCCACCATTTCCATCTCCCCTCCCCCACCCCTTTATCCTTTTTTTTATTTTTCTCTTCACTTTTCCTTCTTTTCTTCTTCCCGATCTAACTGTAGCACTGCACGGGTGCTGCGAGCTGACCCCGACAGGGCGGCTGTGGCTCAGTGCATAGAGCAGATCGTGCTCTGATCAGAGGATCAGCAGTTTGATTCCCAACCCCTGCCCTTGGGCAAGATCCCGAACGCCAGAATTGCTCCTGATGCTGCGCCATCGATGTATGAATTTGATGTTGAGAAGTCAGATAGACTAGAAAGAAGGCAGAGTAGATAAACACACTGTCGCCGGCAACATTTACTTACTTACATTAAGTGCTGCAAGCTAACCAGTTTCGTGGGTTCAGAGGCTGTTGAAGTGGAACGTCCGACGTTCATGTTGTTTTGTGCGACATTGCAGACAAAGTGATAAAGGCCACAGGGAGATATACATAAAAACACACTGATATCGGATCAGTACTCAGGTATGGGTATCGGGACTATAAAAAAATGGTATCGGATCGTCTCTAGTTTGCACATTTCAGCTCAGGTCTGTTTCAGCCTGTGAAACTGGAGACAAACAGAGCGTTTTCATCTTGTTGTTGGCGGGGTGGGGGTGTCGGTGTCTCAGCTCGTACAGGCTGAGTTATGGATGGGTCTGCCCACTACCTGCGACACCGCCTGGGCTGAGTTATGGCCGCTGATCTGGGACCTGCAGAGCTCTGATCAACTCTCTGCTGCGGGACACATGTAAGGAAAGCCAACCGAGAAGCTACTTACATGAATGCTGCCCTCAAACTGCCTGTCACAGTGTGATCGGAGGATAAAGACTCCATTAAATATCCATATCATATCAATATCATATCCATTAAATATAAACAATGGTTATTTACTAGTTCAGTAACAATAAAAACAACAGCTGTACCTCCACCTGGAAGTGCTTCAGAAAAAGAAATTCAATTATTCAGTGTTGAATTTTGTTGTAAGTAAGTGAGTATATACTGTTCATGAATAAAACAGGATAAAATATCATCTACGCTGTTGCACTCAGTTTGTTTGGTAGCTTTTCACCTGATATTTTGAGTCAGGTTTACCCAAATTTAAGGGCTAAGAAAAAGAAAAATCAGGTTAAGTTTTCTTAAAATTACACAACCGATGACTCATAAAAAGTGAGTAATATTAACTCCAGATTTTCATTAGGCAGCTGTTCATCTACTTAACCCAAAAGGGAAATTAATCTTTTTTGTGTTCGACAAATGCAAAACTCTGTCAATACTGGACATGCGGACAAACATGTTCATGTCTTTTATGGGATACATAGAGCTAATATCTCATGGGGTCTAGTTCATGCTACTTTTTTGTGTTGCAGTTGTTGCAGGTAGACTTTAACCCATTATTTTGTACTTCACCTGGTGACTAAAATACTTAAGTAAGATTTAAAAGATTTGCATGGGTTGTATTTACAACCTCCCTGTGTGATTGTTTTGCAGTGTACCTAACAGTGCAGTCATGAAGTCTGTTTCTTACACAACAAGTTTAATCAATCTGCACTACTTTTTAAGTTACATCCACATGTGAAACTACATCCAGGTCAGGTTGTCTCCTGACAGCCATCAATGAAAATGAATCACTATCCTTAGGCTAATTCCTACAACCACACACACACACACACACACACACACAAAATCTGCGTATTAATTTTTAATTTTCATCCATATTTGAAAATAGATCCAGATCACAAGCAAAGGTTTATCGATTCATCCTTTGGTTATACCTCCTCTAAATTATTGGCATCAGTTTATGTATAAATGTGTTACCAGGTTAACCTCATCGGCTGCATGTAAGACAAACAAAATAAGAGCTCCCTAAAAATGAAGTGAAAATATCACCCCCAGTTACCCCCTGGTGGCTGGTTACAGCATAGGTCAAACTTTCCTAAAAGTGGTTATTTTTATGGTTATTGAGAAATTTGATGCTATAAAACTGAGGTGAAGCATCATGATTGGCAATGTCATTGCGAACCTAATGTTAGCCTAGCATTTGCTAATCAGCACTCTCTCTCTTTCTCTCCCTCCTGGCAGGGAAATATTACCAACAAAAAAAGTGTTGACTGTGTCAGTAATGGAAAGAAACTAAATAACCCACATCCATAGAAAAATATGTACTTTTACAGC
>KV751363.1:2061361-2108773 GCA_001698575.1 Mola mola
GAACAGGGAACAGTCAGAGGACCTACACATTGGTGCAGTTGGCCCTGTTCCAGATGACGGGCTTCATTCTGCGTTCGTGGCAGTGACTGGAGCTCTGCTGCAGAGTGAGCTGGATTGACTGCTGGAGTCTGTCCCGTTCTGCCAACAGACTTATCTGTTTTACACAGTGACAAGAAGCTCCTGGCCCGCTGTCCAGGACAGACACTTGTACCACCGGTGCCCGGATTGTTTATGTCGGTTTCCCCAGACACAACAAGGGTAAACTAAGTCTCACTGGAAGTGACGATAGTCCAAATCCACACAAACTAATGCAGATGCAGGCATCTTTCCTGTATATTTTGGTTCATCAAGAGGGTTTGTTTCTTTATTGACTGCAACTTTACCAACTTTTACTAATTAATCTCTCGCTTTCCCGGATTTTGGATTATGCACAGCAGGGACTGTCAGTTAATTGTGCTGCACATCTAAAGGCTTATTCACGCTCACTTTATGTACGTAAATGACGGAACTTACGTTGTTCCAATCTCCTCCCAGCTGTTCTGAAGCATTTGGTTATCCTGGTGTCCAGGTGACGTAACGTCATACATAGTAGATGTCGAAGGTTTCTAACCAACTCGCATAATCTTTCCACAAAAACTTCCGACATTTCTAAAGTTTCTTCTTCAACTATCGGATCGGATTGTGAGAGCCACACTGCCCCCACGTTTTCCAGTGGTACTGCACCGTTCAGCGCGTATCTGTAAGCTCTCTGAAAACGGGCACAAATACGGAGGAAATGAAAGTAGAGTACGGACGGAAACATGAGCATAAAGGAAGAGGCAGCAGATGCTTTGCATCGATTATACGTCATGTCCACATAGTGAACCTGTGATTGAGCGCGTCCCTGCCTATCCATACCGTGCCGAAGCACACCTCTTGCAGTTTGAACCTGTGTTGTATTTTCCCAGTTGAATCAAACTGTAGTTCCTTACGATTGATTTGGACAGATCTGAACACAGCAGTCTTACAGAGCAACACAAAACAAGCCATAAAGAGACCATTGAAAGGAACGTGTTCCCGACCATAAAGGCATAAAAGTATACCAGAGCCGTCGCTATGCAGTACAAACGTGTTCCAACCTTCATTTGACCCAACTACTCCGGAACTTTAAACCAAATGACGAGCAGAATCAATTGTTATTAGGAGCTAGCAGGACATTAAAATTGGTGATGTCCTTCACTAAAAAGAAGTGCTCACTTCCCTCCCTCCAGAGACGGTAGAGGAGAGGGAGTGTTCTCAGGTGACCTTTGGTTTGCTTGTATTTTGTGTGAAAAGAAAGGCACGCATGGTGGTGTACTTGGTTGTTTAAATGAGAAGTTCTGGAAATAATTGAGAAATTTAAAAAAAATTATTTTTTACATGGAAAATCAGTTTGCCAAATTATCTGCATGGAAATAAAAAAAAAACTACCTGTTGCTGTATAGCAGTTTCACAAACATTCAAAAGTAGAGATGTAACGACGCACTGCATGTCGATCGAAATTGATTAAATTGTGTGATTTTTTTTTTTTACATTAGATTGAGATGTTAAATGAGTTGGAATTCAAGTTTTGATCAGCAGATGGCACTGATGCTATATATATTGTTACTTCACAGTAACTCAGCGAGGGAAGCGCAGCAGAAGGAAAGGCGTTTCGACTGTGGCAGCAGGAGAGGAAGCAGTTGCCAACATGTCAAAACGACCGTTAAAAAAGTGGGGCGGAGCAATGGAGCAGAGTTGCTTCCATAAGAGTCTCATGCTTGATTCCCAGACAGATGGGGATTTTTTTTTGTTTTTTTTTCTCATTTACGAAGATCGTGAGTTTAGTTTCAAAGTGTGAAAGTGTGTTCCTTTGATCAGACTAAGCTTGGGAAAACGCGCTCCAACAGCTTTGTCGTTGTTCTTGGATCATCATTTTAATATTTTGTCCCATGGGTACTGAACATGCTTTGCCAACATCACAATGTGCCAAGGAACGAGAGGAATATGATGCAGACACCGCTCTAGAGGCAGTTCAGTGTTTTAGTAGTTTGGTACATAAAACACCAACAGATTGACCATGTCGGCGGAGGTCACAATGATCCCCATTCCCTTCAGTTTATACCGTGCAGGCAGGCTTTTATGAATGCTGACAGTACAACTTTGAAGTGTTACAGCCTTTTAACTGATTGAAACATGAAAATTGACTGTCTTGACTTGACTTGCTTAAGTTTTAGGGCTTAAATTCGAGTTTGAAACTTGCCTGTGATTGGCAAATGACTCACCCATCCTCAATATAATAAACATCTTTTATTTATTAATTTATTCATTGCCTACATCCTCTCTCCAGTTGTCTAATTTAATATAATGTCTCATTGAATCCAAATATTGTTGTACAGATTATTTGCTGGAGGTCAAATACATTAACATTTACTCAAAGCTGTACTTACTGTAATTACAGTTTTGAAGTGCCTGCAATTTCTGCTACTTTATATTTTCAGACTACTACATTTTTGTACTCCGCTCCATGTGTTTGCTAACAATATCTACCAGTTACTGTGCACATCTGCATCTGAGCTAATTTAGCACATTTAGAATTATAATTATCAGAAATATCAGATTCAATAATTTGGCCACTCTGAATATACAGTATATTATATGGTATAATATAATACATGGTGTATTGGTACCCATATGTAAGTACAGATCAGTACAGTAAGTATATTTAATATTGGACACTTTTCTGTAAAGGAGTTGCCTCCTGGGGATACTACAGATAACTTTAAGTTTGAAAATGAGAGAACGTCTCGGTAGCCTCTTGCAGATTCCTCCTAACTACAGAGAGAAGCTGTTCATTTCTAACAGGACACCATGTTTAGAACCTGCACCTCATGAAAGGAATACGTGAGCGTCCGGAAGAAAGGGAATATTATGGCGCGTGTGGGCGAAGCCTCTAATTCGCCGCTTCACGCCGAGCAGGTAGTTAATAATGAAAGTTCTCTGATGGTTTCATCTGTTAATGCCATCGTTGCACGGAGCACCGCTGGATGATATGATGTGTTGAGCGGTGCGACCTTGCCTCCCAGTGAAGGATGCATTATGGCAATCCAACTTCCTCTGAGCTCTACATGCCGCATCTTAGACGACACGGCTGCTCCTCGGTCACATCCAAGCTTGTTCTTATTCAAACAAAAAAATATTTAATTACAAGAAACAGACACAGTCTTTTAGAAAATGTTGACGAGTCCCACGGCAGAGATGCCTGATTAACCACCAACCAGGCTGTGTACAATTTTCCCAAGACTCAAAATATTACTGCCGCTTTTCAGTTATCCCTGTAATTGTTTGACGCTTCTCCTTCACCGATTCAACCTGTAACCGGTGTAGACAACATTATATTGAAACCAATTTGAAACTTCATTAAGTGGAGGCAACACATGCTGTAAACACATCATTCATTTTATAGCGAACACAGCAGAGGCAGCAACACGGTTCCACAAATTTCACCCCCTTTCAGCTCTGCTTTGGTTTCCTCCATCTCTGAGACTATATCTGACTCTTTTGCTGCTAATATTTTTCCTTTTCCCTCACTGGTCCGTCAAATTGTGTCAGTGCAGGTCGCGTGCGGTGGGATCATCAGAGATGACAAGGACAGTCAAAACTGTGTCAAGATGTGTAAAAACCAAAACAACAGGCTGGAAGCCGCCGTAAAGCTTCATAAAGCTCAGGGAGCTCTAATCAGGTAGAATAGTCAGGTAACAATTGAGTCTTTTCCAAAACAGTTTCCTAAAACCACATTTAGAGTCGCAGTAGGCTGAATGTCATAGTTTGGTTTATCGTTCATACCTTGTGTAGAGTAACAGAATAATAACCCCTGTGTTCTGTGTCAACATGCTAGTAACATTTACTCATTATGTCGAATATAAAAAACAGTAATTGATCGGCAATATGTTTCTCTTAAGAAAAGTATTTGTATTTCATTCGGATCCACTATAGTCAAAAAGACTTTCTGAACCTATTGTTCGCAGTAAGTCGTTCTTGCCTATGTGGAAACCCTAAGAGCAGGGAGAGCACATCTCCCTTCCCTTCCATGTACTAACATGGAAAGGCAAAGGGAGGGAGCTAAACAGCAAATAGCCCATGTGGTAGAGACCAGAACAGGAATCAGTGCCAACAGAAATGTCATTAGTTAATTGAGACACAGCCTGCAAAGGAGGAGCCGGAGGATGGAGGTGAGTTGTGAAGCGACTGAGAATTTCAAAGTGACCATGTCGAAGGGAGTCAGCTGGTGGCTCAGCTGATGGAGGCCGGCATCGAGATTAGCCTACGTAGCTGGAATTGTAAGATGAGCTTGACTAACGTTACATTTGCCTGAGCAATGCTCAGTTAATTGTATACATATATTATTTACGAGACAAGGTTCTGCTCCACGGTTCCCCAAAATGTCACTGAAATATGGATCAGTGCAAGATTTTGGTTTTCCTTTTCACGGAATTCTGATGAATTCTGACGACAGGATTTTAAAAACCCTGTTCCATAGTCATACTCAAATTTAAAAGGCTAAACGTTTCAGTTTCTGCCCACAGGGCTTGTGGTCACTTGACACTTGGCTTTTTAAAAATCCATTTAAAGTTAACTATTTTTCAATGGATTGAAATATTAATAGGTTCTTACATAAATAATTTGTTTCAGCCCGGATTTAATTCACGAGAAATTACCTGAGTGTATTAAAAGTGTCTTCTGATTCACCCTTTTATCCCAACACCAGCGCTTAATCAATTAATCGATACCCTTGTCTCTGAGGGCCCTTGTAGGGCTGCGTCTCATTAAATCTGCCGCGTCAATGTCGCTGAAACTCTGAAATACTGTCACATTTATGAAACACACACACACGAGTAATTAAAGATGGAATTATTTGAGATGAGTCTTGCTCTGATGAGCTCCTTCCTTGCTCTTATCAATCCTGCTGCCCGAGTCCCTCAAACGTGTTTTATTTACTCTCGTCAGTTTAATGAATTTTCCCGTCTTCTCCGTCTACTGATACATATTTAGTGAGACAGAAGCAGGGGACAAAAGCCAATATTGTGGCACTGTGTCTTTCCCTCACAGGCTTTTTAATACCCTTGAAATTTGTCTCCATCGACTGGTCGGAAATGAAAGCTGACGAGGAAACAGAGAACGCTGCTGGTGTATCAGAGCAACACCTAATATTTCAACTTCCACCACACCAGCAAACGCACCCAGTGTGCCCTTAGAAAAATAACTATAGAATGGTGAATTATTGGCGTACCTTTCAGGAAAACAATGTTATTAAACCTCAGGTCATCTAAATGTCACGTCCTGTAACATCTAGAGTTGATTTCTACGTCCTCCTTATATACAAAACCCTTAATGGTCCAGCGCCAAGTTACATTGCCAATTCCTTATTTTACACAGCAGAAAACAGAGTGTTTCAACTCCCGAAGTATGAATTTCACACGCTGGGGTTTAAGTGGTGTTTGGTGCAGGAGTTATTTGTAGACAGTTGATTGAACTAAGCTCCGCCCAGGAACCAATACGCCTCTCAGTTGGAGACACCATGACCGACCAGCCTGAGCTCATACAATGTTTCAGATGAGAGACAGCACACCGTACCTCCATTTGCAATGTTTTAGTTCTTTAAAAAGTCACAATAAATGTCATTTTTAGTTCATGTGTATGGATTTTAAAAAAATGAATAAGTTTGACACTTTTTACTGTCAATATCCTGACACTTCAGGGAGTGACACTAACACTATCCAGGCTGTTTGAAAAGTATCTCAGCAGTGCTCCTTCTCTAATCCTTTAGTGATATTTTAACACTGGCACAGTGAAAGTGTTGATTTAACTCTGACAGAGTGTATAAACCCTGAAAAACATGCTGAATTTATCTCTGTGGGAGTTAATTCAACACCCGACTCTTTGCCCTCAGAGTCGCTGCGGTCATCGGCTGCGGGTTTATAGAAAGTTCCCAACTGGTGATGCAGCTTTTGTCACGTTCGGCCCAAAGCTGTGGAGCACATTTCCCCACCGATGTCAGACAAGCCAGCTCACCAAGAACGCTTCACACATATCATTTAGCATTTACTGTATCTGCCTGCACTGTATCACCGCTTTTATTTTAGTATTCTTTTTGTTTTTAAAAGGAATTATAACTGTTTTTGTTTGTTTATTCATCAGTTGGTACCAGAAACGATATTTGTCAACAAAACAAGAGGGCTCTCACACTTGTGTTATAAGTACTTAACATGAGAGTAAATTTTCAGTAAACAAACCGCGCCGGGGGGGGGTGAACCGGGCCAAACAAGGCTGGTTTGGTCAGGTCCACAGGGAAGCAGGCTGATGAATTGTTTGAACTAAAATCAATTATTGGCTCACTTCCGAAACAGAGATTGCCAAAAACCAAACAATACATATTCAAAATTAACAGGTAAACAAGGTTTTGTTTTCAATTTTTTTGTTCTTAAGGCTTTTTTACTTTTACTGTCTTAACAATTGATGTCCGTTTAAGTGGCATTTTAAATGAAGCATAAGAAATAACAGTAATTATTTTCATTATTACTACTACTCACCTTCATGATATTCCCCAAAATTAAAACCCAACTTGAGCACAAATCTGGAACAAACAGCTTCCTAAATCATCTCTTAGCCATTGCTTTTAGTTTTTTTGGCTCCACTCTCTCTCTAATTTTTAAAGAAATTCTACCATTAAATTCTTTTATTAAACTCAGTAGCTCATGTAAGAAACTTTGAATAGAGCTAAACTTTTGTCCTGTCTCGCCTGATCAGTTTTGGCTGCTCGGGGATTCTTTACTTCGAACTCATCCGCATCGGCAACAGAGCGGAGCGGTGCTGATGATTCTCTTTAATGCCCTGTGGTGAGCGTCACCGATCCAAGAGGAGCTTCTACCGTTTAGAAAGTTTGACTGTGCAGGGAAATAAAACAGCGCCGGCAGCAGGATGACACCTCTCTGCTTTAAAAATGTTCACACTTCCAGGTTGTAAAAACTTGTTCATCATCCTGCAGAACGTCTCACCGCTCTGATGGGATTTCATTTCTCTCGTGGAACGGCCCTGTATGACCTGAGGGGCTCTGCAATAAAGACCCAATCAGTGTGTGTGGGACAGGCCCCGCCCTCCCCTCCTCCGTCCTGCCAGCAGAGGGGAGCTCCGTCGTGCAAAGAGTCATCAAAGCGTCATCTGCAGTTTTTCTGGGCTACCAAACACTGGAAGGATGAGTGAGGACAGAACAAATGGAGGGACAACTCGACTTCCTCGTCCTCAGTTTTGTTTCTGGAGGACAGAAATGGAAATCTAATATCCACACGCTGCACATGGAGGCACATGGAGGCAACGGGAGTGAAGCTCAACGTTGCCTTTTATGAGAAAATGTCAAGGCGAGTTAAAATAAAATGTCCTAACGTTATCAACAGAAAGTGAAGAAACAGTGTTGTGCGATGTGATGTTCCAGAGAGAACTGCTGAAGTTAGCATGCTAACCAGCCACACCATCCCCCCCCCCAACTGACATCAAGAACTGGCCAAGACAAAGACAATGAGAGTGGTCTCTCTCACTGCCAGACTGTCCGATCCGTCCCTCTGAATAAAACGGCAGCGGGGCGGGACACACCAAAAAGACTTGGGTGACAGACGGTCACAGATGGTTTGCAAGGTTCCTGACAGCCAGCCGTTGACCTGGTGTGTCCCAGCCCTTCTTCTCACAGAGCTGATATGTAAACTTCAGTTTAGTTTCACAAACTCTTTTTTAGTTTAGCTGAGTTTCAGTTTAGTCTGACAAAATGTCAAGAAGGGGAACATTCTTGCGCTTACTCTCCATGAAACACACATCATCCTTACCTGTCGCAGCTGTTGTTTGAGTGCTTCACCGCTCTCCCAGTCTTTTCTTACCCCTGTCTGAACCTGTTGAAGATGGAAGATGTTGTTGATTCGGAATTCTTGTATATTTCAAAAAACAAACAAAAAAAACACTAAAGTTTGTCAGGTTGCACATTAAATAGCTTGTCTTTGTGTTGAATTCAATTAAATACAGTTTGAAAGGGATTTGCAAATCACTGTATGTTGTTCAGCATCCCAACTTTTTTGGACTCGTTTGTATGCAGTCACAATATAACACGAGGCAGTGTTGTCAGTGTAAACAGTTGTTTGTAAGTGTTGAATGTGTGTTGTTTTTGCAGGTGTTTTGTGGCTGTCGGTGGTGTCCGAGGTGCTTTACATCCTGCTGCTGGTGGTCGGCTTCAGCCTCATGTGTCTCGAGCTTTTCCATTCCAGCAACGTCATCGACGGGCTCAAACTCAACGCCTTTGCCGCCGTCTTCACCGTGCTTTCCGGTAAGATGAGACAGCTTTTCCGTTTCAACCTCGCAAGATAATTTGTGTGAGAAACAACAAATAACGACGAATGATAAGAAAGAGCTTCGCCACACACAGATATCACTTTCCCCTCGCTGACGCGTTTCCATATTCAGAGCCGCTGTGAGAAAAGTGCAGAGCGAGTGAGGCGGATTTGTCAGAGGTCGTCCCGGATCAGAGGTTATCCCCTGGAAGACCTCACTGTGCAGGGTGCCAGGGATTTTTCTCCCAACTCATGTTAAACCTCTTACACAAGAAGTTGGCTCTGAGTCCACCATGCTGGACTCTGCTCACCTCCTGCTGCTCCTCCTCCTCGGGCCTCCCCCAGAATTTCCGACATATTCTTTGTTCACCGCTTTTCCTGTGCTTTACGCACCACGCTGTGATGATGTGAAGGTACCTAATGATGTGAGATGCTGCTGAATATCTTCCTCAAGAAAATCAATGCCTCTCAGGATAAAATCGGTGTCATGGCAGCCGTTATTATGGAAATAATCTGAATTGTACACCTGATGATAAAACAAATATATTCACCCCATAACTTTGACAGACAGATAATCAACAGACCTGTTATTATCAGTCACTTCTTTTTAATTTTTTAATTTAATTTTTTTGTTTTTTTTGCTCTAACATAGCATTAAGACAATCAGCTTTAAGACTGGATCCCATAATATTCACTTTCTCTATGCAATTCTATCCTCCACAAAAATCTAAACGTGATGCACTGAGCCTCCAGTACGTGACGAGACTCATCAAGCCGGTTGAAATGTTAAATGAGTTGCGATACATGTTTTAAGCAGCAGATGGCGCTGTGATTTTTTTGCTTGTTCCAGTCTTTTCAAAATTAAAATTTCTACCCTCCCTACGTCACAAGGAAAAGTGCTTCTCTAATTTTGTAAAGAGAAGACAAGAAACGTCACCGTATTTTGTCCTTTTTTCTGAGAAAAAGGAAACTTGTTTATACTTTGTCTGAAATCTCATTTTGTTAAACAATAATTGTGAGAAAATTACGACTCATGAAACAAGCTCGGTGGATGGATCATGTTGAACTCTAGGCCGAGTGAAACAGAACATCCTTATTGTTTGCTAGAAACAAATAGCAAATTTAGACAACATGACCAAAGTGCTGTCCAGAATAAGTATTAGAGAGGACAGGAACACGACAAGCTTCCTAAACAAATCTGTTAATTTAGAAAACCCAAGCCGAGACTGGGTCCCTCTGTCTGCCGCGTTGTGGATGTGTTGCAGACAAGACAGGGACAATTTGTTGACGCCGTTGTTCATTGCAATAGTCCAGACGGGAAGATATGAAGGTGTCAGTGAGTTTTTGCAGGTCTTTGGAAGTTACAGGGAGTTGAGTTTTGAGATTGTTTGGGGCTGAAAGAATCTGGTCAAACTCAAATGCGGACTCAAATATAGTTGAAGGGCTTTCAGCACGGAGTTTGATGAGGGATGCCAGGTTGCCAAGACTGCTGGTGATCTTTGATGGGGTTGACAGGATCAAATACAGCTATTTCGGATTTGTTTTCATTGGATTGCAGAAATTTTGTGCCATCCAACACCTGATAGCCTCCAGGCATTTAAGCATTGGTTAGACTGGAATAGCCAGGTTTGTTTTGAGAGGGGGGTACAGTGTCACCGGCACAGGAGTGACAGGACATGTTGTGTTTCTGAATGATCTGAAAAGAAAGGGGCCCATTGTGGACCCTTGGGGGACCCCACGGGAGATTCAGCTGGATGACAAGGAGCGACATTACCAGAGACTTAAAATTTCTGGTGATGTCCTTTGATCCAGCTGCATCTTTTTAAAGTTACATAAGTAAAATGAGACCGTGTTGAAAAGACACCTCCTCAGTTCAGTTTCAGGAATCAGTCGATCCTCGCCCAGGCAAATCTTTCAACACGACTGAGAGCGATAAATTAAAGCCGAAAGTGCGATGAACGTGCAGATCAAACCTCAATGCACGGCCAGTTTAGACTCTCCGCCGACAGAGCCGAAAGGTGTGACATGTAATATTAAAGCCAAATTTTCAAAAAAACAAAAAAGGAAGGGAAGGAGTGACGCTCTTTATACAAAATCCGGAGCAGCTGAGTTTTATGTACTTTGTGCTGATCACACACACACACACACACACACACTGATTACAGAAACGTGCTCACACACTTTCGTGTGATCAAACACATGCAAGTGTAGTTGTTTTATTGATGGCGTCGTCGTGCTGCATTCGAGTCATTTTCTCCCATTTATTCATTAACATCATTTACATTGAGGATATTTGATTAACTGTTTGTTTATGACTGATTATTTTCCAATGTTTAATTGATTGGTTACCTCTAAACTGGCATGTGAAGTCAGTTGGTTCTGTGTAATGACTAATAATGGTAGTTACACGCGTTCTGATTTATGACTGTTATTATGGGGTCATTGACTGCTGTTTTGTTAATGCTAATTATCGCAGCGGATAACATTAGCAGCACTATTTCAGAGCCTCCCCATTAGTGGGGTTAAAGGTCAAAGTTTGCCCTCATGGTGGCTCTGAAGGAGAGGTCATAGGATCAATACAGTCAGAATGGTTCATCCTGTGTAAATTATTAATACAAATCCAGTTAAGAAGCATTTTGACCGGGTGAACAGGAGCTCACTCAGAGGAAAGTTCATTTGATTTAATATTTCAATGCCCCAGTTCCAAAAATGTAGCAGTAGCACACAGAGCCGGCCCTCCCTAGAAGCTGCTCGGGGCCATACTGACACTAGGGGGCACCAAATTCATACATCATATACTAAACTGACTGAACGTCTGGCCTCTTTTCTCTCTTCAGGTATATATAATGAATCAAAAGCCTGACAAATGTTTTGTTTTTACTTGAAATTTTCAATCTAAATTAAATTAGAATTAAAAAATGTATGAACACACATACTGTATACAGTATGTATATATAAAATTAGAACGCACTCTTTGTTGTGCGTGTGCAGCGTAAGGGTCGTAATTAAATATCTTGTTCTCTGAACATTTAATTTTCTACTCCCTGCCCAACATGGACCTCAAAACGTACAACTCCTTAGGGTCCCCAGATATCTCGTGGTGTGTTCAAAACTAAAGCAAATTTTGTTGGACGGCCAGTTTAACAATGGTGCGACATGAATGCACTTCACATTTCATGTCAAGTGAGTTGAAACTATTCAACCACTTGTGCCGATTTGAACAAAAAAAGTAAATAATCTTAAGTAGGTTGTTTGTGATATTGTGTTTGACCTAGTACTGACCTGCTTGTACTGGTATTGTGTGTGTTTGTGTTTTGAAGGTCTCCTCGGTATGGTGGCCCACATGATGTACACTCAGGTGTTCCAGATCACAGTCAGTCTGGGTCCTGAAGACTGGAGGCCCCACAGCTGGGACTACGGCTGGTCCTTCTGGTCAGTGCCCCCCAACACACGCAGCTAATTTTAATACAACTGTTTGGGTTGGATGGCAGCTGCGTCATTAATAAAAGATGAAAGGCCCCATAATTATTCAGTGCTTGAGTAAAAGCAGGATCACGGGATAAAAAGGCATCTGAACAGACCATCGTCCTCTCATTTAGTCAACCACAAATGGTCTATTTAGGCTGACGGAGGAGTGTGTCAGCTGTCAGCAGGTGCTGTCGTGCTGCACAGGGAACAACAGGGATTCTGAAATAACTTGCCAAAAATGACGCACCTTGACCTTCCCCGCTCTCCAGCAGCTGTTAGCTCAGCTCACTTTGCTCACGTGTGGTGGTGAATATCAGAGAACGAGCACAAAAAACTCAGAGGGAAATATCGGGACCACGAACGCTGCTGTTAAAGGGGAGATTTCCTTCATCAGCCATCCAAGACGAGGCCTCGTATTTAACAGCAAGAGGGGATAAATTCAGCCGGAGCGATTAACCTCTGCTGGAGCACAAGGCCAGAAAACCCCTCAGGACGCATAAAAAGCCGGAGTGTGCTGTCCACCGAGGACGTGCACTATCCCATGATTTCAGCCCGACAAACTATGGAGCTGGGTCAGAAGTTTCATTGATTCGAAAAATTTAATTGAACTTCAAACTAAATAATTGAATGTACAGTTTAAAAATTTAGTTTTTCAATCACAATTTATTTCTTAATTAAATCTAATTTGAATTTACTTTTGACCCAGATTTAGCTCCTTAAGAAAATAGTTTTCCCTCCTTGTGTAACTGTGTAAGTTGTGTTATTTAAAGGGACAGTTCACCCCCAAAATCAAAAATGGATATTTTCCCTCTCACCTTGCTAGCGTTTTTAATCATTTAAATAGTTTGTGTATTTTAGTTCTGAAGATGTCTATCTTCTCACTAATATAATGGAACTACATGGTATTTCTTTTATGGTTCTCTGAACACCCATAATGTACGTTTTAACAACTTAGCAACAACGTTTCTTTCCAAAATTCGTGTCCTGGTTAAGATCATTCACAGAATGTCACGATATGCCAGGAGACACTGAGAGAAGGGTTTGGGGCCCACTTGCAGAGAGGAGTGGCAAAGTTCAAATACATTTATTAGAGACAAACAGAAGCCCAAACCAGGAGTAAGTCCAACAAGCTTACATATTAAAACGGGAGAGGCAGTGAGAAACACAAGGGGGGGGGTGGAGATAACTGGACACATCAGGGTGGGGCAGACTATGACACAGAGGTGAAACACATGAAAGTAATCACAGAGGGAGAAGTAAACCAAGACAAGACACAAGAAGGAACAAAACCTTCAAAATAAAACAGGAAACAGTAGAAATAAACACAGGTAACCAACAGAGGTGAACCTTAGGAACTTGACATAAGACTCAAAAAAAGACAAACAAAGGAAACACAGGTGACATGGGACAAATCCACACCAAAACAGGAAGAAAACTAGAAACCCTAACAGTAATAATTAACAAAACAACAAGAAACTGAAAAAACAATAACAAAACTCAGACACAGAAATTATATTTTCTTCAATGGGGCCTGACAGATATTCTTGAGTAACCAGCTCAAAGATATTAGGGATGAATTATTAAAAAAAATGTATTTGTTTGTTTCTGTTTTATTATAATGTGATTATATTGAAGTTATTTTTGATTATTTCATGAACTGCCCCTTTAAGACTGCAAAATTAACTTAGCTTAAAAAAAAGAATTGGAGTGTTTTTCAACCTAAGCCATGTTACCTGGTCTGTAAAAGCCTAAAATGTCCAACTTCTGGACTTGCCTTCAGCTGTTACATTGCATGAAAAATACAGGGGTTCTCCTTTAAGGGTCATTTCTACAATTTTTGAGGCTGGGTCTCATTGTCATTGTTATTTACCCTCAGCCATGGGCCAATGTTATTTGTACTTAAGCAGCCAGTGATTTTTATTTGCTGCCTGAATGAAGCTCTCACTCCCAAAATCTATATTTCTACAACGACAATATCTCGTCCTCATATCTGGCCACCTGTCTGGAGACAAAAATGGGAAAAATATTCTGGTGTAGTCATTCTCGCTGCTTGCTCAAACTTTCTTCTGACATTCTTCCTAAAAGTAGCCTGACAACAATAAACGGGCTGTTTCTGAGAAATCAATTTCTGATGTTCAGTGTCATAAAAGCTGCACTCAAACCAAAAACAAGTCTATAGTTCTGCTTTCACCAGAATTTTGTTCTCCGCAAAGCTGTGTTTAAGCTGACGTGCTAATAAATCCAGCAGTAACGCAGCCTCGGGATCGTGTCAGATAACAAAGTGTGTCCAATTTTTGACTTTGCGCTGATGCTTGTCTGTGTAGTAAATGTGTGTTGCACTTTATGATTTATCTAGTGTTTTACTGTAAACAGCCTCTTGTGAGAGACAATCTCAGGAACGTACATTAAAGTGACTGATGGCTTGAACCAAGAATATCAAATTATACCCCATGTTTGGGTTCCTGTGTGGTTTTTTTGGATAAAGAGTGATGGATGGCAGCGGTTCCATCAACGTTGGTTCATCTTTACGGATGTTTGCGTGACAGTGTTTGAGTCTGCACGCCGTTCCCATCTCAATTAGCAGCCCGTCGGTCACACGCACTGAAGCACCGAATCACAAGTGTTTTTATCTGTCTTCAAACACATGGGTCCAGATTATCCAAATCATGAACCAATGATGTGTCCATCCTGTAACCTTCCTCTGAAGTCAATATTGACACTGAGGTAGCAGTTAACCTCTTTTATTGTGGTATTTTTCAACCTTGAGGGTCTTAAACTTCACACTCCCATAGTTCAAGGCTGTGAATTTGAAGAGTTGTTTGGAGAGAATAAGCATTTTTCTTGGGGCTAAAACACCACTAGCATGGCAAAAAAGTGGGGAAACTCACTTCTTCTTCTTCTCTTCCTCTCCTTTTCCTCATTCTCCTCCTCTCATCTCGGACGTGTCTCTGTCCCACCAGCATGGCCTGGGGCTCCTTCACCTGCTGCATGGCCGCCTCCGTCACCACGCTTAACTCCTACACCAAGACGGTGATCGAGTTCCGGCACAAACGCAAGCTGTTTGAGCAGGGCCTGCGCGAGGAGCAGAACTACCTGGACCAGGAAGCTTTCCACTACTTCCGGGACCGCTCCCTCCAGTCCATCTCCAGCACCGTGGACGTCTACCCTGGCCACAGCGGGACCAGAGCTGGGCTCGTTGTCGGTGGGCCAGTTCCCGGCCCAGGACCTGGTCCAGGTCCCGGTCCTGCACGGGGGAAGATGAGAGCCACGTCGGCCTCCGTAGACCCGGGAGACAACACGGACTCGCTGGGGGAGGAGCAGTGCTAAGTCTCATTGGAAGGGGCGGGGTCTTGTGGGATGGAGGTGTGTCCTCATGAGGCTTTCCGAGACGACGATGCGAACTTGCTTCATTAGGTCTGAACTGGAGGACAGCAGCCCTCATTTTCTCTGCAAAGAGTATTAACTTGACGAGAGGAAATAATGTTAGCATCAGCAAAATAATTACAATTATTAAACGGATATGTTGTGTATGTATTTCATGAAAATCAATCAAGTGAGAAAGATCTTAGAATTAAGTGGATGGAAAGTAGGTGTTCTCCAGCATATTTTAAGGTGCTATGTATAGTATTTTATCATAGATATTAATATATTATTGTCAAAACATTAACACGAGCCTATCTAATTGTCGCTGAACAGTGCCGTCTGTGGCCATGAGTGGCAATTACAAGTAGCGTAACTGTAGCACAAATCCAAAACAGTCAGCAAGTCAGCTAACTGACTCAGTGATGTCAGCCGCAAAGCATCGGCTAAGTTTGCTATCATTAGCCAGCATAAGCTACATGTCAAATAAAACTGCAGCAGAATTTAGCTTTCCTTACAAATTTTCATTTCATTTTGTCAGAAGAACTGCATCTTATAGTCTGGATCCGTTTTGGGTGGGTGTTCGTATTATTTTCTCAACAGAGACTGATGAAGGAGTGAGGATGCAGGAAACAAGGACAGAGCGTGCTCGGCTTCAGGACAGGAAACACAAAATACTACACATAGCACTTTTTAACAGGTTAAAATCCCGGCCGTGAGTTTTCTTCTCCTAGGATGGTGATGGAATATTCTGATATCACAGCTAATGTGTGAATTAGTGTTTACTCCTATGTTTATTTAGATGCACATAATTAACAATATTCTAATATTGTTGTCCCACCTAAAATACACACTGTACATTAATACAAATCTCAGCATTTATAAATACACTGTTGTATCTGTTGTACCTCCATTTATTATTGACGTGTAAATTAAAGATCAGCTTTCTTTAACTCCTCTTAAATGACAAACAATATGAATCTCCATTACCACTATTATTACCACTAGTACTACTATATTAGGCCAAATAATATACCTCCATATGTCAAACTAACTGATATGTTTTTTCAACCCCCTGAAATAAATGTCTGAGAATGTTGCAAATGTCTTCACTTAAATGACTTTAAAACAAAATGCGACAATGCGATAAATGTTATTCATGAGATTACAAATAAAATCATGTAAGTTAATGTCCTTTTGTACCTGACTGTTCCTCCTCTCTTTTCCTTGGTAATTTAAAGACAGTTAACTACCGTAACTGATTAAATGGTGAATTTGATGGTATTTGTGCGGACGGAAGGAGGCCTCACCATCCTAGGAAAAGAAAACTTGTGTCTTGGCCACGCTCTATTTTTGACGCTGAATGTGAGAACTACTTTAGAGAATTCCTTTGAAAGTACTTGTGTGCTCATTTCGCGGCAGTTTAGATCTCTGTAGTGTTCACGCTTCCCATTTTTCCCTCTTTGGCAGGAGTGAAAGCCTTTAGAGTAAAACCACTGACGTATCCAAACGTCTCATTCGCCCCCTGGTGGATGGCTGCAAAAAAGGTCATAAACCTGTAGCCTCCATGACAGCAGAACTGGGCCAAAAGAAACAGTTGAATTGCACATCAAATACATTCTCCAAAAGGTGGTTTCTGTCATTTTAGGTCTTATCACGCTGATGTGCGTTCAAGCGTTTTTCTGATCGGATTGTTTTGTCATCAGTTATTTCCTGCCAAGAGAAGCTGGTGAAATGATTGGCAGCTGAGCTCTGCTCATTTTTAGGTGGGACTCGATACCACGGCTCTACCACCTGACCGCTTCTGTGCAGACGCCACACGACATCACCATGGCAACATGGCAGCCCTCGCTTTGGCTTTATTTTTGTAAATCAGGGGACGCGAAGACCTTTTAGAGACTGTTGCTTTTACAGTCCTCAAATGCAGATTTGGAGCGCAGGCGAGAATATTTGCCAATTGTGAAACAGCTGAATTTTTGTTTTTCAGAATTAAGAAATCAGCGCCTGCGGACTGGTCTCATGAGCATTCCGTCATTCCAGTCAAACACAGGAACAGCATAGAGAATCTGAAAAACTTTCAAAATAAAACAACTCTTGCCCATTATCTCGTTGTTGTTGTTGAATGTTTATTTTTTTAAACATTCTTAAAATGAATTTTGCTAATAAATGGGGCAATTTGAGAGTCCGGCTTCCATAAATTTTTTGAGGGCAATTTGAGGTGACTTTGTAATGACTCAAAGTAAAATCAACTTGTCTCTCCAGGGTCAATGAAAACTGCAAGACAGCTCAGAGATGAACTTTTTTTTACATTTAAAAGAACTTCATTTTTACAGTGTGTTGATAATCAACAGGTTGTGCTGAATGTGAATCTGATGGGGAAAACGATAAGGAGAGAGGTTTCTGACTACATGGAGGCCGTTGCAGAGCCCCACTTTCTTTAACGACAGTGGCTTTAAGGAGCCGGGGAGGAACAATCCCTTCAGCTGTTTGACAGATTTCAAATATTGACACCGAGCACCTTTAAAGTAAATTATTACAGCACAAATCTAATTACAAAGGCTTTCCCTCCTGTACCAAATTGTATTCCCCTCCATACTGTCTACTACACAGGCTGTATTTCTTTGTGACCGAGCTGTAACTTCTACGTTTTGCACACGCGTGGACACGCACGAGTGACAGCCCCATCACCTGGAGGTCAGAGGTCAGTCCACTAAGAGAGTTAATGTGCCGCGCCGTCACTGCGTCCTTGGGGGAGCCGCCGCGGGGAAACGCTCACCCCTGACCTCTCTGTAAATTAACCGCATGACGGGACTGTGTGCGCGTCACAAAGGGACGCACACAGGAAATAAATCCTAAGTGAGCGCTGCTGATTTTGGAGAAGGAAGGAAAGAGCTGAAATCGAGTGGTTGGCACTCAGACGTCACGGCCGTTTGAAAGATGCCTCGCCGTCTGGTCCCAGGTCACAAGGGGGTGAATCTGCGCTTTAATGGATTTTGTGCACTGACATGGTGGGGTTCTTATCAAAAAAAAAAGATTTAGATGTACAAAAAGCTTTCTTTTTTTTCCCCCCTCGGCAGTAACCGCACAGATGAGTCACGTCTGCGACCGGTCAGGATCAGTTGTTTGAATAGGCCGTGCGGAAGCGCTCTCGCTGCCACACTGCCCGAGAGTGCTCCGTGTGTTACGTAAGGCACAGTGGATTGTGGAGGGATTAAATTGGCTGCGAGTCGCCGTGGTAACAGGGAGGTTTGGGGGGGGGTCGACGTAGTCTAAATACAAGTTCTAAACTTTGTGCTGCCTGTGTGTAAACTGGTGGCTCGTGGCAGGTTGTGAATCCTCTGTATGCAGATGTAAACACACTGGTGACAGCTGATGTCTTTTCTGTCTGAATGTATTTACTTATATATATTTATCTATGTATGACACACTTCCTGTTTCCTGTCTTTTTTTTTTTATGCCTCAGCTCATGGACGTTAGTCTGTCTGGTCCATTCTTGCGACCGCGATATCTCAAAAACGCTTTGAGGGATTTTCTTCAAACTTCGCACAAATGTCCACTCTGACTCGAGGAAGGACTGATTACATTTTGGAGGTCAAATGTCAAGTTCACTGCAGCCTCATGCGGTCCATACATCATTGGGCCTTGACCTTTGGAGGTCAAACTTTTGCTGATATGCTACAAGTTATATAACTCAGTACTCTTTACTTCCTCTTCCAAAAGACCAACAAAACAAGAAAACCTCCTGCTCCTATAAAAAACACCAACCTGGTTTTGCCAACACTCATGTTCAGGTTTGCCCAACTAAAACTAAAAATGATATGACCTCCATACACTTAATTAACTCTGAAATCCAGATTTATTGCCAAACATGCACCTAAACCTTTGAAAATACTATGATTTCTACCGATCACACTACCATAAAAACCACCCCAGCGCCTCGTCTCGACCCACCACTGTCCGCATTGTTTGACTCGTGCGGGCACATAACCTCCAGGTTGTCATTTTTCTAGTTTCCCTCTAGACTTGACTTTTCCATGTCTATATACACACCTTCACAATTTGTATCGTGATGGTGTATTTAAAGGAAAAACTATTCCCTTCTGTCTTTTTTTAAGGAAGAGGATTTGGGCCGGACATGAGAAGAAAAAGTCTAAATGCTGAATTTAAAGTTGACCTTTTAAAACTCAAAACAGTGAAAATACCTCGGATAGATGAAAATATCAAAATCGGCTTCATTAACAAAGAAATTCTCCCTCTTTTAGCTCGTAAGCACGGCGTAGTTATCAGTATCCGGACTTTGTTGCCCCCCTGGCTCTGAGGGGAGTTTCAGGGCGATTCCTCATCACTCCCCAATATCTCTGTGCAAACATCTGCGAGGGCCAAGTCTTGATGCCAAGAAAAAAAATTAAAAAAGCAGTAACCTTACGGGGAAAAAGTCATTTTCAGTTTATGAGGTTTTTTTATGCGTAAATAAAACAGGCAGGACGTTGGACAGCCTCCATCCCTCACATCCACTGTCCTCCAAAAAGAATCGTGAAAATTATGTTTTATTCTCACAATGTTTTGACTTTTTTCTTGCAAATTTAAGACTTTATTCTCAAAATACTTACAGTTTATTCTCATAGATGTATGACCTCATTAAGTGTTAAGGTTCTTTTTTGTTTTTCTCACTGTGGCCCTGGTACTCCATCATAGTTGCCTGACAGAACTCTGTTTAAAATGTGTCTGGTGACTTGGAGTCGATACCTTCATACAGTGACGCATCCGTGTGCTTTAGACTGTAATATGACTGTAGGAAACAAATACTTGTACAAGTCTTTTTCCTACCTTTAGTTTTAAGTTTTTTGATGTTTACAAAAGACAAAGCAAGCTCATAAAGTAGATTTATTTCAAATTCAAATATGTCTTTCTTCAACTTCATACAATTTCCAGTGAAAAGTGATTTATTTTAGCAAGTTTTGACTTGCATAATGCCCTGTCATTGTATAGCTTTGTCGAGCTAGCGACCAAACACCACACTGGAGTCATTGTTTGGTTTTTTTTAAAGATGGATTTTGTGACGTTTAAGAGCCTAAAAGAGCAGGAAATGGGGCTTAGGTTGACCTTGAGCTTCCATGGAGGCAGGTGGAAGGACAGGGAAGCCCCAGCCAAACCACCAAATGTATATACTGCTTGGTAAAAGTTTTCTGACCAAACTCTAATTGATTTTGACTGAATCTTTTTCTCTTTTTTTTGACTTTGATGTAAACTAGAACATTATGCTGCCTTTGGACATAACTGAGCCACGTTAAAAATGTAGAGCATATTTGTGTGTATTTAAAGATCTTTAGCGGGAACCAGTGTGCAAGGGAAGAGCGAAATCAATCAGTCTGGTCGGTTTGGGTCCTTTCACATCGTCGTGCTTCCATTAATTTGTCCCCACAAATTATTAATTGAAGGGAACAAATTACCACTTCCATGAAATCATAATTTGTAAGCATGAATAATTAAAACAAATTACTGCTCTTACCTGAAACCTTCTGATTTGTAGACACATCTTAAGATGAATTGAACTCGTGCTGAGCTGCAGTTATGGATCTTTTCATTTGCCGCCCGTACAGATGTGTCTGCGTGCAGACCCGCTCTGATCCGCAATATCACCATGGACGGACGTGACGAATGGACTCAGTGAGCTAAAGCTTCTGTTTCACCGCATGGCCGGTTGTTGTGAATGGACACGGGCAGTTTTTAAAAGGGAAGATGATGAAAAGGCCTCTTTCTGCCCCGTTACAGCATCCAGAACGTGCTTACACAGGCTGATACTGTAGGCAGGAGGTGAAACACTTCATCTTTCATCATCATTCCTTGTTCTCACCTACAAAGCTATTCATGGTCAGTCACCATCTTATCTTGAACAGCTCATAGTACCCTATCGCCCATCCAGAACCTTACGCTCCCAAGATGCAGGGTTATTGGTGATCCCAAGAATTTCCAAAAGTAGAATGGGAGGCAGAGCTTTCAGCTATCAAGCTCCTCTCCTGTGGAACTATCTTCCAGTCTTGGTACGGGAGGCAGACACAATTTACACATTATCTCACTGGGCTTTGACAAACTGTACAGATACACTCCTGAACTGTTTGACACTCAGACTGGATGCAGGTTAACTGTGAAAAGAATCAACTTAATACATTGTTGATATAAGCGACGATGAGGAATGAGTGTTTATGTGGGCTGGTCAACGTATGTATAGTTCAGACACTTGAACAGAACACTTGGCAGAGATTCCAGTTCACCGCTCCACCAGTCAATAACCCCACAGCAGTTGGAAATGTTCAACAATAACCTCCGATCAATAATTGATCTCTGCAGTAACAAATTTCCCACCATCCTGCTAACAAGGCTGGGCTTTAGAAAGGTTTTACAAATAGAAAGCCTCCATTGATTAAACGTTCATGACAGAAAGTCATAATTGACCTTATTTGCAGTTCAAGGCATCCTAGTTTTTCTATTTTTTTGGATTTTATCATGTTGAAGGAAAAAGGAAAACGTAACAAAAACAGCTCAATGCATGTTGGAAAAACCACAAAAAGTCAACTACTGCTCCTGATATGTGCTTTTCACCTGCTGCCGCCGCCGTCACTTCTGTCCTGCAGTGGAAAACAGGTGAGTTGGGTGACGTTTAAGTCATCATGTGCAATCATGTGAAATCATCTGTCTCCATTGTACTTATTCACTTATTACTGTTTATTGATGAGCCAACTTTTCCGCCTCCTTCAAGTGAAAAATTTTTTTTATTATATTTTTTAAAATATTTTTCATGTTTTAAAATATTATTCATGTTTTTTATGCACACGTCAAAAATGTGCATAAAAATAGGCTTATGGAAGGCCACCGATGTCACTGACGCTTCACCACCAGTCAGGCGAAGAAGGGGGCGCTGTTTTAGGAAGTTTTCCAGTGTTTAGGAAAGACAAGCTAATTTGCATAGATCTGTTCTACAGTGTTTATTCCATGCTGTAATGTGCTAAATAAGCCAATATTACTTTGGCATGAATCAACACCATTTGTTTGTTTCTGTAAATGTCAGAAAACGTCTTGACAAACATTTATTTTCTGCAGAATTGTTAACAATTGCTGGGTCCAAAACAGGGAAAAGGGCTAATTCCGAAAAATACCAAAGTTGTCCTTTATTAGATTAGGCTGCAGATGAAAATTGTAGAACAGTCATGTGTCCCACATCACAACATATATTTGAGTTTGTTTTTACCGTCCGTGTCCTTCACCAGCATGCTGACTTGGAGCTGAAGTTAGTCAGTGGGCAGCAAACAATAGCTGGGCTAAATACGGAGAACAAATTTAACTTTGATGTAGTTATTATGGTCATTACTGTACAGTCGGCGATATAAAACGGGCTTTAAATGGTGACAAAAAGCCATATATGTGATGAGACGTGTGTAAAATCTTAATAGCGCCATCTTGTGTGTCACTAAATGAGGTCGAGCCGAGTCCTTGGAGGGTACATTAGGTGCATATTTCTGTGCCGCTCCTGACTTAATGGCGCTTGATGACAATAATTCTTCATCTCAAGGTGGACCTGCATTTTTCAGTATAAACCGGTTCCCTGCAGGAGCTTCTCTATGAATACCAGCGGTATTAAACATGAGCTTTTATTGCCACTGGGAATGATCCGGGTGTGAGTAAGACAAATAAAATGGTTTTGTTTGTGTGGAAAGTGAGACTTTGAGGAATTACAGAGCTCAGGCGATGAGTAAAATCCTTTGATTCATCCGTCGTCATGCTCTCACTCTAAAAACCAGGGAAACAATGAGAACAGAGGCTGCTGACTCACGACGAGGGTGATTCAGGCCGGTGTTAATCATTCTCTCAATGCTCATTCTCAGCCCGGGAAGCATCCGACTACCTGCTCACATCATCAAGTCGATGCATTTGTCACTCCGAACCATCCGTTTCCAATGGGACATCTGAGCGATCAATGGCCTTTATTCTCATGATTTGAAATGTCCATCCGTCACCTCGGGCTCACCTCTACTCAGCCTTTTCTGAGGTTCATCAATGCCTAACCAGTTACTTTAACAGGGACATGTTATGTGTCCAATCAGTGAAGCAAGATGTTACAATGAGGAAAATAAAGATAATTTAAGCACACTGATGTTGACATCAGAACTATGGTCCGGTTTAACCTTAGGCAGCACTATGTGCGTTTAGCTCTGACGCTAATGACCTTAATGACGCTAATGACCTTAATGACTCGTTCAGACAAACTCGGCGGGACAAGAGCGACAGTGTTGAGAATGTCTCTGTATAAGCAAATGAATGTGTTACTGCCTGAATATCCGGGCAAGTGAAAACATCCAGCGCAGAGAGGAGCAGCGAAGAGGTTTAACAGCCCAGAGACACATTCCGGCAAATCCCAGAGGACGTTTCAAAGTCAGAGAGGAGCCATGACGCTCCATCAGAAGTGGGGCTTTTTTACGAGACTGCTCCTGGTACTCAGCGACTGTAAAACAGCCTGCTGGGTGTGTAGCTTTCATTGGACATGGGACAGCTATATATCACCCGTCTTTAAACTCCACCTCAGGGACTTTCCTTTGGAGGGCTTGAGCGTCGCTTTAATTTGTGTCCTACTGCGGTTTATTGTCTCTGGGGTTTCATTTTTTTTCTCCATGCGTAATTGTGCTGATATTACACTTCCTGTTGGTCACAAGCATCAACGACACATCTATCGATATCCTCAGCGATACTTTCCAGAAGTCCTCAAAATTCCCCTGAGCCTGAAACATGATGACCCATGGAGCTCCCGTTGGCTTTGAGCAGTCAAGACACAGTCACGTGACCTCAGGGGTTTGCACCTGTGGTCCTGTGAGCGTCTCGAGGTGGAACCTCCATGGATGGATGGATGCTCAGTCAGATTTGGATCCATGTTGGCACTTGAAGCTCTTTTGTCATGTTCCTATGGCAGCTCCTGAGTGGTTTTTTGGCCGTCCCGTTGGGGGGCCCAAAAGACGCCATGGGGGGGTGTGAATGTGTCTGCGCGTATTTCGAGCAAATGGTCTGTGTCACAGCAGAACTTTGCACTTTAGCCAGGTGATCAGTGTTCTTCAACAGAGCTGTCAGTGGTCATAATGTTATGGCTGATCGGTTATACAGTATGGGTAAATATAGGTTAAGTATATAAGTAAATTTAGTCCTGAGATGTGTCTTTTCTGCTAAGTAGTCTGCATTTGGGCACAAACCCACCTCCTGGTTAGTCGCTGTTACATAGCGGATGGCCCAGTTGTTTCGAACCATCCCGAGACGAGGGAGGCACTCAGTTACAGTTAAGTCCAGAACTATTTGGACAGTGACAGTTTTTAGCATTTTGCCTCTATACGCCACCACAGTGGATTTTAAATAAAACAATCAAGATGGGATCAAAGTGCAGACCTTCAACCTTGCTTTGAGTGCTTTCACAAAAATATGGCATTTACCTCTTTTTTTTTTTTTTTTTATACCATTTTAGTGGTTTGTATGTTGTTGCAAACCCTCTGTATTTACATTCATGAAGGCGTCTCTTGATTGTAGGCTTTGACAGTGACACGCCTGCAGAGTTTTCCTGACTTGTGTCCGTGTTGTGAAGGATTCTGCCATCATCTACTTTAGTTGTCTTCTGTGGTCTTCCAGGCGTTTTGATGAGCTCACCAGAGCATTCTTTCTTTTTAAGAATGGACCAAACTTGATTTGGCCGCTCCCACTTACTTTGAATTTTTTTTTCTCATCATTTCAACTTTTTTTTTTCCAAGTGCATAATAAACTTAAAAAAATTCTTTATCCTATAGTAATTTCTCTCTCATGCCTGGCCAGGATCCTCTTCCGTACAAAGTCAGCGTCAAACTTGCTGTGGCACCCAGGTTTATTTGATTAGTTTGTCTTCCATTAAACTTACAACATTGCTGGAATCTCACAGTCTGTAGCCACCTTATCAACAGTTCTGCTCTTCGAACAAGTTTTCCCTTCACCTTTGTCTGTTTTTGACCTTTTTATATGACCGTCTTAGTCCAGAATTCCAGAGCCTTCACGCGCTTCTCACCTGATATCTGGATCCACAACACGACCAATCCAGTGATGCCAGACATCTCCAATTCCAAAAGCTGACCCTCGGGTTCCTCCCAGGCCACCAATCCGGATCCTGCAGCGCTCCGAGAGGCTTACTGGCACCTTAACTGGTCTCTTACTGTGCGGTTGCATCAGGGAGCAGTCCTTTGATGCTTTCACTGTTGTATTATTAACAGCAGCCCGGCCCCGAGGCGTGAAAATGTCAGAAATGCGTGATTTGGCACGGCTACACTAAAACACACGCTGCAATGTTTTTTTTTTTTGTTTTTTTTTTAAAAGTCAAGAGTGATTTGATTAAAAAACAAGTTTAATTTTCAAGTTGGCAGCATTTTATCAACAAGTGTGATCCGATTTTTATTACACTGACATAAAGGAGGCAAACGCATCGCCACCTCCCCCCACTGCAGAAATTAATTCAAATTATTCTGGAGACGAGCGCTGCCATCTTGTGCTGGTCACAGTGTGCAGTAGGGATCAGGTGGTGGCGCTGTCGAATGGGGCTCCGCTGTCATTCAACACATTTCGCCCTCTTTAGAGCATCTAGCAATATCTAATTAAAACCAAACTCATCAGATAAATTAACACTTGAACATACATCAGCGTGATAAGAACTACTTAAAATAACAGAAACCATCTTTGACAAAAATGTATTTGATGAACTTTGAGTTTTTAGTTTGTCCCATGTCCCATTTGCTAACATGGAGGGGACTAGCCACTGGGAGGCAATTAAGACATTTTTGCATTTCTTGGGAGCTCATGTTGTCTGCTTTTATATACTAGTACAATGTTTCAATTTGCACGTGTTGTTATTTGTTAACGGTATTTGCATTAGCTCACATTAGCTCAGGCTTATGAGCTAGCTAGCTTGAGAGTAGACTTTTCTTTTTGATAAGGCTATAGGCAGTGTTGGCCTACCTGGCCCCTAGACATTCCATGATGCACTGAGCTCCTCTCTCTTCTCCACCATCTTAAATGTCTCATTCCGTAACCACTTTTATCCCTTAAGATTCCAAAAATGTTAGCGACATTTTCAACCAGCGGCTCCTGCGTGCAACATTCTACTAGTTTAAAGTGTAGTCAGTTCACAGACGAAGGGGTTCCAATAGGCTTATAGGCAGAGCGCCCCCTAGTGGACAGACAGGAGAAGTGCATTTTTTTCTGAAATGGGTCCCATTTCCACTTCCGGCCTGCAGACCATGTAATTGACACAGCTGAAATACAGACTGAAAGACGTGCAGGGAATCATCTTTATTATTCACATTTAGAGCTGTGCACACAGTGTCACCGCCAACATTTACCCTCCAAAGTGCTGCAAGCAAACAAATATCCAGCGTCACATACTGCCACGTTAAAAGCCACAAAATCTGATAAAGTGGAACATTGCAATATTACAGGCAGGAAGCCATCGACATATACTGTATATAAAAACACACTGGTATCGGATCAGTATTCTGTATCGGCGGATACCCAAAGCCCAGGTATCGAAGTCTGTATCGGAACTGATAAAATGGTATCAGAACATTTCTAATTTTAATGGTTCTCTTCAGTACACTTCTGTTCACTGACATACGCACGAACATACGCACAATGCAAATTGAGGAACGTCATCATTTTGAAAACGTGCACTCAAAATGTTGACAAAACAGCCAAATATAAAAAAACCACGATGCGAGTAGCCGTAACGATGGATCAGGGTTTTGGGCCAGAATGCAGACCACAAACGGACAGAGTGGTACAGTTCAGTGATCTTCATTCAGGACAAAGCAACTCTGAAGCTGAACAGGAATCAAAACGAGGAAGTCAGTCCCGCGACGGCCGCACGGCCGACTCTTGCGTGGCCCCATATACTGTGTACCTGTGTTTTGTCTCGCAGGACCTTTGCATTTTCAGGGGGAGCAACTGGGAGCACCTGCCCAGTACTCCCAGTTACTGAAGCCTCTGCTCAAACACCGTTGTGCTCTCTGACAGCAGACTCTCCAGCAGCACCTTGCCCTTCCATTCTGTTTAGTTGTCCTTAGTTTCTTTAGAGCTCTACACTTACAACACATACCACTGATTTGACTACTCACACCTCATCTTCATAATTATGTAGTTTGTTGTTGTCTCTAATAAACATTTGTTAAACAACCTCCATTGTTCCATTTATATGTGCCTTCTTTGTTGTGGCCTGTGAGCTGGTTGTAACAGTCCTAACAAATCCACAAAAGGACACAGGCAGAAATTCAAAACAGTCCACAAAAAACAAATCAAACTGGGAAACACTGAGAAAACAACAAGAAACTCACAAGGACAAGACGGAAACGTAGGCACCAGAAAGAGGCCACAGTCTGACAGAGAACAAAAGGAGCAAGTGGAGGGTGAGGCACATAACGAGACACAGGTGAATCACAAGGAAATGGGAACCACAGGACAAGAGGAAGAACAGAACCTTCCAAATAAAACAGGAAACACTATAAATGAACACAGGAAACAGATGGGAGTTAACGAAAAACTCAAGTCAAGCATTAGAAACTCCGGAACAAATTTAGGAAACTTAATACTAAAACTCAAATGTCAAATGCTATAAACACAGGAGTGAAAACAAGAATTAACTTAAACTAATAACTATGACAGGAAGGAAGGGATGTTTCCAGAGGACACTAAAAAGTGATGGACACATGGGAAAATGGTGTAATGTATGTTTTGTTTTTATTTTCATATTGTGGCAACACACAGTGCCAACACGATATAAATGGACAGAAGAGAAAAACATATTTTGTTATATTAATCGTTCTAATTTTTCCTTTGAGGGTAACACGTCTCAAAACAAGCCGCTTATTGCACTAAATGTGTATTCTTCCGCTACTGAAAGTAGTCCTCAACAAATACACTGTTGCCTTTTGCTTCAGTTATATTTGAGTGATCAGCTTTGAAAATTTAATATACAAATTTAAAAGATGTAAAAAGATGAAAAGATATACAATATTTTGTCTTCTCATTTGAACCTGAAGGCTTTGGAGAACCAGGCAGACGGTAATAAGAGACAGAATAGCACGCTGTCGGTTTCAGACTTCAGCTTTCGTCATGTCTGCAGATACTTTTACAACCTTTATTAATGAAATCTTGCCTTTTGTTGCTGATATACTCCGTCAACTGGTGAAGAAACGATCCTGCAGGACTTCAGGCAACATGTTGCCATTGTTGCGCAGCTGAACATTGATCTGATCAGCCCTGTGTCACACTGTAAAGCCTCCTGAGGCTCTGCATTAAAATGTCAGTTAAATATCAGGAACATCACATCCCACTGACTGCAATACACCCTCAGAGCCCCGTGTCTCATCTGAGCGCTGAGGAAGCGCAGCAGACTGAGGGAGCAACAGCTGGCGAGCAGATGTTACAGTAATCTGTCTTATCCTGTGAGGGGAGACGGAGAGACACCAGCAGCATCCAGAGCGTCTGGATTTCCCTGCGGATTATTTTAGTGTAGACAGGTAAAGCCAGGGACAAATGCGGAGCAACTGACTGAGAAGCTAAACAACTTCAGTTTCAGTTTAACTCTCCTTTTTTGGCAGCTCACAAACACACACATTAATGATGAGCTTTTACTGACATCTGGTGGCAGAATTGTCTCATTACATCACCCAGTGTACTAGTGTTAAAAACATCCCTTGTACACACACTGGACCAGTGTGATGAACATTTTAAGATTAACATAATTGTTGTTTAATTATAGGAATTAAGACTAGGTGTCACACATAAGCGTTTCAAACAACCAGATGAAAATTTTAAAAACTAATTTTAATAAAAGGATATGAAAGGATATGAAATGAAGGAATGGAGGATTGGAGGGTTAGCTGGCTGCTAGCCCATGGGTAGATGTTTCTTCAGTGCCGCGCTGTGGTAAGAAAAATGATCATTAAGAAGGAGACATGCGTTCGAGTCTTTTAAAAGCATTGATTTTGCCCTTTAAATATACCAAGTGAAGAGCCATGTAGCTCGTTTAGATCAGAGCCAGGGCGGACATCTACAGCTAACACGTCCAAAGCTAATCAACTCACACCACTATGGCTGAGAAGAGAACTTTGAAGTGAACTGCCTCTTTAATAGTTCTCGGACAACAGCGGCGCTCTATGACACAGAGGAAGGCGTATCGACGACAAATGGACTGACAGGCACATAATGGAGCATTCAAATGAACCAAGAAGTACTTTATGCTCCGTTTTCGATGGAGATTGTTTGAAATGATATCAGTCTAAAGTGGCTACGTTTTCTTTGTTGGGGTATCCTCATATGTTCCAAACTTTCACATACAAAACAAATATAGTCAACGCTGTAGTGGTCTCTGCCTCTAAATACTCCTCTGTTGGCGACCTGCTGATGAAACTATCAACGCACTGAAGGCGGCACAGCGGTGGACTGCTGACACTCAGGATAGATTGAAGAGGATCAGCTTAAAGCTCCTTAAGGGTGAATTAGCCTCCATGGATAGTTTGAGAGGTTAAAGGGCGTTTATGGACGACGGGCTTCTGTGGGCTCGTTGGACTTTGAGAACCTTAACCAAATTAGTTAAAGTCAACAGTCAGGAGGCTTCTTCTTATCCTATTATGGTTGGGCCTTCTCCACTGAATATTTGGAATTTGAATACCCACACGGGCTTCACTACACGTTATATAAGGCTGTTTGAGGCAATTGGACGCGTATGGCTCCAGCTGACACCAAAGAGTTCCTCTCTGCGTGTGATGTTGTTTATAAAGGCAGGTTGAGGTATTCAAACCTGAAAAGATGTGTTCATTATCACGGTATCACCTCAGTTTACGAGTCTTCGGGTGTCCCTGTCGCGTATGGACTCCGTTCTCTTTGACATTAGTATGCTGACATCTCATATTTGACATTTTGACTTGAAAAATTAAAAAAGGGTAAAAATGACCTACTGGTGGGTACACACCTCTGCATGAGGGCATACAGTGGTGGGTCAAAAAGGAGGGCTGGGGTGGGTTTTTGGTGGAAGGGTGATTGGTAGGAATCTGATTATTTTCAAAGGTTTAGGTAAAGGTTTTTCTCTAAACTTTGGACTACAGAGCTAGTTAAGGATAACACAAGTATATGAGGACACAGGAAACAGTGAAAAATGTTAATTTAGTAATTAAATTCAAGATTAGAACTTGTCAAATAAAAACAGTGAAGAGTGACACGTGATTTTTGGATGACTCAGTGTTTAGTTGGACAAACCTGAACATGAATATTGGCAAAACTAATTGCGTTGGTGAGCAAAACCTTTTAATTTATAACACAGGAGCCTTTTTGGGAAGGTAGAGACCAGGTTGATGTTTGTAACATCCCTTCAATTTGGCCAAAAATCCCAATGTCCCGCGACCTTTGACCTCCAAAATGTTACCAAGTCCGAGTCCAAATGAAGGTTAGTGTTAAATTTGACATAGATTCCTCCATGCATACTTGAGATATTGGGCTCACAAGATTTCAGGTCACTGTGTCAACTGCCAGCAGTTTTGATCTGAGTTTGTTTCACGTTCGCAAGTGTGGCACACATGACCTTTGACCTATAACCTCCAAAATCGAATCAGCTCATCCTTGATCCAAAGTGGACACTTGTGCAAAGTTTGAATACAATCCTTGAAAGCGTTCTTCAGTCCCTTCACAAGAACGGACTGGACACAACCCGAAAACATATCGAAGGCATGAAATTGTTGTTGTATTTTGTCTGAGCTTGTGGAATTCCATCCATTTCTATCTCATCTAACCCATCTCATCTAAATTGACTGCAGTCATATTTAATGTTATCAGAGACACCTGCTTTTCCTATCAGGAGCAGATAAATTGTCTGTTCTGAAAAGGGCCTTTTCTCAGGAGCTCTGCCCATCTTGGTAGAGAGCGAATCATCCCGTGAAAGGAAGAGCACCTGTGTGTGTGTGTGTGTGTGAGCCTTTTCACGGTGAAAAGATTTTAATCCTCCATTACACTCAGTCCTAACAAGTGTTTACAACCCACCTGATACTGCTCACAAGGTCTGTGGGTTACTGAGTGTACGAGTCATAATTTCTTAAGACAGATATGTTTACAGCCGACATCTCCACAACCAAAACACTCAAAATGGACAAATAACACCTATTAAGAGGAACAATATATGTTTATTATTTCGGGGTGAACTCTCGCTTTAATTACCCCCATTTTATGTTACAATTAAAATATGTGTAACACACAGCTCAGAGTTCGCGGTCTTTTCCTCCCGGACACTTTAAAGTCATCACGGCCTGTAACGCTCAGTCACAAGCTTCATTCTTTCATTCTGACACACCGGTTCCCCGCTGCAGCTGTTGGACCAGCTCCGTGTCCCCCTCACGGTCCGGGGGCTTCTGGAGCTTCTCCTTTGGTTGAAAAGCCGCGGAGGTGAGCTCCCTCTGGATCCTCTGCTCTCTCTGCCTCCTCAGCAGGTCCTGGATCTGCCTCCTGCGGGCGGCCACGGCCACGTACCAAACACAGCCGCCTGGCATGGGACACGTCCTCCGGCTAAGAGCCGTGAAACTCGGTGAAGAAGAAGCCATCGGCCCCTTCCGGCCCCGGAGGCTCAGTCCAGGCGCACATTTTCTACTTTTAGGGAAGATTAATAAAGTTCGCTTGGCTAACAGCTGAACGAACCGTTTACACAGTCACCATGGTAACGGGACTTCTATGGCAAGCCAGGACAGACAAAAGTCAGACGTTCCGCGCCAAATTCAAGTTGGTTTGTTAAATGGTAAGAGGCTATTAAGAAGCCGTGTAGCGTGTTAACTCGAACAGAAGCATAAAGACTGGTTAATTGTACACAAATGAAGTCTTGCTAAATTGTTAAATGAAGTTTTATAACCCCAAAAAATAGCTGTTAGCCTAATGTTATCTCCTTTTAGAGTAAAGTTACGCTAACCTAGCTAACTCCGTTACACTTTCAGTGTTGTCAACAGATTTTTTTACTTTTCCTAAAAAATTCTCTCATCATGAAAATCCTTCGTCGTTATAGTCGCACAATGAGTACAATAACATCATTTGAAGGGGCTAGTTCATTTAGAGGAGTTTAGCTTAATTTAATAATTGGTTGTCTGAATGCTAATTGTAGTTAGCAGTCAAGTTGTTTAAAGCTAACATGAGCGTTATGATTTTTTTTTAACTAAAAAGAATTAAGGAACATGATGCAAGAATTAATTATATTCATTTTAATGCACTTAAAGTATTAAGACAGCCTATTGCTAATTAGTATACTTACTTTTAAGCATTTCCACCTTTTAAATGTATTTAATTTTAGCTTTTCGCTAACTTAAACTCTTCATCTGGAAGACAATTTACCAGTTAGAGTTTACTAGCAATTTAATGGAGTTAAAGTATAAAGTAACACAGGAAACAGACATACCTGAGTACTGCAGAGTTATAAATATGAGTAACTTACTCTGCCAATCTTGCATTGATGCACAATTAAAAGCTTTTAATTTGAAGGCAGGGCAATTAAACCTTTCCTCTTGCCATGATTGGCCGGTTGGACGCCTCCAAGCTGCTGCCAACTTTGGAAAAGAGGCAGTGCAGGCGCTCCTGCTCCACCCCGAGGTGCCGGTTAAAATGGTGTGGAGGAGGAAGGGCCACACCATCATCATCAGCACTTCATTTACCTGGCATGACACTCACATATCCCCAGAGTTGAGCCTCCATCCTGCACTGAGGGCTGAAACACTGCACAGTGAGTATTACCTTTCACTTCTCTTCCTGCAGCTTAATTTAAGCAGCTTTCAGTTACTGATCCTGATGTGCAAGAAATCCGACTAAAATTGTCCAACTAAAGAACTTTAAAAATAAAAAACAAATAAGTAATTTGCAACCAAAAATGGCACTTCTCAAACCAAAGCATATTAATGGTAATTAATTGCATTAATATTTGCCTTTTAAAGGGTTTCTAGTGAGGCTTCAGAATCTCTAAAAATGCTGTCGGAAAATTACAATTTTAATCGTTAAAGTGCTCTGACTTACATTCTGTGTCAGAAATGTTCATTAGAGATGCTTGACATTGATTCCTGCTCACATAGCTGCTCTGACGGCCACACATGGATGCACCTAGTGACATGTCACAGTTTTGGTGTAAACGGTAAGCTTGGCTGGACACATGAGCTGCACCTTATAAGGTATTATGCCAGCTAAGTCCCTAGCATCCCTCTTTGGGCTACCAAGCTACCAGGAGCAAAGAGTTAGCCAAACATGGGCATTCCAGCATGGCAGCTCAGTTGTTTGAGTATCGGGGTTATCTGCACGCTGCTTTTCATGTTTTATTGCCTGCTGTTCAATGGGAGGTCAAAGCCGCCCTGTGACCTACACGCAGAGGCGGAGGCCAAGATAAGCCAGTAAGTAGCTCATTAGAGATCTAGGCAAATGTGCCGAGGCCGTTCATCTAAAACCACATGCAGATGAACCATGTGACGCTCGGACGAGACAGAAGGAAGGAGAAAAATGTGGTGTTAATGCGAGTTTGCGCCCGTCCGTCTTGTGTGTGGCGATGCTTAAAGAGGGATCATCGGTAGATGATGCGCCGGTCTAATTTACCTAATTCCGGCCAAAATGCTGTGTTTTCTTTACTAATATTTTGTTTAATAGTTGACTCCTCCAGCACTTGAAGTGTGCAAAAGTTGTCATTGTTTACTTCTTAATTAGGTTAATTAATATTTGGCAGCATCAATTGACTTTGACATTTTGCAAATTATGATTTTGTACTTGTTTGCAATAATTGGCGAGAGTTTGATGATGTATAATTTACCATGTTGCCACAGTCAACTGATGAGCTGATTAACTTAGCTTAGCATTTCGACTGGAAACAGAGACAAGCTAGCCTGGCAGCGCCCAAAGTTGAATCAGTTTTGCTCACCAGCGCCTTTATTTGTGAAATAAGTGTATTTCACAAAATGCCCAATTGTTCCTTATACGTCCTCAACATAGCAACAAGGGCATTAAAGGAGCAGTTCACCCAGAAATGGTGAAACGTTCATGGGCTAGAGATGTGTTAAATACATGGGACCATGAAAGACAAAAACATATATAAAAGGCTCAATGTCCCCAAAACCCCAAAATTGATTTGAAAATATGTTACCTTTGTCAAAGCAAAATCTTTGCAGTAGCTGCTAAGCTAAAAACATTGGCAGGTTCCTGTCTGAAGAGGGCGCACATGCTTCAACTGAAGCGTATCCCTCTGCTGTGTGTGACACAAGCTTCCGGGTAGCACTAACAGTGTATTTATTAGTGAACAACCCAAATGAAATTTTTGGGGCCAATACCGATTTTATGGAGTTATGACATCAAAATATCAGCGGATAAACACAAATTTTTCAGCCCAAACTGTGTTGTGTTCTTTATCGTCCGATATTAATAACATACTGTTTAAACCCATACCGATATATTCGCGACCGGCCAATATCGGCTGATGTTATTGGCCAACTGATATATTTGTCCAGTGCGAGTATTTACACGTTTATGGGTTAGTGCATCCACTTCTGACGAGGTGCGAACTTTTTATGGATACAGTGGCGATTTCGGAATGAACAGGTATATTTATGGGTGAACTGTCCCTTTAACCTTTTGGCTGGAGGGCTCTAATGAAATTTGCGTTTTACAGTTCAGAGTTTGATTTCTGTCATGTCAGCAGAACAGCGATCAAGCCGAGGTCAGAGGTCAACCAGACTCCCATCAACCCACCGGAGGGCGACCCAACCGATACAGACGCCAGCTCAACCGCCTCCGAACTGCCAGCGCTCGACCCCGCCCACGGTGATATCCTAAACATGGCTGACCCGGCCGGCGACGACAGCAAGTACCTCTTCTTGGAGAACGACTTCCACAACAGCGGGGTGGCGCAGGCCGATTGGGCGGCCAAGAAGATGATGTGGGTGCCGTCGGAGAGGGAGGGCTTCGAGCCAGCCAGCGTAAAGGAGGAGAAGGGCGACAAGGTAACGCACAGCCCGATGATGTCATCAATGTCAGACGAGGCAGCAGCATGCGACACATGATGGGGGCCAGTTTAGTGACTGGCTCCTGGCAACCCAAAGCTGTGTCAGCCCATGGGACCTGTGCATGGCTAACCAGGCTGGCAGCAAGTGTCATCTGCCCAAGTGTCATCTGTACAGTTAGCATTAGCTAGTGGCTATTTCATTAACAATAAGCCACCTGGAGGCTCTGCCACTGAAGATTGATGAATGGATGGGTGTCCTGATACTATTGGTTAAAAATGCTTGGCACTAGCTGATGTAAGTTAAAAATGATTGAACTTTGCAATAAAAACACAAAGAAATAGATTTTTATATTGTATAGAGTGTTGCCAGTGGACCATCTTTGATAGTGGATGACGTATAAATGGGTTAAAAACCGTTTTTCTTTACGGCTCGACTTTAAAATCCTGACTTCCGAAGCTGTTAAATTCTAGCTCTTTCCTTGCACTGCTGGCATTGTACAGGCGAGCCATGGATGTGTTAAATTTGCATGTTTCATACAGTGCCTGTAACAACTGCTAGATGAAATGGCTGAAACCAGTAGTCAAGATCGCTGGTTAAGATCAATTTTGTAGGTTTTGCAGCAATATAACAAGTAACAAGTTTTTTGGTGCCTAATCATCAAATTGAAATCTCAAGAAACCAATGTAAGCATGTCCATGTGTCCGTATTTACTTTAGAAATGCTGATAAAATAGGTTTTTATAGTTTCTGTGGTTCTGTAGAATCGTCAAGTTCCAACATTTACTCTCACAGGTGAAGTGGACGACGACGTTACTCAAAGTACGGTGGAAATCAAAATAACCAGAAATAAGTAAAACATTGTTCAAGACTAAAGATACAGACAGACATGGGGGACCTTGTTGGTGTAGTTGCAAGCAAAAAACAAGCAAAAAAAAACCTTATGTATTATATTTAGACACAAATTTTCATACTTTTTCAGCAATGAAAAACTAAATCATTATCCAATTACAATCTGTATATGCATGTACAAATTGTCAGTGAATCTATTGCCAATTATTGGCAACTTAAATAATCTGGGCAGAACCAGATAGCCTTGCATGGGAAGAGAGCTGCATTAATTAGTGGATCTTTGGCTGCAGGTGTTGGTGGAGCTCTCCAACGGTCAGAAGGTGACGGTGAACAAAGACGAGATCCAGAAGATGAACCCGCCCAAGTTCAGCAAGGTGGAGGACATGGCCGCCCTCACCTTCCTCAACGAAGCCTCCGTCCTGCACAACCTGCGGGAGAGATACTTCTCCAGCCTGATCTATGTGAGGAACACACACGCAAGCACTCACCTGTGGCCCCATAACACACGGTCATTACAAAAAGAGTAAAAATGATTTTCAAAAAATGATCATTTCCGGCTAAATGAATAAAAACACTCAGTTCAACATTTTCCATTAGAGGTTACGTCCGTCATTTCATCCAGATGATTATAGAGATTTGCAGCTCGCATTTGTGAAACTTTAGTAAACAAAGTATCACCTGAGACAAAATGTTTGTCTCAAAACTAAATGCTGAACAGAGAACTTACTCCCATGATCAGTAATTACTGGCATTAATCCTGAAATTAAAGGAACAATTCACCCAAAAATGAAATTTAGGTCATGCCCTGTGTGAGGTTTCTTAGCTCGCACTGTATTTCTGGCCCTTCATAGCAAACAGTGTCGCAGTATTTTCCTACACAAGTGAAAAAGCCCAAAAAAACAACCCAAAAAACAAAAGAAAACAACAACACCCTCGTGGAACACGGTCACATGGCGGCCATTTTGCCCTGATGTCGCTGTCAGTGTGGGAAGCTAAAATGCTGCGATAATGTTGCCACGTCCCTCATTTTTTCTCAGAACATCATCACTTCTATCAGCAGCTGAAAAGTCAACAAGAAGTGGTATTTTGGAGGGAAGTCGTATTCCACATTTGTGTTGAATATAACCTATATTAACGGTGGACAGAAACATCACTTGCAAGTTTGACTATTTATTATTGATTAATTTATACTTCCAGGTATAATAAATGTCCTTTTTTTTAACCTCACCTTTGTTTCATGTAACACAATCAAAAGGTAATATAAGCCAATCAGTTACCAAATACTTTGTTTTACCTCGAAATGTGACACAATATCCCTCTGGATTAAACTTGATCGATTGATTGATTGATTGAGTGATTGATTGTCTTTCCAGTCTATCTTAAATTGGTGACATGATAACCATTTGTCAGAGTCCTGAACGGGCGCTGTGTGATCATCTTCCCAACATCTCCAAGTGGTTTTAATTTACGTCCTTTGCAGCACTGCTAAAGCTTTTAGTTTAGCAGTTACAGTGCTGTAAATTTCTATTTAATTTTAAAAAATGATCTTCATATCAAAGACTCTTTATCCTTCAAATGTAAAGTAATGAGGGTTGAATGCAACTCAAAATAACATCCAGGCTAGTTTCGTCAGGTGCAACAATCGTGACTGGGCATACACTGAGAACTGAGTATGGAAACAGGCAAAACAGACAGTTTACATTGACCTAAATGCTTGAATGTCCAGCGATGTTATTTCTCATGATCTTATTGTTCCTCCCGAACTTCGCCTGACTCCACCTTCAGGTGGGACAACCTCGTTCAGATTCACAGCATGTTACTGGAAGGATCAACAGCTTACATTTTCTATTTTTTTCAGTCAGTCTTACAAAGTCTAATAAGGTCCGGGGTGTTATATTAAAGCCAGAATCTAATACAGATTGCCATGAAGATCACTGTGAGTTAAGAAGTGAAGTTCCTCCAGTCCATATATGAGCAGTCGCTATCTGAGCAGACAAAAATGTCCCATTTACTGAATACAAGCTGTAACCCTCTGGAACCTGACGCATACGATCGCATGATTTAGAGCTAATAAATACGTAAAATTTGGTCTTATGTAAGAGTAAAGGGAAGTTGTGACAAGCTGTCAGGTTTGTGTAGTTTTGAATGTAAGTTTTATTTGTGTAATTTCAACGTTTGAGAAGCTGACTTATGTAATTTGTGTAAGTTGATGTGAACGCTACATGCAGCAGAAAGATATATCTAAGATACATTCATTATCATTCAATCTGCTGATGATTTTCTCGATAGGTCGATAGGGAACGTCACACACAGTAAATATTTTCCTGAGGTGATGTGTAAACCTTCTTGGTTTTTTAACTAAGAGAACAAATCCCAAAGAGATTCAGTTTCCTGACGTCAGACTTGACTTGAGGCAGCTCTACCTTAACATTTACCTCAACATTAACCTCAACATGCTCTGAATTAACTGGAAGAAAGCAACAGTGTCGTATTTTACTGCTGTTGTTTTAAAGTGACGGCTCCAAATGGAGGATGTCTCATTTTATTCAAAGTAGGTGTGCACGATGCAGCAGCAGTCTCGTCGGTATTGGTCGATGTTAGTCATGTTTTAAAATATCTGTATTGGTCTGATGAGCAAAACTTGTTCGATGTGGTTATTTCAGTGTGGCTGCCGTTGCGTGTGGCACACTCTGTTTCAGAGGGTTGCGGCTAATCGACCATGTTTACCAACCGCAAAATAATACAGAAGAAGACATTCAGCACTTTTGGTTATGTTGTTTCATTTGTGTTCATGCCCTGACCCCTTGTGGTTATTTTGTAGTTTGTTGTACCAATTCTGCATAACTGTTTTTCTGGGTGGTTTTGAAGCGGCTTCGTTTTCTCTCACCACAAAATGAGGCCAGTCGGGCACAGCCAGATTCAAAGAAGCTGTTGATAAAAACTATCGTAAAAGTGTGTTTTTATAAAGATCATATCGACATCTGTAAATATTGGCTATTGGCCAAAACAGCAATTTTAATTGAGTTTATATCGGTATTGGCCAAAAATGTACATATGGGTGCGTCCCTGGTTAAAAACCCGTTTCCTCAACTCCTTTCTCCCTGTGTGTCCCCTCCTGGACCCCTCTGCTTGCTTTAATCTGATCCTAAAGCTATAATATTTAACGTAACGTGATTGTTGAGTCTCATTTGTGGTCAAATTGACAATTTAGTATATTCTTAAAAAGATGAATGCACTGGTGAGCTCAACAACATGAAAAAGCCTGGAAAACCACAGAAGACAAATAAAGTGGATGAATGCAGAGTATTTTCCTTGGTAAAAAAAAAAAAACCCTTCACAACATGAAAACAAGTCAAGAATACTCTGGAGAAGGTAGACGTGTCATTGTCAAAGTCTACAATCAAGAGACGCCTTCTTGAATGTTATTACAGAGGGTTTACAACAAGATACAAACCACTGGTAACATTCAAGAACAGGAGGACCAGTTTAGACTTTGCCAGAAAACATCTGAAAAAGCCTCCCAAGTTCTGGAATCAGATTTTTTGGACAGATGAAACCAAGATAAACTTGTATAAGAATGATGGGAAGAGAAAAGCCTGGAGAAGGAAAGGAACAGCTGATGACCCAAAGCACCACATCATGTATCAAACATGATGGAAACAGCATTATGGTATGGACATTGATGATGTGACTGCTTACAGAAGTATCAGGATGAATTCTGGGGTGTATAGGGCTACACTCTCTGCTCACATTCAGCCAAATGCTACAGAACTGATAGGACGTTGCTTCACAGTGCAGATGGATAATGACCCTAAACATAGCGCGAAGGCAACTCAAGACTTTTTGAAGGCAAACACACGGAATTTTCTTCAATGGCCAAGTCACCTGATCTCAATCCAATTGAGCAGCTTTCAGTTCAGTTCATGAAGACAAAAGTGAAGACAGAAAGACCCACAAACAAGCAGCAACTGAAGGGGGCTGCAGTGAAGGCCTGGCAACGCTTCACCCTTGAGAGGAAACTCGGAACTCGGTAATGTTCGTGGGCTCCAGACTTCAACCAGTCATTGACTGATAAATATTTTTATCCAAGTATTAAAAACTATGATCCAAATACTTTTAAGCGCCTGATAATGGAGGTACTCTGTATAAAATTAATTCCTAACAGTAAATTCTACATTGGTGGTGTGTAGAGGCAAACTGATAAAAACTGTGTCATTGACCAAATGCATCTGGACCTAAAGGTATGCATATTTAAGAGTAAGATGACTGTAAAGACATAAAATGACACGATGGTCAGCTTGCCCTCTTCTGCCCCCTGCAGACGTACTCCGGCCTGTTCTGCGTGGTAGTCAATCCCTACAAGATGCTGCCCATCTACTCGGAAAAGATCATCGATATGTACAAGGGCAAGAAGCGTCACGAAGTGCCGCCGCACATCTACTCCATCACAGACAACGCCTACAGGAACATGATGCAAGGTGGCTGTCAGTGTGTGTGTGTGTGTGTGTGTGTGTGTCACTGGTCAGTGCAATGTTGTCCCCTTTGAGGAGTCAAACATTGGTATATTCACCCGTAATACGTAATGAATGCCGTATGATAACCCTAAGCTTAAAGGAGCGCTCCAGTATTTTTCAACTTAAGCCCTGTTTCCTGATCTTTTAGGCTCTGAAATTTCACAAAATATACCTTTTTTTTCTTAAATTACCCCTTTATGCAGTTTGGTTGGTAGGATCATTTAGCAGGACAAAGCTATGTAAAGCATCAGCGTTGTGCAAGTCAAAAAAATCACAAATAGTTCATTTTTCATTGCTAATCGCACTCAAAATGTTATTGCAAATGTCAGTGTTAATTTCGGCAGCCATTTTAGATTTTAGACTTTGTCTGTAGACAAACTATGATTATTAGATCATATTTTAGTCACTTTATTTCTTTTCATTTTTGTCAAAGAAATCTCGTGACGTTTGTGGTTGTCGTTTGACGTTGTCAGGTTTAAGTCAAAACATTTTCTCTCTCTCCAATCTGTTTGCTGTAGTCGTAGCATTTCTAGTTGTAGCGTCACCTGTTGTTGTAGGAGCAGCGAGGGGTCCTTTTAAGAACAGGTTATGATATGTGTGTAATAGAACAAGAGTGAGCGAGCGTCAACAATGTTTAGTGAGAGCAAAGTAGCTGTTAACCACTAGTTGGCTGTCAAGCAGTGATTTAAATGTTTAGTCAGTAAATAAGCAATAAAACAGCTACAGCTTCTCCAGACCAACGTGGAGTCTGCTGCGTGTTGTTTCTCCACTGCTGCTGGAAGTGAGGGGGTTAAATCCTGAAGCACATCCCCTGTTCCTACACAGACACAAAGCAGCAGCTAACACTGACACTGAGTGTGCACTGACCGCTCACACTCAGACAGAGTAGACGAGGAGAATATCATCATTCTAAATGTCCGTTGATGACCGTGCACCCCGGCATTACCAGACATTTGCCCAAGGGGCACTTCCAAGATTTGTGATTTGTGTAGATTTATTCCAAACTATTTATTCAATGCCGTAGTAAACTGCTAAATGGTCAGACATTATTTTTGACTTTATCTACATAAATTTGTTTGTCTTCCATAAATATCAGGAAACTTTGGAAAACAGTGCCCCTTCTGCAATGTCACTGGTTGTGTCTGGGGGGCACCGTCAGGGACAGGAAGTAGAGTGGCAGGAAAAACACAGTCTGCGTAAACTCTTGAGTTCTACACTGTTTTTAAAGTTACTGAGTCAAACTAAATAGTATTTATATAATTTTGAGTGTAGTTCGTAGCGAAAAAAGCAATTTATTTCCGATATTTTGACTTGCCCAGTGCTGTTGCAGTGCCTTGCCAAGTCTTGTAAAGTTGAACAGTCCTAGGGACCAAACTCCATACTGGAGTAATTTCTTTTTTTTTTTTTAAATGTATTTTGTGACATTTTAGAGCCTAAAAGCGTGAAATATGGCATAGGTTGAAAAATACTACAGTTCTCCTTTAGAGGTGCAACTTGTAATTACCAGTCAGTGCTCCAAACGACAAGGGGGGCAGTATTTCACCCCTTCCCAGTGACACTGTTTTAGGTTGTTAACATTTAGATATGTTCAATATCTAATATCATGTCATCCAGACTCATTTTAGAAAATTAATGCCAATAAAGGCAAGAAAATGTGAATTATAACCGCTGCCACTCCGACAACAGGTCAAAACAGCACTGCTGTGTTATTTCACCTGCGGCGTCTGCCTCAGCAAGACAAACATCCACATTATTATTAGCGTTTTAGAGTATCAATCAACAGTCAAATGTAGATATTAGATACACATCTAAAAGAAACAATGGGAGTTTAGCATCAAACTGTGCGTTTTTACTCATCTCCAGCAGTACAACACATAGACATGTAAGGCACAGCATCACAATGGTTACTTCATTTCGTTTCAGTGTTTTAGGTAGAAATATTAGAGGGTGCACCCTTTTTAGAGGGTTATTTCACCCAAGTTACAAAAGAACGTATCTTCTCTTTCAACTTTTTGTAAGCGTTCTTCTAAAAACTACAACTATTTAACATTTAAGTTTGGTTAAAGCTGACATTTTACATTACTATTCATTTTATTAACTGCATATGTTGTGTTCTTGAGTTTACTCATTCGACTGCTAATTTAACTACTCTACATTTACTAGAAATTTCAAAATTCTGGTTTATGTAGCACAGCAGTAAAAACCTTTATATTCACACACATACAGTTATTATGTGAGAGCTCCCAGTTGAATCGTGGCAGGTTGCAGCCCTTACTGAAGCCTCGGAGCGTGCCGTCTTGTCTCCGGATGGTCCACCGGTGACCTCAGACCAAGTCCATACTTTCCATTCAGCTTCAGAATGGCCATACATGGAGCAGGGAGACAAGATTACAGCGATGGAGCTCTGCATCCACCTGCTATTTTTAGCCGATTGGAGCGACTGGGGCTAATCTCCCCTCCGAATGAGACCTCAGAGCCGTTCGCTCTCGTGTCCGAGCGAGGCGGCAGCGCCTCACGGGTTCATGTTTGGTCTGTTCAGCCCGGCGAGTTCAGCTCAGTCAACATCTCATGTTGTCCCCCTCCCCTTTACTCTCTCTCCCTTTCCCTCTCTCCACAGACCGTGAGGATCAGTCTATTCTCTGCACGTGAGTCAAAACATACAATTTTCCATCACAGGTTACTGTGTGATGCATTGACTTACATCTACTCCCCCCGAGACTTAACCCGGTGTTAACCCCAAACTAGAATGTGTGTGATGTGTAAATCGCTATATAGGAAATATTAAATAATTCAAGTTGTTTAACCAAAAAATCATTATCATTTTTACCAGAGAAGAGTTCAAAACAAAAGAAAAGTACACAAAATAAAGAAAAGAAAACTAACACATTTGAGATGTTAGACATGGTGTATTTTTGGTATTATTCCTTTAAAAAAATATGAATTGTTGCCTATTATTCTCTCTATAAACTACAGGATTTACTCATCTACAGTTTTTGATCACATGATAGTCTTTCCTCATGCTCACCCCGTTTTTTAACTGCGCACCTCTGCTCCGTCACTCAGAGGCGAGTCCGGAGCGGGGAAGACCGAAAACACCAAGAAGGTGATCCAGTACCTGGCTGTCATCGCCTCCTCGCACAAGGGCAAGAAGGAGGCGAATCCTGTGAGTAAAAAAAAAGTCTCCCATAAACCGGATCTGAAGGATCCGATGAAGCCCATCGAATACATCAAGCATCATACAACGAGCCTGTCAACTATATTAGTTCCTCAGCATTTATGTAAAGTCTGTTTGTTAACAGACACTCAAATAACTGCGTGTGTGACGCTGTTAATGTTCAATTTGTGATACTGCATGAAACTGCGCAGGAGCTGCTATCGTTGTTATGTAACGGGGATGGGTGCTCCCTATCGCTCGCCCAGTCATTCCTGTCGTTTCTTTAGCTATCCTACAAAATATAGATTCATGAAATACCATAAAAAATAATGCAATAGTAAACACTTACTAACACTTTCTAATAAGGACACATTAATTAACATGAGTTAGAGCAGTAATAAGCATTTACTAACAGTTAGTTAATGTGCTAACTCATAGTCTTTATTTTAATTAAGATAAATTAAAATGATCTATAAAAAATAAGATCCAGAAAGTATTCAATATTTTAAAACCATACTAGTAAGTGTCATTTAAGGGATACATTTATTCAACATTACAATAATGGTTAAAACTACGTAAATAAATAGTTAATTCAGGTTAATAAATGCTTTATTAGGTTTAGTTTTAGGGTTAACTGTTAGTAAATGCTTATTACTGCATTAATTAATGTAAATCGATGTACTCTTATTGTAAAGTGTTACCAATTATTCTGATTCAGAGACTTGTCTGTTGGGAAAGCAATAAAATAAAGTTAGCTGTAAAGAGAGCTTTTCAATATTTGTTAGTAGCTTTTTCAGCTATAAAGATTATGAAAACAATTTCAGCAAGAATATTGTGCCAAAAAAGAAACATTGAATACACCACAAAACAAGAGAAAAATAATCAGAGTTAAAGTTCCAGCCTGCTCCTTTGTTCAATTGACTAACGTTTCGTGATATTCCCTGTTTGTTTGAAGCTGTTCTAAACTTGAGTTTAATAAAAGAATAAAGTTGTTTTTATTAAGATGAGTCTGTTTTTCAAAGCCAAAGAATTGCCAGTAATGTGCTGTTAATGAAGAGGTGCTGGGCTTGGAGACCCTCATGCCAAAGCTCTCATATCTCCCCCACAAACCTCCCACAACGCCTTTAATGCATATAATCCAGGCGGGACCTACCTGTGGTTTGTTTAGCCAAGATTTACTGACGCTTGACCTCTGGCCCTGCTGCTCTGCTGCATTTCAAGCTGTCATGCAGAAAGAAATGCTCGATGTAGCTACGTCAGAAAGAAAATACAGAAAAGCTGAGGACTTGCTGATTTTTTCCAACTAAGTTTGGGTTTCTGTTTTGTTCCCGCAGCAGCAGCAGCAGCAGGCGGGATCTCTGGCCTATGTGAGTACAAAATAAAAGGCTTCAAATTTAATTCTACAGCTTTCGTAGTTCTATTTATAGTTGTAATGTGTTTGTATATTAGCTGATATGTGCAGGCTGTACTTCCTCAGGTTAAAGGCTGGTTCTGTAATTATGGCAGTGGACGTGTTTGACACAAACAATTAAAAACACTTCTGTTCTGTTCTACGAGTGTGCTGATAAATCGAGTTTAACAGAGATTTGAAAAAATGTTATAAACAATGATTGTGTAATCTTATTTTGGGCTGTAGGGGGAGCTAGAGAAGCAGCTGCTGCAGGCTAATCCCATCCTGGAGGCGTTTGGAAACGCCAAGACCATCAAGAATGACAACTCCTCAAGATTTGTATGTTTTCATTCTGTTTGGAAAAGATCGCTAGCAATGTCAATTTTCAGATGTTTACGGTGATTAATCCAGCTGTCGTCCGCAGGGCAAATTCATCAAACTCAACTTTGATGTGACCGGATATATTGTTGGAGCAAACATTGACACCTGTATCCTTTTGTTTTCATCAAGTCACGAATATTGAGAAATGAGACAAAAGTGAGATCAAGTGACTGAAAGCACACATGGTTTTGTCTTTAACTCCCTCCTGATACCATCAGACCTGCTGGAGAAGTCTCGCTGCATTCGTCAGGCCAACACTGAGCGAGCGTTTCACATCTTCTATTACATGGTGGCCGGAGCCAAAGACAAGCAGAGAGGTGAGCAACCACAGAACGAGCAAGAAAAAATGGCTTCAGACCAAATGTGACATGATGCGTAGAAACAGGTGACAGTACAGGTGTCACATGAAGATGGACAATTAACTAAAGATTCTAGTCACTCTTATCCTTTATATTTTTTTCCTTTTTAAAAGGCTATGTTGGCAGTTCCTCCTCTCTTCCAGTCCTTGTGATAAGCTAAGCTAAACGCATCCTGGATATCTCTGAGTGAGGAAACTGACTTTTATAGTTTCTCCTCTGGGCTTCACAGCTGACAGACAAACGGCATCATACAGGCTTTCACTCAGCGCGTGTGTGTGTGTGTGTTTAGAGGAGCTTCTGCTGGAGGACTTCAGCTCCTATCGTTTCCTGATGGCGGGCCACGTGGAGATCCCCGGTCAGGAGGACGACCTGATGTTCGATGAAACTATGGAGGCCATGGAGATCATGGGCTTCACTGAGGAGGAGAGAATAGGTACAAACTGCTCACAGAAGTCATTGTTTTACTACGAATATTACTACATTGGCATGAATGAAATTAGGAATTTTCTTCAATAATTGCCTGCAAATGAGTCTTTAAAAATCAATTAATTTATCGCAGGTAGCGTAAGCAAAGTATCTTTTAGGCAATCTTTAACACAAGCTGAAATGCTCCTCTTCCTCGCTGCAGGGATGTTGAAGGTGGTGTCCACCGTGCTGCAGCTGGGCAACATCAAGTTTGAGAAGGAAAGAAACAGCGAGCAGGCGACCATGCCTGACAACACCGGTAACCAAAGCGTAGGGCTGAGCGTTTTGGTTTTCTGGTTTGGAAGCTGATCCTGTTCCAGTATTCGGCATGCATACAAGATGAATGTGGAGCCTCTAGTACCCAGACAGAGTTACAGTGAAAGGAGGAGACATCTCATGTTCAGCAGTTAAATTTATAGATTAAAAATGTTTGCATAATCATATATTCGTTTTTAAATGAGGGAGAAGGAAAAGGTACCACTTTAATTGATTTAATCTTGTAATTGTACTTTCCCCCCCTTCGCTTCGTTGACTTCGTCTCTTTCCCGTCTCTTTCCCCCACAGCTGCCCAGAAGGTGTGTCACCTGCAGGGCATCAATGTCACCGACTTCACCCGCGCCATCCTCACCCCTCGAATCAAAGTGGGCAGGGAGGTGGTGCAGAAGGCGCAGACCAAGCAGCAGGTAACCAAACTTCGTTAAAAGCAAACCACAGTGTTTTTCAAGTCCTATTTCATGGTCTGTTAGGCTGCGGTATACGGATGGAGTTTGGTCTCTGTAGCTTGGCGGGTCTTTACAATGCAATGGCACGGAGCCGGACAGAACATTGGAATTAAATCACAAACTACTCTCATAATGAAATTGTCTATAAGAGTCTGTTAACAGTAACTGTAAAGACACTGAAGATGATTGTTGTACAGACTGTGTTTTTCCTTCCTTCCACCACTTCCTGTCGCAGACATGACCAGTTACTTGCCAACAGGTTACTGTTTTCTGAATTTTCCAGTGTTTACAAAAGACAAACATTTAGATTTATCCAAAGTCAGCATACTTATTTAGGAGCTAA
>KV751363.1:2108845-2119763 GCA_001698575.1 Mola mola
TCCAAAAAAGTAAATGTATTTTGGGAAATTTTAAAGCCCAAAAGACCAAGAAATAGGGTTAAGTTTGGAAAATGGTCATTACAGGCATAACCCACCTAACCGGTCTTTCTCATTGCTGGAATAAGGGCTTCATTGGGTAATGAGTTGATCAATCAATGTAAGACGTTTGTGCGATTTTAATATCTGTCTGCGCAGATGACACTCGCAGCTTTAAAAACTCGGGGTGTCTCTGGTTACCATGGAGATGATTAGAAACCTTCCGCTGAAGTTTTAGTTGACTGAACCTAAAACTGCTCTGACAAAGACCTTCTCCTCCTCCTCCCCAGGCTGATTTTGCGGTGGAGGCTCTGGCTAAGGCGATGTACGAGCGTCTGTTCCGCTGGATCCTGGCCAGAGTCAACAAGACTTTGGACAAGAGCAAGAGGCAGTCCTCGTCCTTCCTGGGCATCCTGGACATCGCTGGCTTCGAGATTTTCGAGGTGAGCACCGACAGAAAACAGACGCACAAAGCATTTTTGACTGTCTGTCTGTTTACGTTGTTTTGACCGCCGTACACGTCTCCCGATCCTCAGGACAACTCGTTCGAGCAGCTCTGCATCAACTACACCAACGAGCGCCTGCAGCAGCTCTTCAACCACACCATGTTCATCCTGGAGCAGGAGGAGTACAAGAGGGAGGGCATCGAGTGGAATTTCATCGACTTCGGCCTTGACCTGCTGCCCTGCATTGAACTCATCGAGCGGCCGGTCAGGACGGCTGCAGCCACACAAATCACTCACTTCAACCACCAGTTTTTCTTCATAGGGGCTTGTACTTACCAAAGTCATTCAGACTGAGATTAAAGATAATCACACCATCAAATATATGAATAAATCCTAATAACACCCCAGCCCACCTCTGTCTTTGGGTGGGCCCTGCTAATTACACAACACGTACGTAACGCTGGTCCATTCTTTAGGATGCGATAACCCAACAACACTTTGAGGGAATTTCTTCAAACTTTGCACCAATATCCACTCTGACTCAAGAATGAACTGATTACATTTTGAAGCTCATAGGTCAAAGGTCGAGCTCACTGAGGCCTCAGATGAACTTCATGTGTCTATGTAGAACAAACTCAGATCAAATTGGCTTTGATCAGTAGACCTTGCTGGACGTCTGACGAATGCACTGAGGGATTTTTGTCAAATTTGTCACAAAGACACACTTGGGTGAATTGGTTATATTTTGGAGGTCAAAGGTCACTGTGAGCTTACATATTGTGAGGTGGCAGTACAGTGGGATCTCTGGCCAGTATGAAAGGGGTTTTAGAAACAACAAGCTGGTCTCCACCTTCCCAAACAGGCTCTTGGGTTATAACTTCGGTCAAACTGTTTGCTGATCTGCACCTACTACTTATAGATCTCAGTGTTCTTTACTTCCTCTCCCAAAAGACCAACAAAACAAGAAGACCTCCTGTTCCAGCTCATCTTCCTGACACACCCACCACTTTCACTTACAGCTTCCTTTACCCTGTGAAGGCATATAACTGCCTTGTGGTAATTTTTGTAATAAGTATCTTACTTTAGTTTTCAGCAAAATCTAAGACAAAAAATTGAATTTATGTAAATTCCATTCATGGTTTTCTTAAGAAAAAAAAAAAAAGTCTCATATAACAACCAGAACGTTTCTAAGTTGATTTATTTTGTTAACAAATTCCATTAACAATTTATGTCTGAAATTAATAAAACTCTGATATATTTATGATATTTAAATGTAAAAATAGGGATAAAATAACCAAGGGCATTTGCTGAAAAAACTTTTAAAGGAACAGCTTAACTGAAAAATCACTTCTCACATAGAATAATTATAGCAAGTAAAGACATTGAAGATAAACTTTTTTATTTATCAGTCCATGATTTTTTTTGCAACGTGAAATCTGATTTAATTTGATGATAAAAGTAAATAACAGACTGAATTTCCTGTCTGAAAATGTAATTTTTCACTTAAACCTGAAGGTTAACACTAATTTGATTAGTTCATGGTCTAACCGTGAACAGTGATATGTTCAGCGTCAGAATGAACAGTTTGACCAGGAGACTGTAACAATCTCCACTGTCCTGCAGAACAACCCTCCCGGCATCCTGGCCCTGTTGGACGAGGAGTGCTGGTTCCCCAAAGCCACCGACATCTCCTTTGTGGACAAGCTACTGAACACCCACACCGGTCACGTGAAGTTCTCCAAACCTAAACAGCACAAAGACAAACTGATATTCAGCATTCTGCACTACGCCGGCAAGGTGAGTCTCTCGCTGACCGCTGCGGGAACAAGACAGCAGGTACACAGACAGGAAGTGAGACAGTGCCGAGGCATGGAGGGTTCCTGAGATAAATCTTTTTATATCTAATAATGAGATGCTAAGATATCAAATTGTTAGCAGCAAACTCAACCATATTCTGGCAGTGAAGTTCCCAATAAGCCATTATATTTCTGAATAATCACTTACAAAAGACATGAGATCCGAAAGCGGTGATGTATTTGAATTGTTCTAGTAGGATTTGTTGACAAAACGTGAGCCCTATCAACAAACACGACTTCCATTTACATTTCCAGGTGGACTATAACGCAGCTAATTGGCTGACGAAGAACATGGATCCTCTGAACGACAACGTTACGGCACTGCTCAACAACTCCTCCAGCAGCTTCATCCAGGATATGTGGAAAGACGGTCGGTGATGGGTCCCGGCACATCTCTTATCCGATTTCTGAGGAGATAGAAATGTGGTTTACTTCTTTCCTGTGTCTCTCCTCCACGTCAGCGGATAGAGTGGTGGGTCTGGAGACTATGAACAAGATGTCGGAGAGCTCTGGGCCCACTAAATCCAAGAAGGGCATGTTCCGCACGGTGGGTCAGCTGTACAAGGAGTCGCTGAGCAAACTGATGACCACGTTGAACAACACCCAGCCCAACTTTGTCCGCTGCATCATCCCCAACCACGAGAAGAGGGTAGGTCACTTATTCCTGCAGACACGCTGAAGCTCTAACGCTCCACAAAGCAGAGACTGAGTCCGTACGTTCTGCTGCGCTGCAGGCCGGGAAGATGGACTCCTACCTGGTGCTGGAGCAGCTCAGGTGCAACGGCGTGCTGGAGGGCATCCGAATCTGCAGACAGGGATTCCCCAACCGCATCGTGTTCCAGGAGTTCAGGCAGAGGTGAGGAAACACACTGAGAAAATGCTATCCTGATCATAATCAATGATATTATTATTTATAGCTCTGTTTGCACTAATGTTGAAAGGATTTGTGTGATATACTGTACATTGCTGATTAATAATTTGTCCTTAATAAAGCCCAGCACCATTTAATTATTTCAAATAAACATCACAGTCAAAATCAAACTATATTAACTCTGGTGGTCCAAAACTGCCAAAATTAAAAATAAATAACTAAATTAATGACTCGATAAATATATTAATTATTAAATTAAAGGCACCAAAATTTTAAAAAGTAATTGTAGACATTCATTTGAATATAAATAATTATAAATTGATTTTATTTGCTTCTGTATTTAATCACTGTGGTGTAGCTCAAATTTAATTTCTCATTGTACTTGTTTTTTTAATTATTTGAAATAACTTACTTCTGCACCATTTTTATATTACTTACAAAAAAAATTACATTATCTACACAATTTTTTTTTTTATGTATGTACACGCATTTCTGCTTCCTTCTGCAAATCAGAATTTAAGTCAGCTTTTATCCTATTGGTCGATCCATAACCCCACACAGCTCTGATCACTGATCTGTGTGCTGGTGTGGTGGGATATCAATCAACCGATAAATTGTATAGATGTACAATTAGTTTATGTACTGTGCACACTTTGAATGACAGCACCTTCATTTGCATAAGCAAGCCAAACTGCATAAATAATTTTTCTGTATTGTATGAGATAATTGTCTACAATTATTTCACTATTACTTTTGGTGAATTTAATGGCATAGTAATTGTTTTATTAAGTCAAATATGGGTTTATTTGTTTATGGTTTTGGCAGTTCATGTCCTCCATACACCAGGGTTTATTTTAACTGCACTGTTGTAGTTTCTCACTGTGACCACTAGAGGGCAGGGAGCGCTCATAACGCTTGGCCAGTGTTAAATCAGAAAGAAATCCAAACAAAACTTACATTTAAATTAAATCAACCAGTCGTGTGAAGCATCAGCTGAATTTGGCATTAAATTCTCTTTATAAAGATGATTTAAGGACATCAGTTTAATTATGTTTGGGGATATTACAGTTCAGTGTTTGTCTTGTTTGCAGATATGAGATTCTGGCTGCCAATGCCATCCCTAAAGGCTTCATGGATGGGAAGCAAGCGTGCTGTCTGATGGTGAGCAGAACTTTTGCTCCTTACACATTACTACTGATACAGTCTTCAGTCCTCATGTTGGTTAGATCTGCATCAGTGTTTACAAAACCTAAATGAATATGTCAGAACTACATGATGTAAACTGGGTTGTAAGAGAGTTGTCTCCTCCAGGTGAAGCACCTGGAGCTGGATACCAACCTGTATCGTATCGGCCAGAGTAAGATGTTCTTTAGGACGGGGGTTTTGGCGCACTTGGAGGAGGAGAGGGACCTCAAACTCACCGTCGTCATCATCGCCTTCCAGGCACAAGCGAGAGGCTTCCTGGCCCGCAAGTAAGAGAAACACTTGAACCCCAGGCTTAGGGGATCAAACTGGAGAAACTTTCTCCTGCATCTCAGAAGATTTCCTGTCCCACGCAGCGGATACACTCGAGCTAACGTTCAGTCCGTCTATGTGTGTTTTCAGGGCTTTCAGTAAACGTCAGCAGCAGCTGAGCGCCATGAAGGTCATTCAGAGGAACTGCGCCTGTTACCTCAAACTCAAGAACTGGCAGTGGTGGAGGCTCTTTACCAAGGTTACATACTTAATTTTATTACCGTTTAAAGAATGCCACTGATGAAAATCCCATTTTTGACCTTGTTAACGTGTCCACATGGTGTTTTTTATGTACCGTGACACCGAAACAAGCAGTCAACATCATGACTGAGGATTTTCCGCTTTTGTTATGCATACCACCATCAATGGTCTCCAAAAAGACAAATTCAGGCAGTCGAGTCTTTAATGTAGAAATCTTAAGGAAACAATCCTGACGACTTGAGGGGGTGGGGCTTAACGTTGCAGAAATGACCTTGTACAAGTAGCTCCTCCTCTTTTTCCTGGGAATCCGTGTTTGGTTGAACATGTGTGGCTGAATTACTCCAATGTTACAACTTACCCATGTGCAGTGTATAGTAGACTAGTTTAAAAGTCAGAAGATGACTGCGTGACAAATTAGCAGGCTAATATGAACAACAAATAAAAAATGAGCAGTAAGGTTCACCGTACAGAGGAAAATCCGTAATAACATGGACTGTGATTATTGATGATTATTGTACAGTGATTTAAGTTACTGTGTCCACAAACCACGGCTGAGTTAAGGATGTGTCCGTCCATGGTTCAGGTGAAGCCCCTGCTGCAGGTCACCAGACAAGAAGAGGAGATGGGTCAGAAAGAGGAGGAACTCAAGGCAGCGAAGGAGATGGCAGCCAAGGCCGAGGCTGAACTGAAGGACATCTCCCAGAAACACACCCAGGTAACATAAATTGTGTTTTTTTGGGTTGTTTTTTTTTGTCTTCGGGTAAATGCTAGAGAGGAGCTGGGATCATCGTAGTTTACCCGGAGGTTTTCATTTGAGGGGGATAAAAAAGACTTTTCCACCAGAAATCTCTGTACTGGCAGCCGCGTTTTTTCTGAGAGCTTTTCGTTCTCGCAGCTGATTGAGGAGCGCGCCCAGCTGGAGTCGAAGCTTCAGGCGGAGACGGAGCTGTACGCCGAGGCTGAGGAGATGAGGGTGCGGCTGGAGGCCAAGAAGCAGGAGCTGGAGGAGGTGCTGCACGAGATGGAGGCGCGGCTGGAGGAGGAAGAGGATCGCAGCCTCACCCTGCAGCAGGAGAAGAAGGACATGGAGCAGCAGCTACAGGTGCACGCACACTGCTGACATAAAAGCACGGATATATTTTATTGTTAGTGTTTAATTCAACAAGGTAAATTTTTATATATTTTATATTGATTATCCAAAGTGATTTTTTAGTGATTATAATGGCTGTTGGTGCACCAGTAGTAGGATATTTTTCTTTTTCATTTTTGTCTACCCAACAATCCAAAGATATTTACAACAAGATGAAACAACAAATCCTCATATTTCAGATGCACAAACTAGAAAATATTTGGCATTTCTATATGAAAATTGTAATTAAATGTTTAGAGCTTTTTGACTGACAAGATAATAACGATACATTTATTTTGTGTTTTACGTTTTTGTACACAAATTTATGCTCAGAGTGATTTGGACTGGGATTAAAATATTAGAATACTGAAATAATCCTCACCATAACTGCCTGCTCATCATAATTGTATTCAAAATTAATCATAGATATAAATGTAACAGTTTAACTAACTAGATTATTTTTTCTTTATTTCTTCTATATTTTCTACCTTTATTTCACCACAAATGATGTCGTTGTGCAGCTCATGGAGGCCCACATCATGGAGGAGGAGGACGCTCGGCAGAGGCTGCAGCTGGAGAAAGCGGCCGTGGAGGGAAAAGTCAAGAAGCTGGAGGAGGACGTGCTGCTTATGGAGGACCAGAATAACAAGCTGCAGAAGGTACGAACACGTTCTTGAGCCACGCTCGGCCTTTCGCCTCACGCCGCTCCCTCACGCGCGCTCTCGTGTCTGCAGGAGCGGAAGCTTATGGAGGAGAGGATGGCCGATTTGAGCTCTAATCTGGCGGAAGAGGAGGAGAAGTCCAAGAACCTGACCAAACTCAAGGCCAAACATGAGTCCATGATCTCCGATCTGGAGGGTCAGCAGGCACATTTAAAATACTCTGCTAACAGATTTACTGGCCTCCGTTAAGATTTAATCCCTTCTGTTCAACTTTTGTTTACACCGTACAGAAGAATGCAGCCAATAAATTTGGTCTGAATCTTTCTTTTGGATTTGAAAAACAAATCCAGAAAGTCAAGAGAAATTTGAATATACAAAAATATATAAATTGAATTTTAACCAATAAAAATATAACTTTAAAAGTATTATAAACAGCTGAGAACTCAAATGGAATTTGTCTTCTAGGAAGTTCATAAAAATGTCTTCTAGATTGGATACATGGGTAGTAAATGTGTTTTTTTATATACCAAATGAGCTTAAAGAAAGCGTATGATTTCCCATCATACCTCTGTAAAGCGGAACATGATCTGTGGTTGCAGTGCGTATGAAGAAGGAGGAGAAGGGGCGTCAGGACACAGAGAAGGCCAAGAGGAAGGTGGAGGCGGAGCTGGCTGAGCTCCAGGAGCAGCACGCCGACCTGCAGGCCCAACTCGCCGAGCTCCGAGCCCAGCTAGCCGCCAAGGAGGAGGAGCTCCAGGCCACACAGGCACAGTAAGTTCAGCCTCGGGGTCAGAATCTAAAGGTGCTGAAGACCCCCTAAAGTGTATGACATAAAGGCATCAAATAATTCACCTCAGACTCTTTGGCATTTCTTCTGAGACTGTGTCCGTGTCCACAGCTTGGAGGAAGAGAGCAATCAGCGCGGGTTGGCAGTGAAGCGGATTCGGGAGTTGGAGGCTCTGATTTCAGAGCTACAGGAGGACCTGGAGGAGGAGAGGGCGGCGAGGGCAAAGGTGGAGGCGGCTCGACGGGATCTCGGAGAGGAGCTGGACGCTCTGCGCACGGAGCTGGAGGACAGCCTGGACACCACCGCTGCCCAGCAGGAGCTCCGGTCTGTATGGCCTCTTAGACGGCCTCTAGTTAATCTAATTAGTGTTGATGGTGCAAAGTAAAAAACAGTGTCGTCTGCATAAAGGTGGATTTTTTTTTTTCAAACCTCAGGGCTGTGCTGTTTTTGCATGTGTTGTTATGGTGATGCGTTTATGTGGCTGTCAGGGCGAAGCGTGAGCAGGAGGTGGCCTTGCTGAAGAAAGCCATGGAGGAGGAGGGGCGGAACCACGAGGCCCAAATCCAGGACCTGAGACAGAAACACAGCCAGGCAGTGGAGGAGCTGAGTGAGCAGCTGGACCAGGCCAAGAGGGTAGAGTTCATCCAAACTAATTGATCATATTTTATTAATTGAAATTTGATTTAGACTAAATTCTGATTTTGGCCTGGACTTAGAGGAAGATTTGAGATTTTTCTTTGCTTTAACATGATAGAATTGAATTTAGTTTTCCCAGATAAAAAAAATTTAATGAAGTTTACAAGGGCATCTTTGACATGTCTTCCCAGGAACAAGTCTGTAATTCACACACTTTTCTGCAGCTTTTATCAGAAACAGGGCTGCAACCAATGGTTTTATTTTCATTCATTCTTCTTGCTCTAGTTTTTTAGATAAATTATAGTTCTTAAAATGGTCAGAAGTTGAAGTTCTTGAAGCTCAATCATTAAGTGGCTAACAGTAAGAAGTTCTTATAGATAACACAAAAAATCTGCAAATCTCCACACTGTAACAAGTAAATATTTTGGTATTTTTGCTATCAAACATGTAAGCAGTTCAAGTAATTGCATAACAGCTAATTATTTCAAAACTAATAGGGATTATAGGCCTTGTTTTCTTCAATTTATGTACTACCTGGATTAGTTTTGAAGCTGTTTCTGTTCATTACATTTAATCGCGCCACGTCTCCCCGTCCAGGTGAGAGCCGGTCTGGAGAAAGCCAAGCAGGCTCTGGAGAAGGAGTCAGCAGATCTGAGTGCCGACCTGCGATCCCTCGCCAGCGCCAAACAGGACGTGGAGCATAAGAAGAAGAAGGTGGAGGGCCAGCTGAACGACCTTCACTCCCGCTTCAACGAGAGCGAGCGGCAGAGGACCGAACTCAGCGAGCGGGTCTCCAAGATGACGGTGAGTTCTGAAGTTAGAAACGTCTTTGAAATTTAGCTAATTTCTGCCAAAAAAAAACTGCGAAAAGATAGTGACGGTCAAGGCTGCATATTGTGCGTCATCCTCACCAGGTGGAGCTGGAAAGTGTGACAAGTCTGCTGAACGAGGCGGAGGGGAAGGACATCAAACTGAGTAAAGACGTCTCCGCTCTGAACTCCCAGCTCCAGGATGCTCAGGTTAGGGACACCACCGATGTAAAGCTGCTGTCTTCAGAGTGCCTCACTGCAAACATCTATCAAAAGACTTTAACGTCACGCTCACACACGATGATGCTTTAAGCTAAACGCTAACAAGCAAACCATGATAAAGCTAGCGCGTTTAGCAGGTATAATGTTGCCTAATGTTGTTAACTCTTGCCACGCTGAGTGCAAAATAAAGATGGATGACATGAGAGCTGAAACATCTCAATTGCCCCCTGGGGCCTGGCTGCAGTAAATTTCATAAACCCCTCCCTTTCCATGTTAGCAGATGAAACATAAAACTAAAATATCAATGTACACATCAATGTACGCTCGTGTATTTTTTCAAGTATTCATTCTTCTTATCGGTTTAGTTTTAATTAGTTATTTGTTGCTAGAAAAAGGAGGTGAAACGTTGATGATGGACAGCTGAGTCCAGTTGAGTCGGGTGCTGTACAACCACTGCAGCGCAGACTCCAAATGATTTATTTTGCCCTCATTTTTGTATAGTGGGAGGAATTGGATACCCAGTTTGCGTCTCTTTTTCTTTTTTTCTTTTTTTTTTAACAATTGATTATTCTGGATTATCTTGCTACTTTTGGAACATTTTGTATGTTTGTGGTCATAAACAAAAGTAATAAACAGTGGAAAAGTTTTCAAACAATCAGAAGGATATCAAGTAATCCTCAGGAGACTGTGAATGTTCAATTCAAATTGTCACATGTTGATAAAGCACATCCAAACCATGAATGGCCTACATATTTTGGTAGTAATGCATCGGGTGAAAGTTTTCAGAAGGTAATCAGAGCATTAAGTATTCAAGTCTGGATATTTGTCAACTCATTTCATTGAAACCACAAATGTCAACATGATGGATGCAACCATGAATGCCTGAAAAACATTTGACACTTTTTTGAGAACGTTTCAGCCGACATTATCATCTGATGTCCTGTTTCTCCTCCAGGAGCTGCTGTCTGAGGAGACCCGTCAGAAGCTGAATCTGTCCGGACGCCTGCGTCAGATGGAGGAGGACAGGAACAGCCTGATAGAGCAGCTAGAGGAGGAGACTGAGGCTAAACGGGCCGTGGAGAGGCAGGCGTCCAGCCTCAATGCGCAGGTCCGTAAAACAGTCAAATCTGTAGTGCTTCATCTGAAACTCAACGAATCTCCCCGCAAAAACATAACAAACTCCTCCAAGCTTTCACTGTTTCCCCCTCCCTCAGCTGTCCGATTACAGGAAGAAGCTGGACGAGATGTCGGGGACAGTGGAGCTGCTGGAGGAGGGAAAGAAGCGTCTGCAGCGCGACCTGGAGGCGGCCAACAGCGAGTACGAGGAGAAGGCGTCGGCCCACGACAAGCTGGAGAAGAGCCGCGGCCGGCTGCAGCAGGAGCTGGAGGATGTACTCATGGACCTGGACAGCCAGCGGCAGCTCGTCTCCAACCTGGAGAAGAAGCAGAAGAAGTTTGACCAGGTCTCACCGTCTTTAAGAGAAGCTCAGACAGATATCCCTTTATGTTCTGCTCATCTTACACTCGCCTGCTTCGTCCTGGCCAGATGCTGGCGGAGGAGCGTGCCGTGTCCTCGAAGTTTGCAGAGGAGCGAGATCGAGCAGAGGCGGAGGCGAGGGAGAAGGAGACGCGGTTGTTGGCTTTGACCAGAGCGCTGGATGAGAACCAGAATACTTTGGAGGAGGCGGAGAAGACCGTGAAGGCCCTCCGAGCTGAGATGGAGGACCTCATCAGCTCCAAGGACGTGG
>KV751363.1:2121958-2138453 GCA_001698575.1 Mola mola
TTAGATGCTGCACAAAAGATGAAAAAAAGTGAAGTTTTGGGCTGAACTGACTCTTTAATGCTTCCTTGTCCCTTCCTGACTGTGGGTGTGCAGGTGGACCAGCTGGGGGCAGAGCTGGCCGCAGAGCGCTCCTCTTCTCAGAGCCGGGAGGGATCCCGGCAGCAGCTGGAGAAGCAGAACCGAGCGCTGAAGGCCAAGCTGCAGGAGACCGAGGGCCAGGGCCGCTCCAAGCTCAAGTCCTCCATTGCCGCCCTGGAGGCCAAACTGAGGGAGGTGGAAGAGCAGCTGGAGATCGAGAGCAGGTAACCATGCGTGATGGGACTTCAGTTCCAGTGGATTTTGTATTTCCGCCTCAAAAACTGGTAAAGAAATGCTAAAAACCTGTGATTTAATTCAAGTTCCTGTGCATTTCGTTTGGTTGCCTGAGGAAGGAAGTTGCCAAACTTGAGTAAAACTTTAAAGTGTTATGTCATCTGTTAACGTTTCGGCAACTCCCATGATCCCACACTGCTTCACCATTCATTAAAGCTGGTCTACAAAGGTACATGCACGTGCACGTCATCATAGATGGTGAAAGTTGCTCTTCCAGCGTTATCCACAGCTGCAGACACAAGCAGGGAAGACGGACGTGAACCTTCTCAAAGGCTCTTCGACTGTCTGAGGGGGCGCGAGGGAGGTGCAGAGCAGGAACAGAGAGGGGAGGGGGAGCGGAGTTGCTTCAATCGAATCTCATGTTTGATTCCCAGAAGTTACAAACCCCACTTTTAAACTTCCTCTTTTCTTTCGATTGTAAACTCTGCCCCCTAGTGGCAGAGTTTACGTACTGCACATATATTTATCCAGTAAACGTTGAGTCGAAGTGAAGCTGAGCAGTTGTAGGAAGACGCTCGCGGAGCCAGTGGCAGACTCAGGGTGTTTGAGGCTCAGGGGCGAAAATAATTAAAAAGGCACCCGCAGTATGTGGTGCAAATCATCCAATCAGAGCGGAGTGGAAACTGTGGTTAAGATTAAAAATGTTGATGTTACACTAAAGGGGTACTTTGACAGCATTTATTCGAAGATCGGGGCGACTGGGTGGATTAATATTCCGCTGATGACTTTGTGTTAAAATGTTGTGCAGAGAGCGTCAGGCCAACGCCAGGAATCTGCGCCAGAGAGAGAAGAAGCTGAAGGATCTGAGCTTCCAGATGGAGGACGAGAGGAAGCAGGCGCAGCAGTACAAAGACCAGGTGACGCTGACGATAACAAAGCCGGGAAGGCGTCTGGCCGCCGTCCTTGGCGCTCTGAGTCGACGTTTCTCTGCTCCGTGCAGGCGGAGAAGGGCAACGCGCGGGTGAAGCAGCTGAAGCATCAGCTGGAGGAAGCGGAGGAGGAGGCGCAGCGCGTGGCGGCGGCTCGCAGGAAGCTGCAGCGGGAGCTGGAGGAAGCGAGCGAGGCCAACGACACGCTCGGCAGGGAGGTGGCTTCGCTCAGGAGCAAACTGAGGTACGTTTGTGAGGTGGGCGGAGCTGCGAGAAACTGCAAATATATGGAAGATGTTAATATTAAAACAATTTTGTGATCACTTAAAAAATAATTAATTGTTGTAGAACTGAAACAAAAATGAATATTTGTGATTTCAGAATTTTGTAACAAATCTTTTGTAAAGATTTAGTTAGTTGATTCTCAGGAACATTTATTTAAGGATTAAAGTCAAACTCTGATTATTGATCATTTAGTTAATTACTAGTTGTTTTTAAATTTGCCAGATGTTGAATGTTTATTGATGATGAAATGAGAGAATGATCATTAGTTGAAGCCTTAGAAGATGCAGATGATGTACGGAAGATGAAGAGAGTCATAAAAACACTGAAGACATCAAAATAACAAGTTGTGATCTTGATCTTGACCTCTTCCGGTTACGTTTCCCCCTCGCAGCTGTATGGAAGAGGATTAGGACCACATTTGAAAAATCAGAGTCCCAACTTTTTCTTTTTTAGAATTTGGAATTTTTTTTTTGTGATCTGAATTCTGAATTTAATCCAAGAATTCTGACATTTTTCCCCCCCACATATTTTAATCTTAAAATTTGACTTTAACCTCAGATTCCTGTTTTACTTGAGATTTCGTTTTTCATCCGGACTTTATTTTTCGGAATTCTGATTTCTTTTCTCTCAGAATGTTATACTTTAATCTTTGAATTCTGAGTGTTCCTTCTGAATTCTGCCACCAAGATTTGTTTGTTTTTCATTCTAAATGTTGTTCAGAATTTTGACTTTATTTCTTTGAGTTCAGAATTGTCTGTACTCATAATTTTGAATTTAATCTCAGAATTCTGACTTTTTCCTCCAAAATTCTGACTTTTGTTCAGGATTTCTTCTAAGTTTGAGAGACATCAGATTTTTTTTTTTTAACTCTTTTGAATCTGAATGCAAGATTTAAGTCAGAACTCAAATTCATTTTTCAAATGTTCCTCTAATTGCCATGTTTTTTCACAGGTGGCCCTGATCCTCTTCCTGTACGACTCTTGGTTCTTAAAAACGGTGTTTGAGGATTTAATATTGTATAAATGACAGTAAATATCTGATATCTTCAAAATAACTGGTGAAATACTGTGCGCATGTTTTATTAAGGACAAATCACATCCCAACGATCCGTGAAGTGAAATACGAAATAGTAAATTTAGGAATGACTGGATTCATCATTAATTCTTGAGATGAATCTTTAGAGAAAACAACTGTGAAGGCATGAGACGGTTTGTGATTTTACATTTCCTCTTCCTCCTGTTTCACACCTGTCCTCAGACACAACTGATCTGCAGTCTGTCCTCAAAGCTTTCTGGGAGAATCCTCCTCTTCCTCCTTCCTAATCCCTCTCGACATTTCAGAGAACTTTCACAAAGAAAGTCTCGCTTTGTAACAAATTCTTGCCGCTTGCTCCTCTGTCCTCTCTCTGACCCTCCTCTTCCTGCTCTTTCTCTGCCTCCTGATGCGTGTCCGGGCGTTGCTAGGCGTGGTGGCGGGGACGGCGGGTACGGCAGCCCCAGTCCCCGGAGCAGCAGCGGCGGCGGCAGCAGCATCAGGAGCTTGGGTCTCGGCGGGAGCATCAGCCGGAGGAGCGCCGTCAGAGAGAACTCGGAGGAGCTGCAGGAGGAGGACCCTCGATCCCCGTCGCCTCCCTCCTGCAGCTCCCCTCTGGAAGCCCGCGGGGAGGCCTACGACTACTCCCCCGACGAGTAGAGGGACCACTGTGGTTGGATTTCACCCGAGTTAAACCTGCTCCAGAGATATTTCCACACTGTTCATTTACATTTGGAAGTTTCTTTTAGCACAATGTTCCTGAATGCAAACATCTCGTATATCTGAGCAACATTGTGGATTTGTGTTCAAAGTGAAATTTGTTTTGGTCTCTAAGTAATTAAACAAACGTAAGGAAATGTATGGGAGCTGAGAGCGGCCAGAAGTCAAATTATTATCTGTCTGATGCCATTATCGCCATGAGTTGATTAGTGGACGGCTGCTCAGTGACAAAAGCAGATGTGTTGCGTGGCTCCAGGACAGCCAATAGGAAAAATCATATGTAATAGCAAAGTGTTAGCCAGCAGAGGGCAGTAACCATGCATATTTATAAACATAAAACATTTTTACCTTTTTACTCAACCCCCATTTACAATCTGCAGAAAGTACCAACGTTCTTTATCTTTAACCAAACTGACTATTTTATATTGACAATAATTAACCAACATAACATTATTTTAATTTAGTAACATGACAGTTTATTCACAATAATTTAGACAAAACTTTTCAAGGTCGTTGTTTCTGGCTCAAACTTGGAGTATATTAAAAGATACAAGTTTGTAACTTCTCGGAATTAAACATGAGACTCGTATGGAAGCAGTTCCACTCCCCCTCCCATCCTTGTTTGTGCTCCAAAACTCCACCTGCCCTTTTCAACAGTTGTCTTGACATGTTGGAACTGGGATGTCCATTTTATCAGCCTTTCACCATCTACGGGGCACATGTATCTACTTGTCAAATAGCCAATAGGAAATAACTTTTTTTTTTCCTTTTTTTAAAGAAAGCCATCTCTTGTTTTTTTCCCAGATGGGTTCATTATTGATAGACATTACTAAAAATATAATTGGAACTATGACCACTCTCAGCTGCCATAAAAATGCTCCAAAAGACACACCTCCCCTATTGTCTTTTCCATTTGAACTGAATGAGTTGTTAGAAGGCGACAGTTTCCATCCTCCCCTTAGTAGCTCTAATAAGAAACGTTTTAACTCACCTTCGCTTTTGTCTTTCGAATTATCTATATTTATTACTCTTCAGCAGCTACAAACGCTGACATTTTCTCTAGAACCAAACAGCTGTTATTACGTCATGTGACTAACAAACTGTAGGTCTCACAGCTGTTTTAACGGGTTTCACTTTGTTCAGCTTCATGTGGGGAAAATAAAACTCATTTACATTATTTTGAATGCTTGAGGATTAATATATTTTGTGGATTTAATATATTTGGATCTATTTATTGGAGGTAGTCAGTTTTTCCCTTGTCGCAGAAACTCGCACTGGTTCTGAAAAATGACGGATCTTTGAAGGACGTAACAAAGATGTGCAGCTGTTTTGAGGGTTTAGCAAACATCTGGACGAAAAGTTAAAAAGATTCAGAGCCAGAAATTAACCGTACGCTCACTCTTTGATCAACACAAGTAAAATACCATTTTATATGAAAATATAACATGTTGGAAATATATTACGGCATCATTTCTGCCTCTCGTCGTTTGGATTTGGAAAAAATGGTTTTGAAGGGTTGTGGAAAAATCTTCGGATCAACAGAATGTTTTGTTAAACGACCCAGTGTTCTTCCTCTGGCTGGTTTTTAGCATATTTTAGAGATCGTCTTCATTTGGAAACTGACTGTAAAACTATATTTTTAACCCAGCTGTTGCATAATATCAGGCAGCGTGACTGTAACCAATGTAACTAAGGATTAGTTATAACACGTCTGCTCTCTGCAGGCTTTTTGACCCATCAAGTGCTATTAAACTGCTTTTAAATCCTCTGACGTGTCCGCAGTTCTTTCACCTTCTGGAACAAATACAATCAAGACTTGTGTCTTTTCACATTTCACGTTTATTTATTACTTTATGAGAAACAATAAGCAGCACTGAAAGTAAATAAAGAGCAGAAAAGGTCTTTGCACATTGTGAGAATTCTTAAAAACCACAAAAATCATCATATTCCACATCTTCTTTCACACGCTGACCTCTGAACTTCACATTAAAAGGTTCGGCCCGCCACTGCCGTTTTCACACTCGCCCTGAGCAGCTGAGTGCTCGCTCACGATAGCGACCCTGCACAGACACTACAAGTCAACTTATCACGTACTTTTCTTCTTTTTAACATAAAACATGAGTAACCTTCACTGAAGTATTCAAATCTCCTCACTAATGGAAGATGCTTCCCATTTCCCTCCTGGAGACAGAAGCTCCCGGCTGAAATGACACTGGCTGAAATTTTACTACAAAATTGGACCAAAAAAAAAAAAAACATTCTGAGGATTTTCTACACTCAAAGCCTCATTGATGACAGAACTAAGTGGAAAGTTTCGAGTGCTCACTTATTTAGGTTAATACGTATAAAGAGGCAAAGTCCCACCCTCAATTTATAAAATAATTTAGCAAGTCAAGGAAGTTGCACTGTCGTAAAAATAAAACAGCCGCGCTAAGCTGTTAGCTTAGCATTGACGTTGACCGCTGCAGCAACGTGAAAGAGGAGGAGTTTCTGTTAGCTAGCTAGCTAGCATGCAGATAAACTCAACATTTCATTAGGTGCTGCAATCATTTCAATTTCACGACTGTTGCATGTGAGTCTAATTCCATATCTTCTGTCTTATTTTATGACAAACTAACCAAGTGTTTTTGTTTTTGTTAGCCCAAAGTGAACAAGAGCTCCAGCAGAACATCACCACAACACAAGATTAAAACCTGAAAGTTTCAACATAATCTAAAATAAGGTAATGTGGGCGGTCCATCAGAAGGGGAGGGACTTTGTCCACTGGATCGGACTGAAATACTCGGATCAGAGACCCAATACTTTACGGAGACGTCCCTAAATGATAACCTCACCACAACCAGAAGGCTGAGAATAAACATTTGCTACGGACATTAACGTGTTGAGGAAGAGTTCGACAACATAGGAGTGATCAACTGCCTGAAAGGAGCTGAAGGGGGAGCTGAAGGAAGTTGAAAAGCTCGAAAAGCTGAAAAGACGAATCACCTCCCACATCTGATCAATCACACAACACGATAAATAAGGGAGCAGTAAGATGAACATTGTTGGGCCCAGTAAAGATTTCCCCTCTCGACTTGTTGTACAGTCGCAGCTGATTCAAACCTTAACGCTAACAGGCGTTTTGACTGACAGGGGTCTCAGCCTATCAGATGGTGTTTGCTGCTCAGCAAACTTTCCTCGATATTCAAATTTTTTGAGATGCACTAGTAGCCCACATACAGATACAAACAGTGACTGAATGATATAGAACTGTGACATTTACCATTGTGGTGTTTTGAGGAGTAAACAAACAGCTCCAGGTGCATTACTACCACCTTCTGGACCGGAGTAGCACTGACCCTGATTACCATGAAGTCCACTAAAACCAGAACAATCCAAACCCAGCTGTAATGTGACCAACATGCATATTAGTTTCGATTTAAATCGATGAACATAAATTTTTTTTATCTCAGGCTGTTATAAAACTGTGCAGTGAAACTCCTGTCGAACTAAAACAAAAAATGTTCTCCCCCAGTTCAAACATGTTTACATCTCCACCTCAAAATGAACATGAATCTGTGGCCTTTTCACCGATTCTGTGCGTGATCACACCATGTCTAAGATTCACTTCATGTTCAGTCTCAAAACGTTGGAGCAAAAAATACCAAAATAGGGCAAAACACTTGGCGGACCAGAAGAAATGACGTCTGGGAGGTTAGTTCAAGCTAAGTGCGAGTGCTAAAAAGTAGTCCTGCTAATATACAAAGTTCTCCCACAGTATCCATAGCAACGTATCCCTCCGTGTCACCAGCGTGGCGCCCCCCGGTGAGCACGCTCTGTATGACGTGCAGCACACAGCACACAGTACTGTTAAACGTCTGGAGATCCAGGCTGGATGGAGAGGAAGGAAGGGAGGGAGGAGCAGGTGGAGGACGTTTTCACTTTCACAGCAGCAGTTTGGGTCCTGCCCCGAAGTCTAACCTCTTCACCAGCCTGTAAAACACAGCAAACACGCTGGACAATGTGACTTTACAGAAAACTCTCACACAAAAGGCTCTTTAAATATGACAACCTCTGAAAGACATTCAGGAGACTTTACAAACTAGAATCGGGTAATGTAACACTGCGTGGACCTGTTATCCTGCTGCTCGGCAGAGTCTCACCCTTTGTTGTAGAGGCCGTTAGAAGGGTGGGTCTCTGAGGAGTTGCTGTGGCTCGACGTCGCCCCCTGTCCGCCAGCGAGGGCCCTGCGGTTTGCCGTCTGCTCGTGGACGTACTCTCGACACGACGCCAGCTTGGACTCCAGATTCTACGAGCAGCCCAGAAATCAGTTCTTCACCTTTGTATTGACGTGTCAGCTCAGAACACATCACTGTCTTCCTTACGTTTAACATGAGTGCAACCGCTGCAGAAAAGGTCAATGCACAGTTACACAAAGTAGAGCAGAGGCTGATGGGAATATCTTTAGTTTTGCAGGTAGGTTGGTAATAAACTGAAGAGGGTCACCAAATTTCACCAAGAACATCCATATCTGATCTACATCTATGAATCATCCCTATTTGAAAATGATTTCAGTATGGATTCAGCAAGGAGTTACTTTCAAAAAATATGAATTTTGTGAAATTTAAATCCTCTGGGTTAGATTGTAGTGGTTTGATCAATTCTTTTTAATGGGGATCAACCCTACAAAAGAGGCCTGTTTTACCACATGAGATATGACAAGTTATGAACAAAACACCCAAGCAAGGCAGAGCACAAAACAGGTACAACAATAACAACAAGAATCTTTCAAATTTAATGAGCACATAAACCACCAAAGAACCTTCAAAATAAATTATGTTGAAACCCAACACAAAATTACTGACACATGGTCTGTTCCAGTCAGTTTGACTTAACAAAAACAAATCCACCTCGGGTTCTCCCAGCAATCACTTCTAACAGTTCAGTTCCTGAACAAAAAAACTCCACTTACAAATAACCAAACTCAAACAAGGAGGTGTTTGCTCTGTAGAATCAAGACAACAATCAGAAATATGTTATAGATGAGAAGGCTGCCAGCTTTAGCAAACTCATGGTTAGAAGATCCATGACCACGGAATCTCCCACAACTCCTTTGGGAGGAAGAGAGGTTTGGTGGCTGAAAGGCTCCTCGGTACACTCACATGATCCAGCAGCAAACAGGACGTTAGACTGGGAGCAAAAAGCCTCAGGCGTCCAAACAGACAGACCACGCAACTGCACTGCAGCTCTCCGCTCTCCAACCTGACGCCACAATGTGAGTTTATGAGAGGTGAAGCGCAGGCTGAACGCACCACGTATCCGGCCTGATAGTGGCTGTGAAGGTGAGCTAACCACCTGATATGCACGACCACAACATATATCGTACATACATCACAAATATTTGTGTGCACACATGTCTGACACAAGTCCCATAATTTCATGATTTGTGTGGTCGCCACAACATTAAACACATAGCAGAACTGTCCTTGCCAACCTGATGGTGGCAGTAGTGGGGAAGTCAGGTGATCATGATCCAACCTTTATGGCACACCTTTATCCACACTCTGGAGGAGTGGTCTGAACGCTCACACAGCTCCCTGGCTCAGCTCTCAGCTGGCCAGGACCGCCCTTTCTTGGCAATCTGCTGGTTTTGTTTTGTAGCCACATGATTGGTGTGTTCAAAAGATTTTGTTTTTTTAGTCAGCAGTGAGACAAACTACGACCTCAGGTCTGTACGAAAGTGAAGTGTGAGTTAATACATCAGTGAGACCTGCACCTCCAGTAGACACTCTGGATTTCAGCAGAAAGTCAGGAGCCTTTGAGGACTGGGATGAACTGTGGGTACAGACAACCCACTAAAACCTTCAGGACTCACAGAAATCTCACAAACCTACCCGCAAGGTCTAAACAATTCACCAAATTCAGCCTGAGACTAATCTTCTGTGGACCATGAACATCTCTCCAGCAATAATTAGACAAGCTGATGTCTCCAGAGTCGGGGACACTGAAAGTGTTTCTTAAATACTCCTGCTCGCTAATAAAAAGGCACCAATTTCACACTTTTCAACCGCTGAGGTCATCACAGGTGAATGTTTCAGACTTTCACTAACCTGTACCAACAGGAAATGTAGACATGTGTTTCAGATGAATAATTACTGTGCTGTTTTGGGCTTGTTTTTTTCCCGTTATAAACGGTTCCAAAACAACAAGGAGTACTTGTGGAATTTGGGAGTTGGACCAGGAGACCTCCTGGCGTCCAGCGCCACGTGATAAGTCAGCGGTTGCTAGAAACGTGGCGTGAATGGGTCGATTCATTAAAACACAATCTCTCTCCTCGAGGACAAAAATCACAAGTGAGGTTCTTACCCCGACTTTTCTCAGCAGCTCTCCAACGATGTTAAGAGCTGAGATTCTGGCCGACGTGGTGAGGGGGGTCCCCGACAGGCTCTCACCTGCAACAACACATCCGATCAATTCAGATACACACGTTCTGATGAAAACTTCAGCAAATCCTTCTCACATTTGAAAGGATGAGACAAGAATAACGAGGATGTTTTCTCGTTTCCAGTCCTGCTTGAACTGATATTAAATTAGGCAGCAAAATCAACAATTTGTACACCTTTGCCTCATTAAGTTGTGGGGATCTATGAATGTGCCACATCTCAGGTCAGAGTGAGGCAGAGCTTACCTGCTCTGACATCTTCTGACTTTAAAACTGCACAGAGGCAAGTTCTAACATTGGAGTCATTCAGCCACGCATGTTTGAAGCAGACATGGATTCACTGGAAGGAGAGGAGGAGCTACTTGTACCAGGTTGCCTACAAGTTGATGCACCAGAATGGTTAAGTTTCACTTCTACAATGTTAAGCCCCACTCCCCCTACAAGTCATTAGGATTGTTCCGTGGGTTTTCCACATAGCAGACCCGGCTGTCAGAATTCAATTTTCGGAGACAGCCATTGGTTGATTGCGGAACGAAAACAGAAATCCTCAGTCATGACGTTGACCGCTTATATATGTCATAATGCATGTTGTACACTAAAGCAAACAATTTGGATATGATAACAATGTCAAAATGTGATTTTCATCCAAAGTGGTCTTAAAAACTTTTCACAAAACTGGACAAAGCAGAACCTTGAGCAGTGAGGTCTAAGATTAAAAAAAGCCTGAGAAGTAAATCAGAGGGCAAAGAATCACCAAGTCAACCAAGAATTCCTCCCATCTGGATTTTGGTTGCAGGACAATATGAGGACACAGTGTGAGCAACTATTGAACGTAAAGTTAGAGGGATATGCTTCCCCATGACCAGTCCGACCACAACACACACACACAAACTGACCTCTGCTGGTGGAGGGGGGCGGGGTGGTGAGGGACTCCGCCGAGGCTGGAGGTCTGGATTTCGTGCTGGTAGAAGGGGCGGGCTGACCCGGTGAGGAAGACATGGTTTTCTCCTCCGTTCTTTTGTCTGGGGGGGTGAGGGGTGGGGTGGGCAAACCAGCCAGGGACGAGGACGAGAAAGGCTCCTTGACTGCACTGGTGAGAGACGGTTTCCTGTCCTGCACCTGCTGCTTCTGCTGCACCGCGAGCTCCTGCCTCAGGTCTGGCACATAGAAACTTTAATTTATTTTTATGTGTCTAAAAGATCACATGGTCGTCTCTCAATTCATACTGTTTTCAGTTATCAGCCCCAAACGTCTAGATGCTGAGAGAAGATCAGTGAGGCTCTACCTCTGGCCTCGTCCTTCAGCCTCTGGACAGACTCCAGCAGGTTCTCCTTCTCGTCCAGCTCGCTCTCCAGGAAGGCGTTCCTCTCGATGACCTGGTTCATCCTCTGCTCAAAGTCCTCCAGTGACATGATGGTTGCCCTGACACACAGACGCAGTGAAAGGCTGTTAGTGAGCCTCCAAACACCGGACCAAGGGGAGACAAAAGCTGATCTATGTACTGCGTACTGCTTTCCATAATAGTATGCAGCATGAAATGGTTTTATTTTGCAGTTTGACAGGCCACCAGCGTATTGCCACAACATTTCTCTGCAGATGCTGGAGCTCACTCTTCTGGTTCTTTCTGTTGCTTTGCAAGTGTAACAGTTTTCATTCATGCTTCAATCAAAACATTTCATACAACTTGCTGACTGACAGTGTCAGTAGCTTAATTAGCTTAATAAAATCAACCAATGGTGAGATGTACTAGTGCAGTACCGTCATTTTTCAGCAGTAATTTAAATTTTTACAGTAAATTTTGCTCCGTAGCAGGAACGGTTTAGATGAGTTCAACAAGAGCAATAACCATTCAATTAAGATAAAAAAGGCTTGTAATACTTCACTTAACATGTAATGAATATAGAATAGCGTGCTAACCTCACAGTAATGCAGATTTTGCTTTTACATACTGCATGTTACATTATGACCAAATGAGTACATACTGCTAGAATAGTGGGAACCATCTACCACATTATATCTTGCACTATGAAGCTGCAGCTGCTGGTGGAGCAGATAGCATAATGTCCCTTGGCAGCAGAGACAAACAGTTAAGTTTGTTAAGCCTCTCTTATTTCTATTTTCCTTCCAATTAGGTTTGTGACGTGGCTAAAATTGATTTAATAAGACTATGAAAGACACATGGATTAATGTCTTTGTTCAAGTTATACAATCTGCTGTGCGCTGCGAGGAACTACTCTGTGGTGCTGTTATGATCTGTCTAAACAAACCCAGGATGGACTGACGTGACCAGAACGAGCTTCTCAGACGAGTCAAACTTCACCAATATATACTCCAATATCTTATCAGCCCCCCCCAAAAAAGACAACACCAGGGCTCCACATGCTTGCTATGCTATGTTAAAGAAAAGGACACTCAGTGGCCTCCCAACAACTGTGCTGAGTGTCCTCTGACCTCTTGGTCCTCTCCAGGTCGTCGTTGGCCTGCTCCAGCTCTCTGATGTATTTATGAAGCTGGTCTCGGACGGCTGTGCTCTCGGCCAGCTCTCCCTCCAAGCTGGAGATCTGCCGGTATGCCTCAGAGTGCTGCGTCTCGTACTTCTCCTGGCAGGAGGCAGAACAGTGTCAGGACAGGAAACAGGGAGAAAAAAGGGACAGATTAGCAGAGTATCTAAAAGCTAATATTTACTTATCTAAAAGGCTCAGCTTGTTACTTCAGTGGAATCACTGTCATCACTGTTGCAAATGATCTTTTTAAAAACAGATTTAGCATTTTACATTTTGTTTGTATAAAACTGTAGACTGTAGTTTTGTGTTAGGAGGCCTCGTGATGTTCACAGCTGGATGCGGTGGGAACAACAACAGCGTGTCAAGCTTCAGCATGCTTTAGCTAAATTCCATGAAGTCTCCACATGCTGGTCATACTTATCATCTCAGATAAAGCTCTTCCACAACAGGCTCACCTTTACTTTGGACAGTTACTGTCAACACTGCTTTCCATTTGAAGCATGACAAGTTTTCCCTTTTTGCGCTAAAGACCTGACATTACAAATAAAAATAAATATCTGGTCTGGAACTGTAACCATCACTGCGATGCTTTCTGATCACTATTGAGAAGTTTAATTACTACATTTATTATAATTACTGTTGCCACAAAGATACATCTAGAGAAAGTGCATCAAACTCTTGTGGTTGCCAGCATTCAATCTTTAAGGACTAACCTGAGTAGAAGCTCAAACACTGTGTTTTAATATTAACTGTATATTAAAAAAAAAAAAATGGACAAAGCTTTTGGCCCTTAAAATCCTAGCAAACGCAAAGCGGCTTAAACCTGCGTTCTATCCAAAGTCAGATTGAACGGGCCTGAATGTGTTCAGGGTCTGAAATTCTAGTTTAAAGTCTTGGAGAACAGCACATATTTAACATTTTGAAAATTTCAGCCTTGTTAAAGTTAAAGGAAGTTGTGCTTCTCAGTAAGATCCGCCCCTCAGCGCTCCTCCTCTGGCCAAAATGCGTCATTTCAGAAACCAACAAACCAACACGGCCGTGCTGGTGAAGCCAATCTCGAAGCTTCAGAAACCTATGGGTAACATCGCAAAGGGTTTACACTTGGATTTTAAACTGCCTCTGTCCTTATTGTTTTCTTTATTTCCTTTTCTTTGTCTTCCCATCTCTGTAAGTGTACAGCGACTTATTTTTCTTGGTTCATATTAATTGCCCATACCGACAAAACTGTGTTTCTCTTGTTTAATGAAATTCTGGAGCCCACAGCCCCGTCAGACAGTGACTGGGCGTTTACTGACTGCTGCACACTCTTTATGGTGACAGCATCCACTAAAGAAAGGACGACAACGACAAGCTGACACAGCTTAAGTCACTCACTGAGTTGTTACCGTTTTTATTTATTTTAATCAGAGAGCATATCCTGATTTCAGAGTCTTCTGCTTATTTTATTGTTCTATAATTTTGCTCTTCTTGTATTCCATCTCAAATTTTTGTGTTTTATTTTTTAGCTATTGGAAACACTTTTGTTTTCTAAATTTACTTGTAAAGACAGATTATTGAAGTTATTGTTGCAGTTTATATTCAGTTGTTTCATAAGCAGTAACCAGCAGCTGAAACATGATTTATATTAACACAAGACAGTTTGATGGAAGAATTTAGACCCAACTTCTAAACAACATGCATATGAAGAGTCAGAATTATCTCGTGTTACATCATTATGATGGCTTGACAACACATGGCTTGCACCCTGAGGGATGTACCACAGAGTAAGTCCAGCACAGTCAAGCTTTCTTTGTGAGAGCTGGCTTCACATAACAAACACCCCCATCAGATATGAGGAGTGTCACAAACGTGGTTATCTGCGTCATTTGATCCCTCAACGGCAAAAAAAGGAACCAACCACCAACTTGAATCAGAAGGAAAATGCTGTCATGTTGGAGAGCTACGAAGACGACAGGACAAGAGAGAAATGCTTGCAGGAAAGTGCTGATTGTGTATTTTCATAGTGATTTTATTGCACCACGTGTTATCCAGCACACTCTAAATAAACCAGTAGCGGTAGAAGCATCAAGATGTCAGCAGCATTCTTTTCTGGCAACAAGTCTCATTCTTTCCAAGGACAATAAACATTCTCTCTCTTGTAACATTATGACTATAAAGTTCTAATTTTGTGAGAAAAAGTCAGAATATTACAAGAATAAAGAATAATTTTAGCGTGTTCCTTTATCGCCTGCACCATAATGAGGCTGGTGGAGAACTTTCTAAAGCTGTACTTCAGTACAGGTTTCACAAACAGGGAAATTCTTCTTATTTTGGCACATAAGCACCACATTATCATCAGTATCAGGACTTTGAAAAGAATTTGCAAGAAACTTAATCCAAAGAAAAAAACTAGATGGACTTGGAAAAAAAACCCTATTTTTGGAGTCTGTCCACATAAAATCTTGTAAAGTTATGACTTTTTTTTAATTCATAAGCTAACAACTTTTTTTCCTCTTTATTTTCCATTGTGGCTCTAAAACTTTGTTATAGCTTTTGAACTATTCTACAGTGCAATTTGATGGCCACACTCACTCTCATTCACATGCTCTGTGGCAGGTGAGAATGTGAAGAAATGGCACGTAGAGGCATGACACTAAAGGCTATAAACCAGGGCATGTGTCAAAAACTGCCAACAACTACTGAAAAATGTAGCAAAACCTCAAGAAATATTTTGTGCAATTACGTGTATACAGTATGTGTCAATAATGCAACTAAGATCCAAACACTCAATGTCATGACAAAATTGACCTTATAACAAAAAAAAAAAAAAAAAAAAAAAAAAAAAAACCTTCAGACTTCAGGACACTAAAAAACTCTGACTTTAGACTCGACATTCATCTCTTACCCATAAATCTTGCAGCACAGCCCAATGCAAACTTTGAGGAGGCATAAACAAGACGTTTACGAGTTAGATTTGTTTTTAAAGCGTGTATTTGTTTTTTCGTTCTTGTGATATCAGCACGTTGATAAACTGTTAAATTTTATAGAGAGGCAGACAAGTTGTGAGTGAACTGCTACATGACTGGGAATGGGCTTGTTTTGTGGGAAGAACTACCCCCTCCAGACACACATTAAACAAGACTCATCAGCTGCCTTTTTCTGCCTTGAATCGGCCCTCTGTCCAAGTGTGTATTTACGTGTGTGTGTGTTTGTGTGTTACAACATCAGTGAAGTCTATTCAGCACAGGCAATAAAACATGGTTTTTAAAATCAGCTGATGAATATGGAAAGCCCCAGTCAAACACACTTTAACAGACTGGTGGATCTCAGATATGAGCTCCCTGTTGAACATTAAACCATGCTGAGTCTATTACAGGCGCTTCTCACAGCTTTGTTAAGGAGTTTGTCAAACTTTGGATCCAAATTTTTCCTCCTGTATATTATTTCTGAACATCTTCCAGTGATGTCTTGATTAGTTTGGAACGTCAGGATATTGATATTGAAATTGGGGCTTTTATTTCATACTGAAAAAAATGATCTGCACCTTGTAGCTTTCCAGTTCCATCCGGAGGCGGTTGTTGGCTGAAAGGAGCTCACGGTTCCGCACCTCACACTGCTTCAGCTCCGTCTCCAGCTCCACCTCATAGTCCCGACTCATCTGCTGAAACTCCTGCAGTTCCTCCTGGGCTTCCTCTGCACTGCACACACACACATGCACAGAATATCAGCAAGATGTTTGTTAACGCAGCAAACATAAGCTTCATTGGCTCCTTGGTTTATTAGTTCAGATTATCTGGGTTTACACAGTAAAACACAAGTATTCACACTCGACCAACCATGAAAAGAGGACGGGTTTGGACAAAATCGGCACTCCAGGCATTACGGATTAAATTAAGAGTCTAAACATCACAGAAATCTATTTGATAAGAAAATAACAGGTGGATCACAGTTGCTTGTCTTGCAGGAGTGTCTATTGACTCACATTTCAATAAAATGAACAAAAGCGTATTGAAAAGGTACTGATTATTTTTCATGATTTATTACGCCTCATACGCCCTCAAAGATGATCTTGTTATTTTGGTGCGGCCATCGCTTGTTAACTTGCAGGATGTCAAATAATTAACAACACAGGAGCGTCTATTCAGATTAAAAAAAAAAAATTTTAAATTGAAGAAATTCAAATATTCTTGTGTGTTAAAAAGCATATAAACAGGGTGACACACCTCTGTTGGTGCCTGGCAGCCTGCTCCTTCCAGTACTCCAGCTCTTCCCTCACGGAGCCAAACTCTGGAGGCTCCGGATCCCCCATGTCC
>KV751363.1:2145187-2160318 GCA_001698575.1 Mola mola
TCACATCCATCCATCCATCCATCCATCCATCCATCCATCCATCCATTTTCTGATCTTTAATGATAAATGTAGACTGCGTGGAAAAGTTTTAAACAGTCCAATCGACACACCTGCGCTCCGCGTGAAACCTGCCGTGGCTCCACTTTGGTGATCGGAGAGTCCTCCCTCAGAGTGTCGCGTCCTGGAGCAATACGCGTGCGTAAAATGTGTCCGGTCATCATAAACAGCATCAAACGTCAACAGCTGGAGAAGGTTGTGCAAGCGGCTCCAGAGGAACGGAATAAATCCAGAGCCGGAGTCGGTGCGTGCTCCCGGTGAACCAGGCGTCTCTCCAACAAATCCTGCAGGGTGGAGCGCTAATCTGAGCGGGATTGACCGAGACTAATGCTTCCCTGACATCAACAGCAGCCGTTCGTGGCGCAGAACCGGTCCACGAGCCGACAGACAGTCACTACCGGAAAAATAACGGAATTCTGAAAACAAGTCCACCAGCAGGTTGTGCAAAGGTGTGTACTTTTAAAGATGTGCCCTCTGGATCGTGGAAATGGTGTTTGGTTGTGATCAACGCACAGCCTGTAGCGTGATTCCAGCTCTGAAGGTGGATTTTAAACAATTAGAATGGGTGGATGCAGCTTTTAAGGCTGAAATCTGTCGTATCAAACGCCAAGTGGCACCATGTGACATTTATTCTTTTTAAAATCTAAAATTCTCGGCGCCAACAGGATAGGATAAAAGGCGCATTTCCTGGCGAAAAGGCGTCAGCAATGATGCTGCATTCTGAAATAAAATTTCTGAGAACATTGACTGAATTGCAGAAATTTCAAATGAGGAGCCGGAAAAGTCACAAGCAGCTGACGTCGTTTCTTTCTTTGGGATCTTTCATGTTACATCTATCTATGAGAAAATTAAAGACATTAAAAAAATTCACACTTCGCAGCGCCATAGAAGACAACATCAAGGGGGGAAAGGGAAGAATATGATATAGAAAATAAATCCCAGTACAAGCTACAGTATAATCGTTTGTGTAATAATGATAAAAATGGAACGTAAATGGAACGTGGATCTTTAAGGATGTGGGCGGCTTCATGGTGCTTTAAGATGGGATGGAGAGCGTCTGTTTCCTTGTTTTAGGCTGAGCCCACATCAATCAACATTCTGTATGGTTGTTATTAGAACCAGAGCTTGTTGGCTGTAGCCATTTCCTGTGGAAGTTAAGCCAGATTGCATTCTTTAGCCACTGCGACCACCAGAGACTCACGACACTTCAGTGTGCCTTACTTTCATCCAAGTCCATTTTGCTCATTTAAATGTTATAAAATCAGTAGTCGGTACTTATTTTGGAAAACCCCGTTATGAAACGTTTCATACAAAATACTAAAATACTGAGGCAGCACAACAACATCAATTTAAGAGCGTAGCTGCTCCTCACAGGTTACCTGCAGTTTAATTTGGACACGCATCAACTCATTTCATCAGTTTTACTGGGATCTGAGGGGCAGGTCGAACGGGGCGGGCAGAAAGGACACAAATCGGTTTCATTGGCTAAATATCCTGTCAGTCAACATTACCTCGTCTGTGATTGGCTGCACCGCCCCAGAGCCTCGGAAGTGTCATTTTTGGACGTGAACAAAACTGGCAAATTCAGCGGCGGCCACGAGCTGACTCACTCTCAAGTTTTGGGACGAAATGGCACCCTGAAAGCTCTAAAAAAACAGGTACGTGTGAGAACGTTTCTACACACAAGAGAGTCTTGGTTTGAACGAACGAACGCCGCTTCCTGTCGTGGTGGTTAACGGGAGTGTTGTGTTTGCGCGACCAAGCATGAGGCGAGTTTCATTGTCTTTTGGCCACTAGCTAGCCTCAACTTTCATCCGGGTCCCGTTGTTTTTGACTGAAGTTGACAACAGAACTCCATTAAAATGAGGGAATGTCGTCCTGTCAGCTGGCCTTTTATAACTCATAACGCTTTTTGAAAACCACTTAATCCAATTCAATACCAGTAGCACTTTTTCAGTCTCATTTACAGCGTATAGTGACAACTTTTATGCTAGTTCTTCATTTAGTGTCATCATCATTTGGTGTTGGCATTTCATGGGTTAAGGTGTTACTTAACTTACAACCAGGCCGAATTTACCCAAATGCATTGCTCATTTCGGAAAAGTCTCGTTTGGATTATTGTGACGCGACGGGTTTTGGTGAGAGCAGCGCAAACCTAAAAAGAGGAGATTTTCTTAGCGGAGTTCGGGACTGTTTGGTCCGGACTGATCCAGGTCCACCGACCTGCCTCCTCCTCATGACTCTACTGCATGAGCAAATGAAAAAAAAAAAAAAATCTGCAGCTTGAATTATGTCATTTTTACATTCTTGACATTCTAAAGGAGACTTTTAGGCCAGAAGCAATGCTGCTGGAGAAAGGTTTAAGTCGATGAAAGTAACTTGAAAATACGGAAGTTGCTGCGAACGAGTTCCGACATGTCAGATGTCTCCTGTTGACTCTTCGTGTCTGTGTTCTGCTACAATTAAACCAATAATGTGGGTTTGACACTTGAGTGTCTCGAATAGCTTTCCTGTTTGTCAGAGCATATGTTGCATGCTTGAAGGAGTTGTCTGGAACCTCCTTCTACTTACTGATGGCAAGTGTTGAAAGATGAAACTTGCAGAATTTGGTCATTACACTGCGTGTCTCAATAACGTACAAGCAGGGTGTCATTTCTGGTATGACTACCTTTATCAGTATGCTTGCACAAAAACAGCATCCCATAAACTCATTAGCAGCAGTTTATGTGGATATGAAGAACATAAAAATACAGAATTATGAACCAGAATAAACAAATATGCACAAAAGCAGAGCAATGTGTCTTTTTTAAACAATTAAGATCCAGATCTGTTTCCTTTGAAATAGGCAGCTTGTCTCACCTCCATAAAAAAAAGTTTCTCTGTGGGGACCCTGGTCATGTCCCATCACATATTTCAGAGCCCGTAAACAATCTGATGGCCAGTGAAAGCACGACATCAATCTGTGCAGTTTGACCTAAATTCTGCTGAAACTCACTGGCTGTGTGTGTTCACATCAGAGGCAGGCAAGAAAGGAAAGAAAAAGGAGATTAATGTTTGTTTCGAGCCACACCTGTATCAACGAGACAAAATAATCTGCTCACGAAGACCAGTTTTGTTTGGATTCACTTAGTGGTTTCAGAAGGTTTTGGAATAAGAGCGGGATTATAATATAAACCACAGGATTAGAGAGGGAGACAGAGGGCCAGCACCCTTTTTAGAAGACAAAAAAGAAAATGTGGGTGGCTGTTAATGGACTACAGGCTGCTGTTGTTAACATAAAGAACTGATTCACAGAAGGGGGGAGCGTAGCATCTGTGCATGTTTTTATGTTGCAGTGAGCAAACTGTGCATACCTGCATAATTCTGCCATCATATGTGTATAAACACACACTGGAGCTTTGTTTGGAGGGTCTGTGTGGGACATGTTCAGAAAGATGGGTCAAGGACTCTCATTAAACAAAATAATTCAATGATTCATTTTTTTCCAAAATAAAATAAAACCACACACATTTTGATAATGAATCAACGGTATAGACGTTGATGTCTTTAAAGGACTATACCACCAGTATTTTGTTGAGCTGTTTACTTTCCCAAAGAATTCTGTTTTATTCAAGCTAGTGGTGCATCTAACGTGAATAAAACCTTTAAACATTTTTCCGTGAGTCACAAAAGACATTGAGCAATGGTATAATTTTAGCAATGAAGACAACATCTCCAATTATCCCTTGCTACTTGGGTCTTTTGTGACTGTTCCAGTCACTTTTCAGCAAAACAATGTGGAGCAATTGAAGCCTTCAGCTTCTCAGGCATGAAAATGTGCTGTTTTTGTTGCCATAAATGATTCTAGATGAAATATAATTAACCTTTATAGATGGATGAAATTTTATTTTGTCAGGTAGAACACTTGAAGAGGATTAATAGTTTGGTCTAAATTTGGATGACAAGGGGAAAAAATGCATAATATCTTTCAAGATGTCTGATAATGGGGGGGGTTATCTTGAGCTGCAATGACATTTGTCTATTAATTATTCAATCTAAAGAAAATTTGTTCTGAACAATTTCTGATAATTGATTGATTGTTTCAACCATTTTTTAAGCAAAAATGTCAACAGTTGTCTAGTTCACAGCCTTAACATGTGAGGATTTCACATGTTAACTTCTTTGTCTTTAGTGATAATAAATAAAGTCTTTGAGTTTTGGAATGTTGGTTGAAAAAAAAGTAGGATGGAGTGATGACTGACTTGTGAACAAGATTGTGTAAATAAGCATGATGATTTTTTTGTGTGTCACCTTACCAAAACTAGGTTAGCAGTTTCGTTCTCCCAAAACTTTCTCTGTTTCTGACACAAACAAAACAAATTTCTATTAATATAAAATAATTCCCCAATTGTCTTTGATCATCAATTCATAGATTTAGAAAACAATTGATTGTAGCCTCTGAATTGTGAGAACTTGTATCTGTTTGGTGTTTTGAAAAGAAAAACTATTGATTGTAGGCCAATTTAGCCTTTAAGAAATATAACAATCCTTTTTTTTTTGAGACAAGCACCAGCAGATTCATCTACAACCTTTGCATCAGACTCAAAGATGGACATTTTTCCAAAATGAAAAAAAATTTTCCTGACAACATCGCTTATGTTTATTCTGCATATGCCGAATTCTCTTTCTGGTGTTTAATCTGGGATTGTTTAAAAACAGTATAAAACTGCAGCGCACACTGACACAGATCTTTTGCTGTAGAAGAGCTGAAGTGGTGCCAAGACGATGAAATTACGTCTCGTGGGAAGCTGTCACTGTAAAGAAGTAAAGGTTCTAAGATGATGCATCATATTTTTCCTCAAGGTAACTTCATCTGAGCTCATTATGGACTGTAAGATGTAAGATGCCCAACATGATAATAGTGTGTGGAGAAGCGACTTCCTCTTCACATGCAGCAAAGGAAGCGTGGCTGACCGCAGCAGGAGGCCAGGTTTTGTTGCCACTTTCGGCTCAGAGGAGGACATACTGTTGTTCAGCAAAACATTAATTTCAGAAGGTTACAGCGTCTACAAGACGTTGACTGAAACGTTTGAATGAAAAGGAGGAACTGCGAAAAGTAACTTCACTGGAGTTTCCAAAAATTAATTCCACACAACAACCTAAAAACACGTGCATTTTTTTTATCTAGCTGAATGTTTTCAAGTCTCCTCAATGCTTCCCATTGAGTTTGTATATAATCCAGGGAGGTGGAAAAGCTGCTTTGTGTTTTGTAATATTACAAGGGAATTATTTTTCACTTTTAATATGTAGGACAGACTTTTCAGATAAAACAATCTGTAATCACCAGATGACATAAACTCTGGGCTGCGTAATCAACTAATAGACTAACAACTTCTTTGATAACGAAGATAATCTTGATTCTCTCGCTCCTCTGACAAGAAGACGTTGAGTTTGAAGGAAATTCATCGTGGTTACAGTCTTCAGTTTCATTGTGCCTGCAGCCCGAGCAGAGATTCCATGGTATCAGACCTCCAGTTAATATCAGTTTCAAGCGAAAGTTCCAGTCCAACTCTCTGGTTATGACAGTATCATTATAGTAGCAGTATAATTATATGTTTGCAAATGCAATAATGAAAGCTCCCTTTCAAGATTTTGTGATGTTGCAGCATTTGTTCAATTGAATGTTGAAGCTGGTGTTGTATAACGAAGCTCGGAGTTATGGAGCAGTAGAAGTTTGGCTTTGGCTTGAAGAACAACAGTCTTAAATGTTTGTGACATTGTCACGGCTCCTGTTTTTAAAACTAGATCCGCATGTTTGTTTTTGTGCTATCAGTTTTCCTCTAAACCAAATGGCTTTGACAGATAAAACAACCGAATGCCGCGGAGCTGTGGCATTATTTTAATGATGGTTGATAATGCTTAAGGTCACAGGAAGTGGCTTCATAAACGGAATTTATCCAGCTGACTGTAGTCTGGAGCGAGTGTTGCATAAGAAGCACACCTATTTTTGTGCATGTAAGGTTAATCACAGGTGACGTCCTCATTCAAATTGTATTGAAATGTCAGTCCAGTCTCAAGCTGCTGTGTATGAAGTTAGATCAGCCATAAAATGGGTATATCTGCTCATGGCTGGTAGTGGAAGGAAGTGGTTTTTCTAGTTGCTTCACATTCTCACCCAGACAAAACGATCTGAATGTTGGTTTTGTAGTAGGGGAAAATTTCGACTGCAACTGCACGCACATTTCTACATTTTCACAGTGTAAACGGATTGATCAGTGGTTCACGTGGTATCATTACAAACCAGCTGTGATAGTTGCTAATGGTTTTACAGCCAGGGAAATTAATAAGAAAAACAATAATAATAGTTGAAAAACAAAAATCTCTGCTTCAGCTATTAGTTTGATCAGTTCCAGATTTCTACATTTATTACATGAAATTATATGTAAAGGGATCTGGATTAGATTAGTTGTCCAGTTTCTGATAAATTGGTCATTTCGAACAAAGTTCATCAACAACTCAGTTTGATTCCTTTCATCAAATGTTCAGTCATTATAAAGTGATGCCTTCTATCCACTCTTATTACGCAGAGGTTAAAACAAAAAGTCTGCCACTGAATCACTGCTGACATCAGCAGGGTGATCATGTGCTTTACTTCCTGTTGACAAACAAACACCTTTCCTACTGACGCCTGTAAAAAATGGAGATCTTAATCCCTCCTGTTGCATTTTTGTTATTTAATGGTGAGTTTTTATACTGTAAATGATTAAGTTTGTAACTGTACATCTATGTCTTTTTACATGAAATTTTTTATGTAAAGCGTGCGAATAGCCTCAGAGTATTAAATATGCTACACAAATAACACTGTCGGTGTAAATATTTTTCACAGTACTTCTGCTGCCACCTGGGGCAATTTGACTTTTAATTGAACTACTGACTGTTTTCAGAATTAATCAATTATTTTTTTAAATGTAGAAAAGTTCACAGAGCCAGGGAGGTCTTCAAATAGCACCTTTTGTCCAGCAAAACGTCTGAAACCCCAAATTTCTTCATTTACTTTCAGGAATGACAATAAAAGCTATTGATTAATGGACTAATTGTTGCACCACCTAACACAGAAGTTTAAAAAAATATTAACTGCATAAATTTATGGGCATAAAGAAAGATGGACAACATGTTGCAAAAATGAAGACAAATCAACTTATTGAAAGTCTTTGTCTCACATGTGCGTCAGGAGGCGGGAGAATGTCTGTGGAGGTGGACTTGTTGCTGCAGGAGGCGAAGGAGAGCATCGAGGCCGCCCAGAACTACCGCAGTGAACTGCAGCAGCGCCTGCATGGCCTCAACCAGGCCCGCAAACAGGTACCGCCATCTGCTCACACCTCATGCACACATTCAGCAGAGGATAAACAGGCTGGGGAGCGCCGCCATTCGGCCCTCTGTGAAGCACTTTTATCCTCACTCAGGCTCCTGGGTTAAAGGCTGAACATGTGTGATAGAAACACGCTGGTAAATAAACTCAGCTGGGCCACGGCAGTATGAAGTGTGTTTGCCCCTGACCTAACAAAATCCCAGGAGAGTATATTCTCTCTCGTTCTGTCTCTGCTATCTCTTCCTTCCTCCTGCTGTCTAGATTTATCCCCCCCCCCCAACTGCTCAGAGTAAACAATGCTGCTACTTCCTGTCGCTATGGACGGACAGCAAAATGAAGCAGAGGCCTAAAACACAAGGCTCAGATGCAGACACTGGTCTCATGGTCGGAATGAAAATTATACCTTATTCTGAGGAGTCTGACTGATTTTAATGATACGGAAAAGAAAACTGTTCCTCCTTCAGTAACAGGGCCTTGATTTCTGGATCGAGACGTTGCTGTTGACTTTTTCAGCTGTAGAGGATCACAAACAAAGTTTGACTTACTGTACGGATGCAACTTGAACAAATGCACTTAGTGACATTCCATCACTGCCCAAAATAATTAAATTTCACGATGACCTTTCCCAAACCACAACCAATGACCTGAATCCTGAAAAATAGACTATTTACACACACACTTTGTATAATTATGTTTCTGAGCCTGTCTGCTTGGTCCCAGCTGCTCCATCGGACGTTGTCTTGGTGCTCTTTCCCACAGAAGGGATAGTTCATCACTAGACTAACGGAATGCAGGAACTATCTCACACACACACACACACACACACACACACACACACACACCGACCGGCATGTACGTGTGTGTGTTTGGAAACTCGGACTATACTCTCACCGCAGCCTCAGGTCCATCTGAGAGCTCTGTCTCTGTTTGAGCTCCTCCCTAGTGTCACCGATGGTTTGATGATGTCATGTCTTATTTTTAGTTTGGCCATTATCTCACAAATCCCAGAATATTGATCAACGGTCGTCTGCGTCGCACTGATAGTCGTCAGGAAGTGATGCATTGCCGCCAGTGGAATTCTGCCTGTGTTCACACACACAAGTTCAGTGTTTATTCTGGCAAAAAACCCAGAGTGTGTTTCCATTATGATAGTCATACTGTCCCTGCCTTGTCTCTCCGCATCTCTCTCTATGTCTGTCTGTATGTGTGTTCTGCAAAGAGGAAATGAAACACAACCTTGATCTCTGATGACACACCAGCAAGTTTCCTGACAAGCTACTTGTCATTGAGCTTGGTTTGTGCTACATTGACATTGTGTGTTACAGTGTTACCAAAAAATGGAACCTACCAAACCTCCACCTGTTTGTGGGATAGAAACTGTGGAAGCAGCTGGAAGAATTAAACTAACTAATTATTAAACTTTGCTTGAAGCCACAGACAGGCAGTTAAGAGACAGACTAACACTTTCGACCTTTTTCAGTGATTACTCTAACCGAATAAATAATCTCACCTGATGTATAACTGCTTCAAGCTGCCATCGGACGCTAACATTCAGTTGTCCTGTTACCTATTCAGAGCTGTTAGCCAGATCAAAGCACCTCATCTTATGAGTAGCCTGGACACATCTGTGGCGTAACTTGGGGTCACCAGGTGTCACCCGGTCTCTCAACCATCATACACCTTCACCCAGTAACCCCAGCCGGGGTTGATTGAGACCCAGCTTGTGTCCAGGTAGCTAAACCGCCCATGGATCCCCTCCCCTGGTGTACAGCCCCCTCGATGCAACTTCTGCTGCATCAGTCACCAACTTCTCCAACGGCCCTTCTCCTACCAGCCCCTGTGATGCCCGGTGCCTTTAGCTCCCAGTATTGTGTCGTTGCTAATTGGTCAGAGGAGGTGTGCTTCTCCCCAGCCCTGACAAAATCTTCTTCTCTGAGTGGTGCTTGTGGTGGCTAATACCACTGCAGATGGTGTCATCTGTGGTCCTCAAGACCTGGTTGCGGGGTCCAAGTACTAAGGCGAAAAAGAAATCTCTAAAATCTAAGGACAAGTCTCATGAAACTTTTCATTATTAAAAAGTTCTACAGAAACTATATCACAATTTCTCACCAGAGTGCTGAGCAACAGAAAGCTATTTTTTCGGCACACAGCAATATTTTTAATTAATTAATTAATTAATTTTGATTAAAATTGCAGAGTAAATAAACAAAGTGCAGGAGATTAATTGAATATACAGATTTTCGACCAATGAATTTGGGGAAATTAGAGAAAAGGAACAAATAAGAACATCGCCTCTCTTCGTCGTTCCCTCTGCTCTGCAGGTTCGGGGCAGCTCAGGTCAGGCCCGCGAGACCCTCCGGCGGCACTTCACCGAGCTTCAGGCGGCAGCGACTCGGCTGCTGACGGAGCGACTGGCCGCTCTGCTGGCCGAGGTGGACGCCATCGAGGCTGACAGCGTCAAGCCACTAGATGACTGCCAGAGCCTTATCGAGCATGGCGTGGGCCAGGCCGACGAGCTGCTGAGAGAGGGTGGGCCCCTTGACTTCAACACTTACATCTCCGCCACCCTTATAGCACTCATTTGTTCCCTTCAATTTCTGTCAAATAAGACAGTCATACATATTTTAAATCAAGCTTCTGTCTGTGCAGGAGAAGCGGCTCTGCGTTGTGGTCTCGGGGAGAAGGAGGATAAACTGGGCAGTTTCACCAAAAAGGCCATGCACATCCAGCTGGACAGGTAGGACAGAGACCCTCTGTATCACCTGCCTGCACCTGTGACTCTGCTAAATCTGGCCCTTTGTTCTGTTTCCTAATCCGGCCGGTGTGTTTTCCAGCCTCCCAGAGGTGCCAGCGCTGGTAGACGTGCCGAGCATTTCGGCCCAGCTGGACGACTCCCTGCTGGGCCTGCTGAGGGAGCGGGTGTCCCGCCACGGCTCCGTCTCCTCACACCCGCCCGTCCAGATAGAAGAGCTGCAGGAGAGACCGGGCAGCATCCTGGTCCGCTGGTGTAAGGTCAGCTCGGGGGGAGTGTGTGAAACACTCGCACACACACTGAATGTGTGTCAACTTGATGTTTTTTATTGTGCACCAGGTGGACGAGGACTTTGCAGCGGCCGACTATCGGCTGCAGTACCGGCGTTCCGGCAGTGGGGGGAGCCAGTATGAGGACGCCTTCATTGGGAGGGACTGCGAGTTCCTGGTTCTTCACCTCGACCCTCACACTGATTATCTGTTCAAGGTGTGCGCCCGCGGGGAGGGTCGCACTGAATGGAGCCCCTGGAGCATCCCACAGACAGGATTCACCACCCTGGCAGCACATGGTAGGTGAAGACTCAGCCGCCTCTTCCATACCAAGGACCATACCTAAAAGATGGACAACGGGAGAGCTCCCCAAAAGTGACGTCCGAGTATCTTGGTCGCTCTCTGGTGGTGGATTATGGTATTTCATGAACAATTTGGACCAAAATAATGGCTTATTTCTGTCATTTTAGGTTGTTCTTATCACACGTTTCTGATCAGTTTTTCTTTTATTTAGCTATTTGTTGCTACAAAATGGGGTGAAATATTATGATTGACAGCTGAGCTCCGCTCACAGCTGGGCAGGCAGGGCTGTGGGCGGGAACGCTGAGCTCAGGATGGCAGCACTCAAGTTTAGGCCTCATTTGTGTACATTCATAAGAGGTGGAGATGCTTCGGCTATGTTTATTAATGTCAGTCTTCTGCACGTCTGCAGCTAGTTGACTGTTGAACATTTCCAATATCTCAAGGCTTTAATTATGAAACAGAAAACTCAAATCAAATCAAAATCAAATTTTATTTGTATAGCCCGAAATCACAATTTACACATTATCTCACTGGGCTTTGACAAACTGTACAGATGTGACATCCTCTGCCCTTAGACCCTCGAACCGGGTGAGGAAAAACTTAAAAAAATCTGGGAATGTTGGGTTTTCACCAGCACAGAAGTACAAGCAGGGTCAAACAGAAACATAATAACTCCCTGAAACTGCATTTTTGTGTGTGTGTGTTCTGTCCTCGTCCAGAGTGGTGTCCAGGCACCGAGGGCTACATCCTGAGCAGCAGGAGAAACATCGCTCTGCGCAACGACGCCTCCCAGTCGCGCTGCCCCGTCCTCTACTCCAACGCACCCACATACTTCTGTGGCCAGACACTGACCTTCAAGTACACTCAAACACACGCACATACTTACGGCTTTACGTACATTTTACGACTGGTGTATGAAATGAACGTTAAACATTTAATGAGCTTTAGGTTGCAGTTGTGGACACTAACTAAATATCTAAATCAGTTCACCATGTGGTCACTAGCTTTTTAACCTAGAATCTGTCCTATTATGTGTTTTTAGGATCACTGCGGCGGGTCAGACGGATCGGAGGGACAGTTTGGGTGTGTGCGTGGACTGCCAGGGGGGCGCCGAGTCACTCCAGAGAGACCAGGCTGTCTGCATTTCCACCAACGGTACGCTTTCACACGCTGAAGTTTTGGAATTATTTTCTTTCTGTATCGCCCTGCTCAGTGGTGGATGCAGGGACGCCCCCTTTGGTAGCTAAAACAGTGATTAGATTTTGATGACCAAATGTCAAGGTCAGTGAAAGGTCAAAAAGCAGCTTTTTTTGTCCTGAACTCCAGACAGAATTGAAATAGAGAGGTCCAACTGGTGTCAATTTGTAGCTGATAGCACTGGCTACAGATGGTTGACTTTGGGGATTTCAGGGTCAAAGATCCACTGAAAGGTGAAAAAACATTTTTTAGACATAACTTCTGTATGAATTGATGTAGAGGTCCACCTGGTGTCATTTTGCTCTGGCTGCAGGTGAATAACTTCTTTCTAGGTTAAAGAGGGTTATTTTTTGACATACAGAGGTGTAAGCGGTGTCATTTTGTATGTATTCCCGGGTCCCATCACATAGCCAGAACCAACTGACTCTGCGATTCACGTGTCACCCATCAGGTGGCGCCAATAACGTGCTCTTTTTTTGTACCCAATGACCTTGACCTTAAAAATAAAAAAAAAAAAAAGTCACATTTAGGTGTTAAAAATGTCTGTCGAAAAAACTGATGTGACGAAACTTTGTGTGTCCACGTTCAGGCGCCGTGTTTGTCAACGGCAAAGAGATGACCAACCAGCTGCCCGCCATCATGGTGGGCTCCGCCGTCACTTTCGACATGGAGGTGGTGAACCTGTTTCCCATCAGCAACAACAACCTGAGCGAAGGCGCCAGCTTCAAGCTGAGGGTGACCATCGGCTCGGGCAACCGGGAGGTGGTGTTCGACTGGCTGGTGGACCAGGCGGTGGACTGCCTCTCCTTCGGCTGCTCCTTCGTGCACTCCGGCTGGAAAGTGCTCGTGTTTTAAGGGCTCAGCTGTTGAGGAGGGTGATGCCTTTAAAAGCGCTGGAGGTCAGGAGGACGACACAGCGGCTCCTCTCACATCTGAGCCGCTAACAGGATGTCCGGACAGATCTGAATTTCTTCAAAATAGCTTTTCACTTCTCACAAAACTGGAAAACCTGGAATTCTATGGCAGGAGTTTCTGTCCGGCGTGTCCTGGAAAACGGTTAGATACCACTGCCAGCTCGCACCGGAGGGCCGGACACAAACTTTTGGTAACACAAGCAGGCTTGATCTGCATCTGGAGTTGAGAATTAACACGGTCACATTTTAGTCCATGGGGATATTTTTATAGTTCTGGTTTCAGACCCGCTACGCTTATCAGTTTTACTTCTGCTTATTTGATCTAAAACAACTGCTGGCGGCTCGAGAGGGCAGATTCAGTGTGTTTACATGCAGCTGACTGTTTGGTGGAGGTTTTCTGGCTGCAGTCAAATGATGCGACAAACAAGACAAAGAATGGTATAAGATAAGTTCCATGAACTTAGACATGAATAAAGATGGCTGACACATCGCCACCTCCTCCGACCGCACAAAAATGACGCCAAAATCTGACAGATGTGAAGCCACAGTCACAGTAGCAGTTTTTCGCCATAAACCGAGCCGCCCAATCACAAGCAGGGCTCAGCTGTCAATCATAATGTTTTTTAGACCCCTTTTATAGCATCTAGAAATTCATTGAAAGCAAACGGATCAGAAAAATGAAGATGAATGTGATAATAGCGAGCTGAAATGACAGAAACCATGTATGTACTTTGGGTTTCTGGTTCGACTTGTCTCATCTGCTAACACGGAAGGGGAGGAAGTTATCGAAAGTTCATCATTAATAAATTAATGATATAACTAGAAATTAAAATAAATTGTGCTTGCAGGAATCTACGGAGGATTATTAGGACCACAGTTTGAAAAAAAAATTGAGTTATGGAAAATTATATTTGAGTTCTGACATCAATTTTTCCGTTTTCAGGAAACTCAAAAAGTCAGAATTCTGAGAAAGTCAGGATTCGAGGTTTAAGTAAGTTGGAATTCTAAGATTAAAGTGTAAAGAGTATGTTTTTTTTTTTTTGTTTTGTTTTTTTTAAAGTCAGAATTGTGAACAAAAATGTGAAAATTTAAAGTTTATAAAAAAGTAAAATCAGAATTTTCGGGGTTAAAGTTGCAATGAAAAAACACAAATAAAATTTTCAAAGGTGGCACTTAATTCCTTCTGTAGATTTCTTTAGGCTCTCTTTTGTGGGAACCATGAAATAAAAGTGAAACGTAGCGATGTGCAGTTAGCGGCTGTGACGGATCCCGTCAGTGTGAACATGCCGATATCTCCCAGAAACCCATCCGGCTCCTGTTCGGGCCTCATGTCACAAGACTCTTCATCGCAACGTCTCTCTCTCTTTCTTTTGTATTGTTTACGCCTTTTCTTAATTTAGTTTTAATTACACAACAGCTGAACAAAGGGCCTGTCAGGACACGAGATGATCGATGGGGGTTTTGTTTGTTTTGGTAGCAGCAGAAAAAATAGAGACGGACACAAACTGCAATAAAAAATCTCACTGTGAAAGTGGCTCCTGTGCCACACGTTCTGTCCAGAGGACAGTTTGCCACACACACACAAACAAGCCAGTTTTGATCTGAGTTTGAAGCCACAAAGATGTTCTGAGGCCGTTTTTGGGCAAAGATGCTAAAGGAGCAGTTCACCCAAAACTGAGCGCTGATGCTGTTAGCAGCTGCGGGGAAGAATCCACCTTAATGAAAATGATGTCAAATCCGTTTGGGATCTTTACCACAGAGGAAAGTTGTTGTTTATTTACATTTTAAGTCATGTCCTGGGCTTAAGTTGTTAAGTTGAACGCAGTTTTGCTGTGAAGCTCCACGTCAGCGTGTAAGTGAGCAGATTGTAAAAACTTTTTCACTTTTGGGTGAACTGTGAAGATGTAATCAGACAGCTTCTCTGATGTTTTCCCGGCTTCACGCAGACATGTGACACCTTTGAGCCAATCAGAACCCGAGGATGACAACCAGAGCAGCTGAAACTCCAGGAGAAGCGAGTTAGTTTTCTCTTTGTGTCAAATCAAACTCTGATATTGAGGCGTTTGGTGTTCGGTCGCTGAAGCTCTTCGTTCATGCCTGAACTGTCGTCTTTTAATGAATCCAGCTGTTACTTAGAGTTATTTTAGCTTTTTTTGCATCGACAATCCTAACAGTATTTACGAGCCGCGTTGTTTTAGGATGACGTTATTGTTGATGAATCCAGTTTACATCTGTTAACAACAGTGAGATGACTGTGTTAACTTTTTCTTCTGTGGTGGGGTCGATTTAAT
>KV751363.1:2163269-2184072 GCA_001698575.1 Mola mola
TCAATTAGCCCCATGTCAAATATTTAAAATTTAAAAAAAAAAAAAAAAAGGATGTATATTAGCCTGAAAGACAACAAAAACGGGCTTAGCTTGAAAAATACCAGAGTTCCCCTTTAATATTTCGCTGTGCTAGCGGGAGAACCACAGGAAGTGACCTCATACGCACTGGGCACACACACTGCATGTTGTATTTCAGATGCAGCGTTTGAGATGTTCGTCCGTGACCGTAAGGAAACCTTCCATGGCAGGAAACTCTCTGATTGGTTTTCCACACAAAAATCCCGCCTTCACTGAACTTGCGAGTTCAAAATGTGACCGGTGGCGCTGGGAGCGATGGGAGCCTAGCATTAGCGATAGTTTCAGCACTGAAAGAGTCCTGCAGACGACTCGAAAGCTCCCCGGAAAGTGGAGCCACAGCATCTTGATCGCCCCCGGCAGTACTGGTCATAGACCCCGCCCCCAAAAACTTGAATCACTGATATATGTTCAAGTGGTTGTTTGTTGGATCTGTTTGGTTTTAATTAGTGATTCGATGCTATAAAAAAAGCATCGAATCACAACCCCTCATACACCATCCTGCCGCCGCAAACACTCACTACAGCACCGAGTGTAGATTAATCCGCCGCTGAAAGTAGTTCCCCTACAAAAACAACATTTCCTTCTGCGTGTCTGAGTTAAAATGACAATGAGCAGCTGTTTTAAGGGAAAATGGATCTGCTTGTGTTTTACACATTCAGTAGGAACCAACGGGCTTGGAGCCGAGAGCCACAGACAGGAAACCGTCAACAGATTGCCGGTTTTGGTCTGTAGGACACGACCATCTTTATCCTGTGCGTAAAATCAGTGAGACAGCAGAAACCCTGCAACATGTACAGAATCTGAGCTTCAAGCTGTCCACACCTCTGAGGTCTTTCGATGCGTGAACATGTGAAAAATGAAGGACGTCCTCTTGTTTTGTGCGACACCGCCCCCCCACCCCCGTCCCGATTGAGGATCTCTGAGTCTCTCACTGACGATCCAAAGCGGATACGTTCTCCGCGGTTCCTGCTCCTCCACGCCCCTCCCGCTGCCCCTCGTCGCTGCACGGTTTATACTCGGACGGGTCGGGGTCTGGATCCGGATCCGGCTCCGGCTGGGACTCTACGGCCGTCTCCCAGTCCTCCTCCTCCTCCTCCTCCTCGTCCTCCTCCCCGTCCTTGTCCCTGTGGCGGGCCTGGCTCTGGATGAGGCGGAGGCGGGCCATGGCCCGGTCGATGGTCAGCGTGCTGACCAGGTTGAAGTCGTGCATGCTGATCAGGTGCAGCAGGAGGTTGCGGCAGAGGTTGTGCTGCACGATGCGGGCGCCGTGCTGCTCGGCGAACAGCAGGCACGCCTCGTTCATCTGGTTGTCCGCGATGAAGCTGGAAGGAGGAGGCGAAAACACCGTCAGAGAGAAGGACCGATTACAAAACACAAGCAAGGAGTGAGCGAAAGGACTCGTTTAGCGGTTTTAGCTTCAGGTTCTGTTCATCACACTGCTGCGGAAATCTAATCAAGGGCGTAAGACCAAATCTTCAGCTTTCTGGTGCAAAATGACCCATCGCTTCTGGTTTTTATTCGCTATTGATTTAAAAAAGGATCAAGCAAATAATCCTTTTTCGTTCGGGCTACGTCATCTTTGAGCGAAACTTTGTTCCAGTGCTGACAGGTAGAACAAACAGCATCTGTTAGTTGTTGAATTGATTAAAACGCTACTGAGGCCCACCCGTGCTTCATGACGTGGAGGTTCCACATCTTCATGATCTCCTTCTCCCCCTCGTTGACGTCGGTGAAGTCCTCGATTTGCTGCGGCGAGAGCAGAGCGGTCAGACTTCAGAGAACAGATCCTAAGGGCCTCGTGCGTTCCTCCAGCTGTAAACTAACCTTGGCCGTCTTCTCTTTGAGCCAGTCCGGGTCCCTCTCATCCTCGCTGTCCACGTCCATCTCCTGAGGCCGGAGCGGCATGCAGCTGTCGCTGTGGAAGTACAGGCGGTTGTGTCCGCTGATGTACGTCCTCTGCTGCTCCCCATCGCCTTCCTCCGACTCCAGGAACTCCGACAGACTCGCCTTCATCCTCTTGGGTCTGAGGGCAATGGGATAAACAATGATCGAAGTCATCCCATCAAAATATTTACCTCTATATACCCTGACGACAGTGTGAAGTGTAAATGTTTCGGAACAACGGCACCACCTGCAGGTGAGAATGTGTGTGACGGCCGTCCTCTTGACCGGCCCGTTCCGGCTGAAGGCGAAGCCCGGCTGGCTGTGGACGTCCTGCGGGTTCCCTGCGTACGAGCCATCGTAGCTCTCGTTGATGGAGACCTCAATCTTCGCTCCTTTAGGATGGGGCTGCCGAGGATCGGGAGAGGCACAGAAAAATATCAAACTGACAGAAACAACATCGAGACGACTTATTCTCTGATTTTTTTAAGTGTTTGTTTTTTTAATGTCCACCCTCACCACGTAGTTGAAAATGAAGCGGGAGTGAGACAGTTTGAGGTGTTTGAGCAGACTGTAGAGCTTCCTGCAGTTCAGCGTGCACCAGGGACAGTGCAGGTCGTCCCTGGCCTCCGTCTGCTGCCGCGTGTTATTGTTGTACTGGAACTGGAGGACAGAGGCGGACAGCGTGAGGACGGCGACTTTATATGTAACCGTCTTTGTCTTACAAGTTTGCCTTTAATCCTTCAGTTAACTTTGCCCCACGAATTTCACTCATCAGTTTCATCAGTACAAGCACATGAAGGCAGCAGGAGAAGAGGGTCACCTGTACCTTTTATGGAAACTATTTTTTGATAATATCTTATTATTCAACATAAAACAGAAAGATATTTTTTTTATTGTAGTTACATAAAAGTGTGATTTGGGGTACAGCTGACCCCATTCACTGTATATAAAAAATTAAAGAAGTGACATTTCTTGATTGTCTGGTTGCAGTATAGCTTATAAGCCCGTCCCCCTCCATGTTAGCAGATGGGACAAAGTCCAAACTAAAAACTCAAAATACAGAGTTTCACTCATTTTACATGGTTCTTGTGACACTGATGTTTGTTCAAAATTTAGACTTTCATATATTCTACATTCATTAATCGTTAGTTGAAGTATAATGAGATGCACGAATCAATCACCAGTGCAAGATGGAAGTGCTCGTATCTGTGATATTTGGCTCTATTTTTGTACAAATGGTAGACGTGGAGATGTGTCCGTCTTCTTTATTCATGCTGATGGTTGTTGTCAACAGCGTCTTTGACATCACAGATAAGTTCCTCGGTTTTAACGCAGCCTAACCTTCATCTGCAGCTGTGCAGAAATACCGGGTTTAAGTGATAAAAACACCTCTGCCTTCTTTAGATGCGGTCAGCTGGTGTGAATGTGGACCCAAGCCAATAAGACGGAGGTGTTTAAGCGGCTGCGTTATCAGAATTGATGATGAGGCTGTTAGAATTCAGACTTTCGTAGGTGCAGGTGCAGCAGGTGAGACTGACCTGGTAGAAGATGCGGAGTTTCTGTTGCGGCTCAGCGGCTATTTGTTCTCTTCTGGTCTGCACGTCAGCATTTATGGACTCTTTAACAGCTGCGGCACAGCGGAAAAACACAGTCAGTCACTTTAAATCCCACGGACTGTTTGGTTTTAAACGAGCGTGGAGCCGTTTTTGCTCACCCAGCGTGTGTGCGGCCCTCAGGGTGTTGGGTCTCGGGTCGCGATTGGTGTCACAGTTGCGGGTGGCCAGAGGTCTGGCCACAGGCGCGGTGGAGCGGTCGGAGGAGTCGGTGGTCCAGCGCAAGGTGAACTGCAGGGTGGGACCCTGAGAAAAACTCTCGAATGGAGGCAAACACTAGACGAAGAGAGCACACGGCACAAACATTTCACTACACCGGTGGTTCCCAAACTGTTTGTGCAGGACACCTCTTGTGTAGGTAAGAACACACATACACATCTTTTCACATCTCTGCAACCGCTTATTGAACAAGACAAAATAAATAAAGTATGAAACCACCCTTAGAGTGAAATTATTAAAGTGACACTGCATCATGTATCTTATTATTTACTATGACTTGGCTTTTAAAACTTGGCTGTCTCTGTGAGGAAGAATAAAAGACTAAAACCTGAACTTCTTGCTCTGCACTGACTGCTGTGGGCTAGCTTTGTGCTGCAGATGTTCTCAAACCAGGGCTGCCGCTGTGAAACGGCCACTCTGAGCTCATTTTTAATGTCCAGCTTTGATCTGTATTTTGTCTTTGTTGGGGTCAGTAGAGAAAAATCTCTCTCACATCACACCTCATTCATTCCTCATCCCCCCTACACAGGCTTAAATCTGAAAATGATGTGGCCAATTAGGAAAAATGTCCTCAAAACTCTTTATGTCAACTCAAACATGGCAAGACAAGCGCTCCCACACACACACACACACACACACACACACACACACACACACACACACACACACACACACACACACACACACACACACACACACACACACACACACACACACACACCTTTCCATCCAGGATGGTCTCCCACGTCGCCCTCTTCTTACTGACGGGACACTCCTCCGTCTCTTGCATTGACACCTCATACTCCCCGTCCAGCAACTGCAGACGTCTGCACACAACAGTGACAGCATCCCATAATTCTGAACACAGTGAACAGCACTTCTTCCTGTGTCTGACGATTTGTGTGCGAGCTTCACCTGTTTTTATCAAAGACGGTCATCTGAGCCACAAATGTGGTTTCTTCCTCCTCCACAAGAGAGGAGCTCCTCCTCTTCCTGTTTACCACTTCCTCTGTGATCTCTGAAACAGGTACAGGGTGACACACGACGTCTTAAGAACATGATGAGAGATCCAATGCAACCAAACGCCAATATGGTGATTACCGAGACAAATAAAAGAGCTTTTGAACAAATATTGTGATTTATTATTAAAACCTGGATTATATTGGTGTAGGTTTGACATCGGTTCTGACAAACATGCACTCACCAAGTTAATCACAATATTTTCTGTACAACAATAAGACAGCTATGGTTGTTAGCGGTACATAAGCTTCAGGGAGGCAACTCAAACCCATCAAAAACCCCAAGTTTTATTTGAACAGTTAGTGAATCAACGTAAGTTGTCAAAATTTGGTCATAAATGTTCTCGGTGACAATAACCAGCTACCCAGAGACCCTTGGGACAACGTGTCTTATATGAAATCAAGGTGAACTTTACCACTAGGCGTCGCACTAGCCTCTGCAGCCACTCCCACGGAACCCACAGCTGGCATTAGGTCCATAATCCATTGGGACAACTATGACCAATTGTGTTTTTCTTCCAACTTTTTCACTACTAAATCAGCTGTTCTCAAACTAAGCCGTGGTTGCATTTTCCACAACACAGAAAATGTGTCACAATTAAAACCTTGTTAAGAAACGAAGGCTTTCTCTTATTTGAAACTCCACAGGGCTTTTAATTTGAAATGGATACAGGAAGCATGAAAAGCATGATGCATTAACCTTAACAGGGCAAACAAAGCAGATAGAAACTCAGTGTGTGACATAACATCAGATAACCTCCAGCAACTCGTAACTCTATCAGCTATCTCGGGGCTCCTGCTAACTAGCCACACCCTGCTAACTCTCTTAGCATATGACACATGACAATATAGTGGGTTTACTTAAAGTAAAACTGGATTAACCTTGTACACAGGACTGGACAAGAACTGAACCCAGAGTTGGATGAGTCAGTTTGTAACTTTAAACCCGTCTGATCCTCGAACTGCTGGTATTTCTTCTTCAGTCTGACTGATCGAAAAATCAGACCCAGGTTGAAATAATCCACAACATTCCTTAAACACCAGCGGCCTCCGTGCCGTTTTGTTTCTTCTGCACGTCTGCTCACCTCGGTTGTGGTGACTCTCTCCGTTGGGCAGGCCATTCACTTGTGTTCGGGGGCATCCCGGCCTCGACACTCGGAACAGCAGTGAGTACGACTTGACCATGTGAGAGTTGCTGGGTTCAAACTCGCTGCTGGGAACCACCAGGGTGGGGAAGGAGCCCGGCTTGGTCTGCGCTCCTGCACCTGTATCTGGGTTCAGAGGCACCTGCTTCTTCCCTGTGGGGACCTGCTTCACCGGACAGCTCACATCCTGGACAGGATGAACAAATTCAGTTGTGTTTCAGTGCAGAAAAAATAAAGACACGCCATATCTTTAAAAAGGTGAGAAGTCAACAAAAATGTTCACACCGGCAGTGACGAGATACCACACACACCTTCCTCTTCTTGTGACACACTTTGACCAGAAGCACCTCCAGAGACACGGAGTTCTGCTCGTTCTCACTGTCCTGAGATGGTTTCCCTGAGAACACCACAACACAAACGAGACTTCCAGAATCGCCGGAAGCATTAAAATACTGAAGCACGGCTGCTGAGAGGCTCCAAACTTACCAGCTTTATGAAAGAAGCCGGTAAAGGTGAGCTGCAGATTAGAGGCCAAGCTGTGAAACACAAACAGAGGAACTTTAAAGCCTTTGGTTTTTAAACAGATGATGATTTTATAGAATGGACTTAGAACAAAATTTCTTAGAACTACTACAAAAAAACTATAAAACTTTTCTGTCGGATATCAGTTTCAAAATGAATCAATCCTTTGAGTTATTTCTCTTTACATCACTAAATTAACCAAAATCAGACATTTTGTTTGAATCCCTAGAAAATGTACCGCTATTTATAAAGCTACAGACAAATATTGTTATCTTATTTACCAGCAACAAATAAAAGTGATATAATCAGGCTTCCACTGATAAGATATATAAAATCAAGATAAAAACATAAATTAAAGGTTTCCAATAACACCAACACACCAACAAATAGAAAATACTGGAAAATACCCAGCAAGAGGATTTACCTGTGTGTCTCCTGTTCACCTCTCGTCTTTTCCACTTTGAACAACAGATTGTCGACCTTGGCGCTGCTCCTGCACACGAGGACAAAGAGCAGGAGTTAGTGACACCGACACTGAATATTCAGGCAGAATGACACATATCTGTGCAGTAGAGCTGCAACGATTAGGTGAAAATCATTTGCATAACCAATTGTTTTTTGTGCTGGCCAGCGTCTAAAATGTCAGGATTTGCGGCCTTTGTTCGTCTTTTCTGATAGAAAACAGAGTGTCTCCGGGTTTTACCTTCATTTCATATTTGAGTTTTCACAGTATTGCAGCTTCATAATCACTTCATCCTGCATCACATGAACACTGAGCTGTTTGTCTTTTGCCTGTCATTGAAATTAAAATCACACCCAGGCCCAGTGATACCAGATTTTAAAGGAGAATTACAGTATTCATACACCCTGTGTCCCAAACTTTGAGGGTCTAAAACTTATTTATTCGAATCACTAGAACAGATTAGCTCAATGCAAAGTCACAGGGCATGACAGAACGTCACAAATAAATCCCTTGTTTTCCCCACTAATTACACTCAAAATGTTATTGTGAGTGTCTGGTAACATGGAGTAGATTCCTATTGTAGGTTGCACAACTGTCGTCAACTGATTGACCGTTGCCTACTGTGCCGACCAGCAGAAAAGCCTAAAGTGAAACAGTCACGTATTTTTGACCCAACAACTGTAAAGATTCAGTTTAAAACAAATGTTTCTGCTTCCTGCCACTGATTTATCTCTCATCCACGTTAAGTCTCAACTAGTTTGCCCAACATTTACGGGACACAAATGAATTTATCCAAAAGATTTATCCATCCATCTTCTAAATCTTATCCTATGTAGGGTCGCGGGGGGGGTGGAGCCTATCCCAGTGTCATCGGTCGGGGGTACACCGGACGTGTTGCCAGTTCAGGGCTGACAGATAGAGACATACAACCATTTGCCTGTGTTTGGACTGCGGGAAGAAGCCGGAAAGCACAGGGAGAACCATGCAAACTCCACAAGGAAAGACCTGAGGATGGAATCCAGAACCTTCTTGCCGTGAGGCAATAGTGCTAAACACTGCACCACTGTGCTGCCCTGAAACTGCTCTAATCCAATTTAAAGTAGTCTGTCTTTTGTAAACATTGGAAAGCAGCAGAAAACAGAGCTCTTTTGTCAACGGACTGTATCACGGGGGCGGGAATAAGGTGGATATACAGTCGAGTGTGGGTCCGTAAAGGCAGCGGGTGCCATCTCGTTGGCTAAGCTCAAATGAAATAAAAGCCCACCTGGTCAAAGTCAGCAGCGTGTCGGTGATGTTTTTTTAAGCGCCCGCAGCGTTTTGGTGACATCGCATTCTCCCATTTCGTCTAATTTCAACCAGGGCAGAGTTGTAAGGAGCCAAAGTAAGTGAAAACACCTGTGAGGCTGCACTGAGCTTTGAAGAAAGCCTCACATCTTTAGTTGGTGTTCAGACGGACGTTGCCACGGCCTTTTTATTAACTGCTGCGGCTCCTGCATGAAGCTTACTCTGTGATGTTAACGCTGTTATTTCAATACTCCCCTGAAGAGATGCTGGGTGCCTGTCTGCTTTAATTAGCTTTTACTGTAGCTGCATAAAACAGCAGGACGACCTGAGGTCCAGCACAGGTAGCAGAGGATTATAGACCCATTTTCTAAGAGGCACTCAGACATTTTAATTGCACAGAGACTCATAAAAGGGAACGACACACGACATGAACAGCATTTAATCATATTCACGAAATCCGCCGCCTCTGTGCTTAAAGTTAGGCAGTTTTTTGGTTTTTTTTCATGCTTCGTGAGCAGTTACTGCAGCGTTTCCTCCTGTGGAACTGATTGATGTCAAATCACAAGCAGCCTTTCATGTGACTGCAGCGCGCACGAGTAGAAACCGAGCCGAGCCGCCTGGTTCACCGCCTCCCCTTCAGGCATTAGACACGACCCCAACGGCAACCTCTCCAACCATGTCGCCAAGGGAAGAAGTGAGTGGAACTGAGAAAAGGAGCCACGTGAAGGCACGTCCAAATAAGGAGTGCAAGAGAAAGACATGAATGTAGCTGTGAGTGTAACAGAGAGAGGCTGGTCATATTTCAGATACAGATATCAGGGAATTAAATCATGATCTCTGCTCTTGTCTGCTGCAAATTACTGTGGCTAAAGGTTCCAAACGATGGCTGAAGATGGATCAAGTCGCACTTGTCACTGGAACAATGCGTTGAAACTGGGTGCAGTTTTCGACTCCGAGATTAGCATCTACACAGACGTTATCTTTTCAGAGAAGCGCTTGAACTTTTCAGACTACTGCTTGGGATGTCCCCCCCCTGAGCGGTAGATCAAAGGGAGGGACAGCTGTCGGAGAGTAAAAATACCTGGCCAATTTCTACAACCTCTAATTCAGAGTTTTTGAGTCAGAACGGGGGAGAAATCCAGGAATATCTTGACAGATTGCTCCCATGTTCTCTCTTGGAGCTCTGTGAGGTGCTTTAGAGTCTAACTAGCAAATAAAAATGCATTTAAGAAAATATTCCAAAATGCCGTCAGTGTCCCGAATTCAGCGAAGAGACTGATTAGACGCAAACTATTTCATTGTGTATTTGTGTGTAAAGTAAAGTAATGTTTACGTACTGGCAGCTTATTTGTATTTCATCCAATAAATGATCGGTGGTTTGTGGTTTGCATTGGTGAGCCAAGAGAAAAATTTTCACCCCATTGGACCATAATGATATAAACAAGCTATATTTTCCAAAAATAAAAATCCGTTTCTTACAGTTTTATTGTTGTTTAAATTGCTAATGCAAAGAACAAATACTGTGATAATAATGAAGAATCAAAGAATTTTATCTAACTAAACTTGTTAACCTAATCCTTAACAGTAACATATATTAATATGCGTTTAGAGGAATTGTGGATATTTCTACACAAGTCATTATACATAGCAATACAACAAACCTGTGAGACTGCCAAAAATATATGAATGAATAACAAACTATTCTAGGGTTAGTTATGCTGCTTATCAAAAATAAAAAAAATCACCCATTATTACATAACTGTGTTCTGTACTCTACTCTGATTGGTCAGTTATAGGAGAGCAGAACATCACCGCAACACCCTTTAATTAAAATTATAATGCACAATTTTTTCCAATTATTAATATTATTTTTAACATATTTTGAGCTCTTATTCATTTGTTTTGTTTTTGTTTTTTTGCTGTGAAAGAAACATCATTTTCAACATCAGTTGCCCCTAATAACTCCAACAATTTGCCTTGTTTAATTTCACCATCAGTGGAAATATTTGGCTTAATATGAATTTTAATGCTATGGTCACAGTTGGATTGTTTTTTTGGTTGTTTTTTGTTTTTTTAGAGAGCGCAATAAAAAAGGATTTTTCAAATGAATAAACTTACATTAAAAAAAATATTTTGTGTCAAATAGTTTGTTCCTTTCATAAGCAGTCATATAATAAAGGAGAATGATGTTAAGCCAATTGGTAATTCCTGGGGGACAGTAGCCTTCACATTTGGGTCATTCATCAAAAGGTTTTGATATTAAAATGACTGATTATCAGTTAAATAATTAATGTGCAACAGTATCTTAAAATAATAACAGTTATTCGGTGGCAGATGTGCAGCCATAACAGCATGAGCTGCAGTCCCTGAACACAACATCCACGTGCTAACCCCACCAGATAAGGCGCTCAGTTTCTCTAACGCCCCCCCTCCCTTCAGACACAACCACAAACAGCCCCATGTGTATTTTGTGCAGTGTCTGTATGCAAAGCAGCCTAACTGAAAACATCCCCCCTATCTCAGCCGACATGTCGCTTTACTTTCGTGGCAGATAAACTTGACCTGCTCTTTTAAAACACCCGTTTCCAACCCAGCGCAACATTACAAAACCTCAAACTGAGAGAAACAAAGACAGAGCACCCAAAACTCAACTGAACCCTCAAGGTTTCTGAGACCTCTTGCAGCAGGACTTTTTTTTTCCTGCATCACACCAAGCAGTGGAAAACCATTAGAGATTATTTTCCTTTTACCTTTTGGCGTTATTCCTTGAGTTTCTGTGGGACATATAGGTGAGTGTCCTGTGCAAGAATATAGGCTGCAGGGTAACAAGAGAGATGAAGAAACATGTCAGAATTCTACTTTAAACACACAGGAGGAACAAAAATGTCCCCCTCTTATCACAAATGGTCAAGTTCACCATGTGACTACTTTCAAGGAAAGGCAACACTCACAGCGATCAGGTTCCTGGTGCGGAGGAACCTGTAGATTTGGGTTGGCTCTGCAAATAAGCAGCTACATTATCAACATATACTTTATGCATATTGGATCTTAAACAAAATGCAAGACAAGCTCTGTACACTTGATATCAATTTAATGAATGACATTAAATTCCCCACATTTAGTCATGTAAGTAAAAATACCAAAACACTTGCTACTTAAAGAGGACTGCCTACTTCTCTCTTTACGTTTCATTTTTGACTGTTGGTCAGACAAAATAAGATAATTGATGGCATCCACTCATCTAATTTTGCCGTTTTATAAATTGCATAATTGATTAAAATTTGATTAAAGGAGCTGCAGCACTGAAGCTGTTATTATGTGGCTAAGCTACAGATAGAATAAATTACCTGCCTGTCCATTGCTCATCACGTTTTTAATGTATGTTGTAGGTTAATTTGCAACGCGTGGATCTATAAAGTAAATGGACTTTTTCATTGGGAGTCAAAGTGCGCAGCATGAACAGGGACAAAACTGGTCCATTTTAAAACGACCTTAGAACGACCACCCTGTGGGCCACTATAAAGCCCGAAATTAAAAAAAAAAAAATAAATATGCCACTCGATAAGAGCAGAGACTCACTCTCGAAGGCCTGCAGGAACAACTCGTGGTCGGCTTGGATAATTTGCAGGCTGGGCTTCTTGGCTGCAGCCATCGCAGCAGCGGAGGACGACTGGTACAAGCCGTCGGCTTTTCCTCCAGAACCGAAAGCCTGCGGGTGGCTTCCACCTGAGGAGCTCTGCTTCTGAGGGTGCTAAAGTAGCCGTCCAGATGTGAAGTGTTGAGCAACAGAAAAGGAAAGAAAGATTCACAGGTCCTCTTTCTTTGTCAAAACAAAAGAGCCGCACAAATCAGCTGGTTCGGAGGAGCACTGTTGATTGTCCATTTCAAAGCGCGGTGTGGAAGTTCCGTTCGTCTGTATTTGACAGTAGTGAAGCCACGGTCCGGTGTTTTCGTATAGGAGTCGGTTTACCAGCCACCGAGCTCGGCGAGCAGGCTTGAAATGCGCGAAACGAGACAGCAGCCTCCGGCAAGCTGACGCGGCTTGCTAGCTTGACTGGCTAACTTCCTTAGCAAGCTAGCTATAACCCCCGGGCTGACTGGTTAGCATTGCCCGGCACCCCGACGTCGGTAAGTAAGAACTCGACAGCTGCTGCCAAAGAACAGGTGATTAAACGCAGAAGTGGCCCAGACTTTCACAAATTTCGATTCCATAGTTTCCCCGCAATTTGAATTAAATCTCGCGTAGCTGTTGACTGTTTGACATGTCGGGTTCTCGCAACCATAAATATCATAAAATAACATAGGTTTTCCGGTCAGAATTTCCTAAATAAAGTTGAATTCCAATATAAAACTGTTAGATGTATTATTCACTTACTTTTATGTGTAATATATGTGCCTATATGGTAATTAACGATGCTTCTTCATGGAAACTCTAATTGTATTGTACAAAATTATCTTAAACTGATAGTTTCAATTTTTATGCTTTTATTTTGAAAGCAACAACTACGCGCTTCCTTTTTCTTGCTCTAGCTTCCGCAGCTTGATGCGTTCAGGTTGGGGATTTCACTATCGCGGCTGTTGAAAGATCCCGCCTTCTCACAGCTCTACCCAATGGACGCGCTTGTTTGTGGAACACTGGGCTCCCATTGGTGCGTGTATTGACGTCTCATCCGAATTGGAAGCAGGAGGCGCAAGCGGAGGCGCGTTTGCCGCCCACGGCATGGCGAGACTGACGTGACCAAGGGCAGACACGTAAAAGGTTAGCAATAAAAAAAAAACCACTGGATAAATATAGCAAGAATATTAAATATCAGCTAGATATGCTCAGAAAAATTTAATTTTAGCGTGCTTTTTCAAATTTGACAAATATCCAACGGAATGAATGCGTAGGTAATTTTTTTTTTTTTTTTTACACATGGATATTCATTAGCGCAGTTATTTTTTTTTTTTTTTAACCATTTTGAACGAGCAGTCATTCAGACACAACTTGCACTTGTAAAATCGTTCTAGCTGCCATCCCGATCCGGTGCAACAATATTACAGCACAGCTTGCACATGACCAAACCGCTGACCTCAAAACATAATTGGGACTAAAATAGCTCATACTTACACACCAGGGACATATTTCCAATGATTCTGAGCCGCAGCAACAGCTAGGAGTCCAGCAGTGGGCCCAAAGCCAGGGAAAGTTGGCACATTAGGTCAGGAAAGAAGATAAGTTTTCATGTTTTGATAAAAGTTAAGAAACTTCATGCTTTTCTATGTTTTTTTTTTTTTTTTTTTTTTTTTTTTTTTTTTTTTTTTTTTTTTGTTCATTAATATGTGATTTCACCAGTGTCGGAAATAGGGTGCTGTTTCACTAGTTCACCAGTAGGTGGCAACAGCGCTATGGAAACGGTATGCGCGCAGGGGGACCTTACGTGACTTCTCGCGTGAGAAAGTGAGATTCTCTGTGCACCGAATATGAGACAAGACGCTGTGTAGCGACTGTGCCTTATGACTGTCTTTTTGTTATATTTCCAGGTAAGCTGGTGAAATAATGAATGTATGTCGGGTTGTGAAATGTTTACTGGGACTGCCGTGCGAGTTTGAATGTGTTTATCAATTACCGTGTTGTCTTTGTGTATGTTTGATTGGGTATTAGCAGCTAGCATTAGCACGCGGTTCATGTCTGTTGTTTTAGTGTTACAGCTGTAGCTGTCTGAAGCGGCATTCTGAACAATGAGCCCTCGTTGTTCATTGTGTATTACACTTATATGTTTAATTGTGTTTATTGGGAAATGGGTTGTTATACTGTGTGAATATTATTTAGAGAAGAATATATGAGACAGGTCATCCCTAAAAGATAGTGCAGTGATAGGATTATTTTGTTTGAACATGAGCTTATTTTATTATTGTTTATTTTGTTAACGTGAGAAAGTGAGATTCTCTGTGCACCGAGTATGAGACAAGACGCCGTGTAGCGACTGTGCCTTATGACTGCCTTTTTGTTATATTTCCAGAAATAAATGTGTAGCACCAGACTGAGAACCTTCATTCTGTGTCCCGCTACAAAAGCACTGGCAGGATGTCTGTTTTGTATCATGTTTTACTTGAAAATTGAAAAGCTTTGTGATAACATGGGCAGAATGTCTCATTGTGGATTACAGATTACAGTGTTTATCATTGCAGAGGACAAAAATGTGACACGACCCCGATATCCAACACTAACAGGTGAACATGGTCCCCTCTGCAGAGTAATATCCCTTATTTTATGTTTCCAGGTGACAGAACCTCGTCACACCGGTGAGCACATCTGTCTGTGGAAGGGTGTTTTTGGAGCGTTCCACAACTTTCCCAGGAACTAATGATGAGGCCAAACATTCAATATGTTGTCTTTGTCCTGTTTTCAGTGTGGTGCATGCTTTAAAAACAGGATTCTCAACACAAACAAGTGGCCCTAAGAACAGCACTTAAATTCCGGTTTATTATTCAAACAGGTTCCCTTTAATACGAGCCTGGCAGTGGTTTTTCAGAGGAATGTACAGGACTCGGCTAAAGACGTGAGCAGCTACAGCAGTGAAAGCTCTTCGTGGTTCTTCGAGCGCTCGGATGACAAACTGGAGACACGGTTGGTTAAAAAAAAAAAAAAAAGGCCAATCTGGACAGATTAAATACACATAAACGGCAAAATGGTCCCCTACAGAAAAAGTGACAAAGCCCGCAGAGATCCAGAGTTACCATATTATGCAATGTTCTTTACAAACTGCTTAGATTTCTCACAATTTCCCCTTTAGACAGACATATCTTCACTGTTATTTCAGCATCAACAGAAAGGTGAGGCTAATGGTGAACGATGACCACCACGTTAATGTAACACATGATTAAGTCCTGGTGACATGGCAGGACGAGACAAATAATGGTTGACACGGCAAATTAAACAAGTTAAAACAGTGACTAAACGCCCGTCCCTCCCATCGCACACGGATGTTAAAACGGATTGACTGTATAACAGACGTTCAACATCACAAGCGCATTGAAACACATGAGGCCAATTGTACCAGGTGAGTTTCGGCATCCTGATGGCCGTGTCAGCAGTCACATGACCCAAACAGTCTCTGGTCAGGTGGAAACCGTCCTGAGATTTCCTGCGACCAAATAACATGTCAGTCAGCGCTTTCTCCAGAGTATGTAGGTCATGAGCAGGATGAGGCCTGCCGACAGGCCCGCAATCACAAACTGGTGGATGGAGAGGACGTTCTCCAGCGTGTGGATCCTCTCCTCCATGGCGCTAGTGTGGAAGTAGTCATAGATGCCAGCTCCAATGCTCCACAGCGCCCACACAGCGTCCACCACCAGCGGCATGGTGAGGCCAGCAGCAAGTCACACCGCCTCCATCAGCAACTGGAAGAGCAACACAGGATGTCAACCAGGTACTGAGAAACCGTAGATTTTTATCCCCGTGTAAACATGGCGCTCTACTGTTCATACGGAGAGTTTTCAGATTTCCATAACGCTTGGACAAGAAGGCAAATATAAATAAATTTGTGTAATAAAGATGTTCTTTGAAAACACAACACCTTCAGTTACTCATGTTGTCACTTCAACTGTAAGGTGATCAGAACAAAATGTAAAACTTAAACGGTTAAAGGAAGCCGAATTGACATGTAGGTCAGTGACACTGGCGGAGTCCTGATGATCGATCGGCCTTGTACGTAAACTCATCGATCCGCGAGGTTTCATTAAGTCTTTTATTAATAAATAAATATAATCTGTTTTAAGCAACTCGACCTGCTCTTTAAACGTGCAAAGATTATCTCACAATAGAAACGTGAATAACGGTGGTTAACCACATAGAGCAGGATTAGGACCGAAAATGACCTCACCAGAGAGATAATTTGCTGGCTAACGCAGGGCTGTTCGTGGGGAAAGACGAGCACCGACTTTTCACGAAGTTAACCACAACATGGGTGTCCTCTGAAATCCGCACCGTCCGGCACTTGTTAACCTGTTTCAGATTGTGGTTTCAAAAAAACGCCTCAGTTCTTCGTCTTTAGTCGCATTGGCTACTTCCGGTTGTGTTCACGGTAAAGATTCCCTTCTCCGTGAGCGACAAATGAATATTTGACAAATATTTGGCAATTTCCAGGACTTAACCGCCTAAACTAACAGATTTACTTCTAAAATATATATACGTAAATATTTAATAAAAACAAATTCAATATTTTGGATCTTTTGGGTGCATTCAAGAATATTATAACGTCATAATTAGCGCTTAAAACGTGTAATCGGCCTCTTCAGTATATGGTGTAACACAGAAGAACAGTGGTGCTTTTTGGTTTGTTTATGTTTGTTCTTTTGCTTGCTTGTTTAGTTTTCAAGAACTTCAGAATGCTCTTGAAGGACAGTGCTGGGCAAATACTACTCTATTACTGTTAATCAAGTAAAAGATAGTAGGATATTATTTTGTGTGGAACCAAACTGCACTGGGCCTTCTTACAATAGACGCATGCAAAGGCACTTTGTATTCACATATCTATACATATACATATACATATATAATAAGGATATAACATTGGATAATGTGCGTAATGGGGAGCACTAGGCGCGGTGGCCAAGTGGTAAGGCGTCGGTCTCGTAAACCGAAGATCGCGGGTTCGAACCCCGTCCGTGCCTACCCATTGGATATAATGTGAGTTTTTTTTTTTTTTTTTTTTTACAAAAAAACAAGACCAATATATGTACCAATTATCTCTGTTTCATAATTTTTGTGCGTGTGAAATGGTATTCTATGACTTCTGTACGTTAATGGGCAAATGGCCTCAGAGGAATTCCAAAAAACTATGAAAATTCTGCTGATGGGAGCTAACTTGAGCTAACAAGAGCCGGTTGAAGTTAGTGGTAGCAAACTAGAGCTAATAAATAAAGCTAATGGGAGCTAATCACAGGTCAGAAATTCGCTTGACACACACCCGCCAGGTATCAAGCGCATTCAAGATTTCTGGCGAGCAGTTTCCTACTTTACTTTAATATACCTAAATGGAGAGGAAGAGGAGAATGGAGACGGTGAGGATCAGGCACTGCAGGAAAACGCTCCGTGTTGGAATTCAGGTTTATGTTTTGTGTTTCAAGTTTATTTCTAACGTTGAGTGCATTCATTTGGAACGGGGAACAGAAAATGTGACCGGAGCTGCCTATAATCAGGAATTTACTGACATCCTGCCGCCGATCAGAATCCAGTATTCAACCTGGTCATGGTATATTTTCAATTCAATTAGGACAAACCAGTTAATTATCTGTGGGACTGGAGGTTTGGTTGGTATTCAAGTCTCTCTGTAGGGATGAAGAGTTAGTTTGATATCATGATATAATCAAAGCCACCACAACAATCATGGCCTGCGTGAGATTTTATTGGAGTTGAAGACGTACAGGGTGAAAGAGAGTTTAAATCATGTATGACTCTGATACTGTACTTTATGTCGCATTGTCTCATATTATGACAACACATTACTGTCACGTGAGAGCATTACAGCTATCGCTCAACATCAACAATGTGCACATTCCCTTGGAACAACAGCGCTGTGCTCCCCCAGTTAATGACGTTTGCCGTCGGAGCTGTCCTCCCAGCGAACATGTCCTCGATCGTGCTGTCTGGGAGGACAGAGTCCCACATATTCACGTCCAAGATCTCACCAATGAAACACTGCTTCTCGTCAAAGCCACCCACATAATTGTCTGGATCTTGTCCGAGGATAACCTGGCCCCAAGGTTGGACGGTGTGGCCCTTCTTGTATATTTTGGTCAAGCTCTTCCTCCCGTTCATGAAGAGGGCCACAGCGCCTGAGGTGGAGTCCCAGGTGACACACAGGTGGGTTTGCAGAGGACCGAGCTCAGGGACTCCGAAAATAATTCCTTCTCCACTCATGTAGAGGCCCAATCTAAACACACACACATAACGATGGTGGTTTTAATAGATTAAATAGTATTTTAGCAGAAGTGTTTTTTATCTGTGTTATTGGTCCTGGTACGAGAGGTATATTGCAGTAGTAAAGAGTAGTACAGGAAGTCAATGGAGTGGTATTAGCAGTGGCGGTCAGTAGCTTTATAGTAGCATGAGGTATATTTTCATCATTAAACGGTGAATATGAAGGACTGTGGTAACTAAATGCCGTCTCTTTTTTAAAAACCCACCTACCTGCCGTCCAACTCGCGCCACAGGTTCAGCTCATCATAGTCCCTGGTCCGGTAGGCGAACAGGATGACCTCGCGTTCGCCGCTGAGCTCGGTGGCCACTCGCATGCACATAGTGTAGGCCCTCAGGTTCAGGGGCTTCTGAGGGACCAGCTCCACGTAGCTGGTGCTCGTCTGAGTGGGGAACACCAAGGTCTTGATGCTGTCGCTCCCTGAGAGACGAGACATCCACATCAAGAGTCTGCGCTGCATCACCGTTCTTATTGTGACCTTCTTGTTTTGAATAAAGTCAACCTGTTACACTAAATGTTATGCACCAGCAGCGATTTCCCTCTCCTGTCCTAAAATTGCCAATTTGCTAAAATGTTCTTGTCTATTTAATTATTCTTTTAAGGAAGCGTGTACCTGCATATCCCTCAGAATCTATTGTATTTTATTGGTAACATAAATTACTGTAAGACAAAATGGTGATAATCCACTTAAGTATCCTATAAAGTAGCAAAAATGATTATCACAAGTTTCTTTGGTGATGTTGTAAAATATCTTTCTTTTGTCTAAAATGAAGTCCCTCAGCTTACTATCAACCCAACAGAAAACATTTACATTTCAGAAAGTAGATGTGCCAATAGATTGTTATATTTGCGTGAAAACTGACTTAAACAATGAGCCGGGTGTAAGAAAAAAGCTGGAGATCAATTTTCCATTCATGAGCTCACTGATTAGTTTTCAGCAAGTCATCTCTTTTAAACTTGCAGATAACTGTCTTTAGATTATAAAAGGTTAATTTCATAGTCTTATAAATGCATAACAAGACACATGAGAAAGGTATACAATTACCGGCCAACAGCGTGGAGATGACAGCGACCAAAAGGACGACTAGAGGTCTCATTCTTCCGAAGCAAACCTGCAGAAAATTAGGCGATTTAGCAGTGAACTCATTTAGCACATTTTCTTGCACCGTGCAATATTAAGTGATGAGCTGTTTCAGTAGTTTTGCATGAGTCAGAGAGGTCATATAAAGTTTACACACCTTTCCAATGCTGCAAGCTCTGCTGCAGACAATCGGAACCGAAGGGCTTTTATATTGTGAAAACTCCATCCTATTTAAATTACTCATCCTTATGTAATGTTTAGACAGACTGATTGTGTCACTTAGGGGGCAAAGTGTACTGAGTGTACAGATAATTTGGATGTTTGTGCTTTATCATCCTGCAGGTCTTTCTAGGTCACGGTGGGAGCTGCTGCTGTGGTCCTGTCTGACGCCTACCGCCCACATTAGGACAGGAGATCTTGTGACTTGGATCCTAGTCTGGATGGCCCAGCGCAAATCTGGATCCAGGGATTACAGTGACTTCTGGACCAACAGAATACACCTGCTTCTGGATCAATAGATTTCTCACACATCTAGATTTATAGAGTCATGACCTCATACATTCTTACTAACCTGTTATTGTCAAGTTGGTATGGTTTGTACAAGTGACATTTATTGCACGTCTGCTCGTCCTAGGAAGAAGGATCCTTCCTCTGTGGTTCTTCCTGAGGTTTCTTATTTTTCGCTGCTTAGGGTTTTTTTTATGTTTTTCCTCACCCTGTTCGAGGCACTAAGGGCAGAGGGTGTCACATCTGTACAGTTTGTCAAAGCCCAGTGAGACAATTTGCAACTTGTGATTTTGGGCCATGCAAATAAAGTTTGATGATGATTTGATGAAGTTTTATTTTTCAAACCTTTGCCACAGAGACTTTTTCATCTTGTAGTCGTGTAGCTTCTCGAGAAATGTTTTCAGTGAAGAGGCACCTGCGGCTTATCTGTTACTTGTGTGTTCGTGCATGCTAGCATGTTTGTCAGTGGCGCCTGTTCCATGGCTATTTTAAGTCGCAACAACGCAATGTGCAAAAAACATGCAAGTCATCTTTACTGCCTTTGCTCTTTGGTCCGCTCAGGATTAAACAAGGTCTTTCGTTTCAGCATCCCTGCTAACCACAGCGGAGTAATTTAAGTAAGAGCCAGAGGACTTTGAGGTGGGCTCGCTCATCACTGGGGTCGAGGTCACTGGGGTTGTCAAACAACTCTGCAGCGGCAGCGCCCCGGGGGTGGATGTGATTCGTTTAGATCTCCTCAAGGACCCTGGATGTTTGTAGGGCTGTCCTCATTGTCACGCATCTGCGACATTGCGTAGTCATCGGGGACTGTGCCTTTGGAGTGGCAGACAGGTGTGGCGGTTCCCCTTTTCAAGAAGGGGGACCAAAGGGTGTGTTTCAACTACCGGGGGATCACACTCCTCAGCCTCCCTGGGAAGGTCTACTCCAGGGTGCTGGAGAGGAGAGTCCGGCTACTAGTTGAACCTCGGATTCAAGAGGAGCAATGTGGTTTTCGTCCTGGCCGTGGAACACTGGACCAGCTCTATA
>KV751363.1:2184460-2197241 GCA_001698575.1 Mola mola
GTGACCTCCAGCTTGCACTGGGACGGTTTGCAGCCGAGTGTGAAGCGGCAGGGATGAGGATCAGCACCTCTAAATCTGAGGCCATGGTTCTCAGCCGGAAAAGGATGGATTTCCCACTCCGGGTTGGGGGAGAGTCGCTTCTCCAAATGGAGGAGTTCAAGTATCTTGGGGTCTTGTTCACGGATGCTAAAGTGGTCTGTTGTGCAGAAGAGAGAACTGAGTCAGAAAGCAAACCTTTCAATTTACCGGTCAATCTACGTCCCAACTCTCACCTATGATCATGAGCTCTGGGTAGTGACCGAAAGAATGAGATCGCAAATACGAGCGGCCGAAATGAGCTTCCTTCGCAGGGTGGCTGGGCTCAGCCTTAGAGATAGGGTGAGGAGCTCGGACATCCGGGAGATTCTCAGAGTGGAGCCGCTGCTCCTCCGCGTTGAGAGGAGCCAGTTGAGATGGTTCGTGCATCTGGTCAGGATGCCTCCTGGACGTCTCCTTGGGGAGGTGTTTTGGGCATGCCCATCCGGGAGGAGACCCCGGGGCAGACCGAGGACACGCTGGAGAGATCATATCTCTCGGCTGGCTAGGAAACGTCTTGGTGTTGACCCGGGGAGTTGGTAGAAGTGGCCGGGGAGAGGAACGTCTGGATCTCCCTTCTCAAACTGTTGCCCCCGCGACCCGGACCCGGACCCGGATAAGCGGAAGAATAGAAACGTTAATAATCACCTTCAGCTCCCCCTGCCGGCCACTGCCTTTAATGCCTGAATTTGGCGGGCAGTAGGACCCAGGGGAGCTCCGACTGACGCGCGGACCTGCAAACATGGCGGACCAAAACGATTTCTAATTTTTCATTTAGAAATGATAGGCGACGGGATTGTTAGTTCCCAATGAATGTTTTTAAAAAGGCTGGATTTCACAGTGTCCATGACCCAAATTATCATGGTTTGATCATTTCTACCTGCCTAATAAATGTCTTTCTAAGTGAAAGGCCCTTTTACACTGTTGCCATCGGATGTAATGATGATATGATACATGAAATTTGTGCTGCGTCTGCTCCATTTGGAACACATTTACCAAAAAACAAACAAGACAAAAGGCAACGATACATGACGTATAACAGCACACAAAGAGGACATTTAATGCTAATTAGTGTGCGTTTGATCAGAGATTAGCGGACTATCAGAACAAAAGCCCTTGTCCAGGAGCCATACAGGTTTAGTTCTACATTTAATACAGCCAGTTGGGACCAGGATGGTTCCTGTTCTATTACCATGAGTCCGACTTTGATAAATGAGTGGATCTGGAGAGGCCCAGCTGTCATAAAACAGACTTCATCGAGAAACAGCACCAGCAAGAAGAGTGCACAGTTCATCTGTGGCCACGAGGTGGTGCCAATTTACCTATGTGAGCCAGCTGCCCTGCTCAGGAGGGGAAGTGTTCGGCTTGTTTTGGAGAACACGTGATGTGCAATTGCAAAAAAATCAGATGTATTTGTTTTTATTAGTAATTAACAGTTCACCTAAAAAAATCAAATAATGGGCCAGCTTGATTCTGGGTTGCACATGTCCAGGCCTTAATAGATTCAGGTGAATTTTCGGATCAATGAGCTCCTCTGATACTACTTAATCTAGAAGGTGTCAATGATATTGAAAAATTTCCGAGCTGACTTGTGTAAATAAATAGTTTTAGCTAAGTGAATCTCGAAACATATTTTTCACTATTGGTTATCACATTTCTTTTTTGCCAGTCAGTTTTTGTCAATAATTCGCTAAACTTCTCAGAAAATTAAGTGCAATCAATCACCATTCTCTCACAAATTTTAAATGTAAATGCAGCTCTGTTTGTGATAAAATTCATTCAATTTTTCAAAATAAATGTGTGAAGAGGATTTTTGTGAATCAGTGGCTTGTTTTCACTGCAGTCACAGTGCAGAACAGGACATATCCACAGATGACAGAATGGAGGAGGATAAATGCAGCCATGGAGATGAAGAGGATAAAAAGCCCCCGGAGTCACACCCGACAGCGGCTCCAGGGACCGGCAGGACCTGGTGGGTAACTGATGACCTGGGGCACCAATCGTACCACCAGCCCGTTTCTGGTTGCTCACGCTGGAATTTCAGCGCCATCACGTTCCCTGACCTGGGCTCCACGGAGAGCTCTACGGAGAGCTCCTCTAGTAGCTTGCTCCCTCCAGACCCCTGTCTGCTCCCGGGGTCTCTGGCTGTGGGAGTCTGTAACGTTTGCAGGAGGTGAAGATGTCCTCGAAGGAGCAGAGGACGGAAGAGGACAAGCAGAGGCACCGGTGGGACATCAACAAAGACAGAGAGGTTTGTAGAACACAGAAATGCTCACGAATGCTGTGAGAGTCTCATCTAGGAATTAATTTTATATTAAAGTGGAATTGTGTGTTTCAATGTAGGTCCAGCGGTGCAGAAACTGGACAGAATATCGGGAGCTCCTGGTGAGGAGGGAGGGGAAACGTAAAGGCCGACTAGAACACCTGTGGAAGAGGGAAGTCACTCCGTTACATGACCCAACACAACCTATCTCCACCGGTGAGATCACATGGACCTTCATGGTCCATTAACATCAGAGGTAATATATTTTCTGTATTCTAATCGCACATCAATGATGTTTAATCATTCATTCTTTTTATTTTTCCAGAGGAACTATTGGAAAAAAATCAGTGTGACTCAAATTCACAGATTAGCTCGAGGGAGCATCCAGGTACCCTGCTTTTTTTCTGCTTCCTGCTATTGTACTGAAAATTAGTAAAAATAAAGAAAATCAACGATTTGTGTTTTCCAATAATATGTTCAACCCTTTTTTTTTTTTTAAAAAAAAGGACCATCCGTATTAATGTCATTATCAATATAATGATATGTACCAATTATCTCTGTTTCATAATTTTTGTGCGTGTGAAATGGTATTCTATGACTTCTGTACGTTAATGGGCAAATGGCCTCAGAGGAATTCCAAAAAACTATGAAAATTCTGCTGATGGGAGCTAACTTGAGCTAACAAGAGCCGGTTGAAGTTAGTGGTAGCAAACTAGAGCTAATAAATAAAGCTAATGGGAGCTAATCACAGGTCAGAAATTCGCTTGACACACACCCGCCAGGTATCAAGCGCATTCAAGATTTCTGGCGAGCAGTTTCCTACTTTACTTTAATATACCTAAATGGAGAGGAAGAGGAGAATGGAGACGGTGAGGATCAGGCACTGCAGGAAAACGCTCCGTGTTGGAATTCAGGTTTATGTTTTGTGTTTCAAGTTTATTTCTAACGTTGAGTGCATTCATTTGGAACGGGGAACAGAAAATGTGACCGGAGCTGCCTATAATCAGGAATTTACTGACATCCTGCCGCCGATCAGAATCCAGTATTCAACCTGGTCATGGTATATTTTCAATTCAATTAGGACAAACCAGTTAATTATCTGTGGGACTGGAGGTTTGGTTGGTATTCAAGTCTCTCTGTAGGGATGAAGAGTTAGTTTGACATCATGATATAATCAAAGCCACCACAACAATCATTGCCTGCGTGAGATTTTATTGGAGTTGAAGACGTACAGGGTGAAAGAGAGTTTAAATCATGTATGACTCTGATACTGTACTTTATGTCGCATTGTCTCATATTATGACAACACATTACTGTCACGTGAGAGCATTACAGCTATCGCTCAACATCAACAATGTGCACATTCCCTTGGAACAACAGCGCTGTGCTCCCCCAGTTAATGACGTTTGCCGTCGGAGCTGTCCTCCCAGCGAACATGTCCTCGATCGTGCTGTCTGGGAGGACAGAGTCCCACATATTCACGTCCAAGATCTCACCAATGAAACACTGCTTCTCGTCAAAGCCACCCACATAATTGTCTGGATCTTGTCCGAGGATAACCTGGCCCCAAGGTTGGACGGTGTGGCCCTTCTTGTATATTTTGGTCAAGCTCTTCCTCCCGTTCATGAAGAGGGCCACAGCGCCTGAGGTGGAGTCCCAGGTGACACACAGGTGGGTTTGCAGAGGACCGAGCTCAGGGACTCCGAAAATAATTCCTTCTCCACTCATGTAGAGGCCCAATCTAAACACACACACATAACGATGGTGGTTTTAATAGATTAAATAGTATTTTAGCAGAAGTGTTTTTTATCTGTGTTATTGGTCCTGGTACGAGAGGTATATTGCAGTAGTAAAGAGTAGTACAGGAAGTCAATGGAGTGGTATTAGCAGTGGCGGTCAGTAGCTTTATAGTAGCATGAGGTATATTTTCATCATTAAACGGTGAATATGAAGGACTGTGGTAACTAAATGCCGTCTCTTTTTTAAAAACCCACCTACCTGCCGTCCAACTCGCGCCACAGGTTCAGCTCATCATAGTCCCTGGTCCGGTAGGCGAACAGGATGACCTCGCGTTCGCCGCTGAGCTCGGTGGCCACTCGCATGCACATAGTGTAGGCCCTCAGGTTCAGGGGCTTCTGAGGGACCAGCTCCACGTAGCTGGTGCTCGTCTGAGTGGGGAACACCAAGGTCTTGATGCTGTCGCTCCCTGAGAGACGAGACATCCACATCAAGAGTCTGCGCTGCATCACCGTTCTTATTGTGACCTTCTTGTTTTGAATAAAGTCAACCTGTTACACTAAATGTTATGCACCAGCAGCGATTTCCCTCTCCTGTCCTAAAATTGCCAATTTGCTAAAATGTTCTTGTCTATTTAATTATTCTTTTAAGGAAGCGTGTACCTGCATATCCCTCAGAATCTATTGTATTTTATTGGTAACATAAATTACTGTAAGACAAAATGGTGATAATCCACTTAAGTATCCTATAAAGTAGCAAAAATGATTATCACAAGTTTCTTTGGTGATGTTGTAAAATATCTTTCTTTTGTCTAAAATGAAGTCCCTCAGCTTACTATCAACCCAACAGAAAACATTTACATTTCAGAAAGTAGATGTGCCAATAGATTGTTATATTTGCGTGAAAACTGACTTAAACAATGAGCCGGGTGTAAGAAAAAAGCTGGAGATCAATTTTCCATTCATGAGCTCACTGATTAGTTTTCAGCAAGTCATCTCTTTTAAACTTGCAGATAACTGTCTTTAGATTATAAAAGGTTAATTTCATAGTCTTATAAATGCATAACAAGACACATGAGAAAGGTATACAATTACCGGCCAACAGCGTGGAGATGACAGCGACCAAAAGGACGACTAGAGGTCTCATTCTTCCGAAGCAAACCTGCAGAAAATTAGGCGATTTAGCAGTGAACTCATTTAGCACATTTTCTTGCACCGTGCAATATTAAGTGATGAGCTGTTTCAGTAGTTTTGCATGAGTCAGAGAGGTCATATAAAGTTTACACACCTTTCCAATGCTGCAAGCTCTGCTGCAGACAATCGGAACCGAAGGGCTTTTATATTGTGAAAACTCCATCCTATTTAAATTACTCATCCTTATGTAATGTTTAGACAGACTGATTGTGTCACTTAGGGGGCAAAGTGTACTGAGTGTACAGATAATTTGGATGTTTGTGCTTTATCATCCTGCAGGTCTTTCTAGGTCACGGTGGGAGCTGCTGCTGTGGTCCTGTCTGACGCCTACCGCCCACATTAGGACAGGAGATCTTGTGACTTGGATCCTAGTCTGGATGGCCCAGCGCAAATCTGGATCCAGGGATTACAGTGACTTCTGGACCAACAGAATACACCTGCTTCTGGATCAATAGATTTCTCACACATCTAGATTTATAGAGTCATGACCTCATACATTCTTACTAACCTGTTATTGTCAAGTTGGTATGGTTTGTACAAGTGACATTTATTGCACGTCTGCTCGTCCTAGGAAGAAGGATCCTTCCTCTGTGGTTCTTCCTGAGGTTTCTTATTTTTCGCTGCTTAGGGTTTTTTTTATGTTTTTCCTCACCCTGTTCGAGGCACTAAGGGCAGAGGGTGTCACATCTGTACAGTTTGTCAAAGCCCAGTGAGACAATTTGCAACTTGTGATTTTGGGCCATGCAAATAAAGTTTGATGATGATTTGATGAAGTTTTATTTTTCAAACCTTTGCCACAGAGACTTTTTCATCTTGTAGTCGTGTAGCTTCTCGAGAAATGTTTTCAGTGAAGAGGCACCTGCGGCTTATCTGTTACTTGTGTGTTCGTGCATGCTAGCATGTTTGTCAGTGGCGCCTGTTCCATGGCTATTTTAAGTCGCAACAACGCAATGTGCAAAAAACATGCAAGTCATCTTTACTGCCTTTGCTCTTTGGTCCGCTCAGGATTAAACAAGGTCTTTCGTTTCAGCATCCCTGCTAACCACAGCGGAGTAATTTAAGTAAGAGCCAGAGGACTTTGAGGTGGGCTCGCTCATCACTGGGGTCGAGGTCACTGGGGTTGTCAAACAACTCTGCAGCGGCAGCGGCCCGGGGGTGGATGTGATTCGTCTAGACCTCCTCAAGGACCCTGGATGTTGTAGGGCTGTCCTCATTGTCACGCATCTGCGACATTGCGTAGTCATCGGGGACTGTGCCTTTGGAGTGGCAGACAGGTGTGGCGGGTCCCCTTTTCAAGAAGGGGGACCAAAGGGTGTGTTTCAACTACCGGGGGATCACACTCCTCAGCCTCCCTGGGAAGGTCTACTCCAGGGTGCTGGAGAGGAGAGTCCGGCTACTAGTTGAACCTCGGATTCAAGAGGAGCAATGTGGTTTTCGTCCTGGCCGTGGAACACTGGACCAGCTCTATAGACCCCGGGGCCGACCAAGGACGCGCTGGAGGGATTATATCTCTCGGCTGGCTTGGTAACGTCTTGGTGTCCCCCCGGGGAGTAGGTGGAAGTGGTCGCGGAGAGGAACGTCTGGATCTCCCTTCTCAAACTGTTGCCCCCGCGACCCGAACCCAGATAAGCCCCAGAAAACGAAACGAAACGTAAATAATCTCCTTCTGCGCCCCCTGCTGGCCACTGCCTTTAATACCTGAATTTGGCGGGCAGTAGGACCTAGAGGAGCTCCGACTGACGCGCGCGCACCTGCAAACATGGCGGACCAAAACAAGACCGACACCGCGGACAAGTTCTTCACGGAGATTTTAAGGTGCCTTTTCGTTTTCATTGGCTTCGGCCATTTCTTTTTTCTCGCCAGGGAACAGTAACTTTGAAGTATTTCCCCATTTATTCCGGTTCGTCAAACATTTTGTGTTGTCACAGGTGTGTAAGAACCGTTCACATGGTTGGACGTTTAACTGTTGCCTAGCAAAGTTTGGACGGTGTACATGTCTGTAAAGACGGAAACGAAGAAGGCAGTTTAAATGTATATATTTACATATTTTATTCCTTCGTCTGCTATAAACTAGTTTCCAAATATTATTATTGGGATTCCAATACTCTACTCTCTCATTTTTATGCAGCATTAAATCGAAACATAGAATTAAAGGCACCATGTGGGGTTTAAACGTGTCGGTTTTTATTTAAAAAATCTCTTAACTCGTCGTTTCAAAAGGTGTGTTTTTGCCTTTAGAGACTTCGTGAAAATGTCTTGGCGAGGTCCAGTGAGTCATAACTGTCTCATAACAAAAGTAATTATTGTGAGCCTTTATCCAGAAGTATCTCATATTATAAGTAGATTGCAATTAATTGTGACTGTGTGTCATTTTCAATATTCACATTAAAATTAGATAATTAAAACGTTGCTTAGTAACTGTATCAAGAATGAAAGTACTAATATGTCGCAGGAGGTCTCACAGGTATCTTAAGTGGATTTTTAGGTACTGCTGTTGTTTTAAAATAGCTGAATGATTTGACCTTATGTTCTGCTGCTCCATAATAAACACATCAGGGATGCACTGATTTGTTGGATCATTATCAGTATTGGCCGATATGGATGTGCTTGACTGGTATCGGTGTATCTGCAAGTAAGGAGGCATTCAACAATATCATTTGTTACCACTGATTTTAGGAAACCAAAGAAAACAGGCCCGACCATGTGCAGGGGTGATGCTAAATGCTGGAGAAGTTCAGTTATTCTTCATACTGGATTTTTTAATTTTCACAGAAGGGTATCGGTAACAGTTATCAAATCAATTCAAATAAAATCTAATTTTATTTGTATAGCCCAAAATCGCAATTTACACATTATCTCACTGGGCTTTGACAAACTGTACAGATGTGACACCCTCTGCCCTTAAACCCTCGAACCGGATGAGGAAAAATATAAAAAACCCTAAACAGAGAAAATAAGAAATCACAGGTGGAACCATAGAGGAGGGATCCTTCTTTCTAGGACAAATGTCACTTGTACAGACCACAACAACATGACAATAACAGATTAGTAAGAATGTATGAGTTCATAAGTCTATAAATCCAGATATGTGAGAAATCTATTGATCCAGAAGCAGGTGTATTCTGTTGGTCCAGAAGTCACAGTAATCCCTGGATCCAGATTTGCGCTGGGCCATCCAGACTAGGATCCAAATCACAAGATCTCTTGTCCTAATGTGGGCGGTAGGCGTCAGGCAGGACCACAGCAGCAGCTCCCACCGTGACCTAGAAAGACCTGCAGGATGATAAAGCACAACGACTCCGGGGAAGAAGTAAAGTTAGTGTGAGGATATGGACATTTAGAGGAGCAGAGATGGAGTCAGAGTCAGAGGGGGGAGAGAAGAGAGCTCAGTGCATCATGGAGTGTTCCCCCAGCAACCTAAGCCTATAGCAGCATAACTGAGGGCTAGATAGGCCAGCCTTAACTATAAGCTTTATCAAAAAGGAAGGTTTTAAGCCTACTCTTAAAATTATAGAGTGTGTCTGCCTCCTGTACCAAGACTGGAAGATAGTTCCACAGGATAGGAGCTTGATAGCTGAAAGCTCTGCCTCCCATTCTACTTTTGGACGTTCTGGGGATCACCAGTAACCCTTCTTGGAGCGTAAGGTTCTGGATTAGTGATGGGTACTATGAGCTCTTTAAGATAAGGCTGACCATAAATAGTTTTGTAGGTGAGGACAAGGATTTTAAATTCTATTCTGAATTTAATGGAGCAAGTGCAGAGAAGCCAGTACGGGGGAAATATGGTCTCTGATATTAGTTGTAGTCAGTAAACGCTCTGCTGCATTTTGGATTAACTGAAGAACTTTTTTTAAAATCTTAGGGCAACCTGAAAATGAAGAATTACAGTAATCCATCCGAGAAGTCTCACTGGGCTTTGACAAACTGTACAGATGTGACACCCTCTGCCCTTAAACCCTCGAACCGGATGAGGAAAAATATAAAAAACCCTAAACAGAGAAAATAAGAAATCACAGGTGGAACCATAGAGGAGGGATCCTTCTTTCTAGGACAAATGTCACTTGTACAGACCACAACAACATGACAATAACAGATTAGTAAGAATGTATGAGTTCATAAGTCTATAAATCCAGATATGTGAGAAATCTATTGATCCAGAAGCAGGTGTATTCTGTTGGTCCAGAAGTCACAGTAATCCCTGGATCCAGATTTGCGCTGGGCCATCCAGACTAGGATCCAAATCACAAGATCTCTTGTCCTAATGTGGGCGGTAGGCGTCAGGCAGGACCACAGCAGCAGCTCCCACCGTGACCTAGAAAGACCTGCAGGATGATAAAGCACAACGACTCCGGGGAAGAAGTAAAGTTAGTGTGAGGATATGGACATTTAGAGGAGCAGAGATGGAGTCAGAGTCAGAGGGGGGAGAGAAGAGAGCTCAGTGCATCATGGAGTGTTCCCCCAGCAACCTAAGCCTATAGCAGCATAACTGAGGGCTAGATAGGCCAGCCTTAACTATAAGCTTTATCAAAAAGGAAGGTTTTAAGCCTACTCTTAAAATTATAGAGTGTGTCTGCCTCCTGTACCAAGACTGGAAGATAGTTCCACAGGATAGGAGCTTGATAGCTGAAAGCTCTGCCTCCCATTCTACTTTTGGACGTTCTGGGGATCACCAGTAACCCTTCTTGGAGCGTAAGGTTCTGGATTAGTGATGGGTACTATGAGCTCTTTAAGATAAGGCTGACCATAAATAGTTTTGTAGGTGAGGACAAGGATTTTAAATTCTATTCTGAATTTAATGGAGCAAGTGCAGAGAAGCCAGTACGGGGGAAATATGGTCTCTGATATTAGTTGTAGTCAGTAAACGCTCTGCTGCATTTTGGATTAACTGAAGAACTTTTTTTAAAATCTTAGGGCAACCTGAAAATGAAGAATTACAGTAATCCATCCGAGAAGTAACAAATGTATGAACTTGTTTTTCTGCATCTTGTTGAGACAGGATGTGCTGGATTTTAGCAATGTTACGGAGTTGAAAGAAGGCCGTCCTTTAAATCTGTTTTACATGTGATTTAAAAGACAGCTCCTGGTCAAAGATAACACCCAGGTTTCTGACAGTGGTGCTGGAGGCCAAGGCAATGCCATCCAGATTAACTATGTTGTTGGATATCAGCCATATCCGCCATATCAGCCAATATAAGCCAGGGCCAAGAATTTCCATGCCGATGCACCCTTAGCACAGGTCTGCTTAGAAAACAGCTAGACGGCTTGAGGTCCTCTCCATGTCACAGTTCTCGCTTATCCATTTCTGATACTTAGAATTATTAGAAAGTCAGGGTCAGTGACAGATAGGGATTTACTTATTAGAAGAAATCATAGTTTTCTTTAAAAGCTACTGCTGCCAGTGTTTCCTTTTCATCTGTACACATTTTATTTAAAACAAGGAAGACCACATCTTCACAACAAACATTTCAGATCTTTACATTTATATGTCTTGCCTTCATGTAGTGATGAAAACATCAAATGTCCCAATCTGAGTGTCTTTTATGATTGAATTCCAGTCCGTCTGAGGTGTTCGCAGCCCGCTCCAGAAGTCACAAAATCCCAGTGAGAGGCCAGAAGGATTTCTTCCCCGACGACTCAGAGGAGCAGCGACGGCGGCTCGAGCAGACCCTGGATGAGCACTGGAGCCTCATATCGGAGGAGAGAGTGGAAAGGCTGTGAGTAGACGGAGCCACCATCCATCCATCTGAAATGTGTGATGTGTGATATTTGGCAGGTGACTCTCTAGGTTAGGTTTCAGAATGTCCTTAAATGCAACCGTAAATAAGTGGGGACGCACGATGCCTGATTACTGATATTCTTTCCTATCGATTGTTGAAAAGTCGAAGCAAAAAAAAAAAAACAAGGCAAAGTTGATTTAATTTAATTCACCACATACCTTGCACACTCTAATTCAGTATCTGGCGGTATGCACCTTTTAAATGTGTTAAAAGAATTACCTTACTTGAGCTGTGTGAGCCATAAATGATGTTAAATCAAGTTAAGATACAAAAATGCGTACAAGTAGCAGCTCAGGTCTCAGGAAGACAATACAGGTGTAAAGCTTTAACCCAACTCACCTTATGAGAGCTTTGCAATATTAAATGTTCCACCTTTGCTCACTACATCAATATCAAAATACAATGAAATGTGTTTTTTGTTGTTTTTTTTGTCATTGTTCTGGCACATATCGTTCAATAGGTGACAGTATGATCGAGGTTGTGATCTAAATGGGTTAGAACTACAGTTTGTCATTTCAGGTGGACTCTGACGACTTTATTGGTTCTATGCAAAAGTCCAAACATTCTTCAAATTCACAATTAACAAAAATCGCCCCACAGAACCAACCTGACAATGGACCCAGTCGCTGATAGTCGTTTTATGAATCCCCGGTACCTTTTCTGGTATAGTCCACTATGTGTGGGCTGGTGTGAAAGCTCATTTGAACACTGGTCCACCTGAAAACCTGGACCCTGTTGGGTTCTGAGTGAACCCTTGTGCGGTTGGTTTGAGGTGTGAAAGCAAAGTGGGCCAAGCACTGGACCAAATATAGGAAGTGGACTAAAGACGGTGCATCGTGGGTTTAAAAGGTTTCAAAACAAACATGCCTGCATTTTGGTACCGTCTCGTTCACATCACGTAAAAATGAAATGTCTGACAGCTCATTGTGAAACCCTGATTTCATATAAACACCAATGTAAAAGCAGAAACTCCAAGGCAGCATAAATGTGGTGTTGCTCCATTGTATATGTGTCCCAGTCAGTCCTGCAGAGCATTTTGGAAGGGTGGATTTTGGTCTTTTTGACTCTGTGATGTTCTTCAGATGTTTTGTCCATTTGACAAAGTGCAGTGTGGAAACTAATGAAAATGCAAACACTTGCAGTTTCAACCCCCTGGAATATAATGTGGAAAAGTTTATGTTAGTTTATGTTAATGGGATCCATACACAGCCGTGCTGTCCACTGACGTGAGATGCTGTCTGTGTTATTTTCCGGTAGAGGAAACCTCGTGAAGGCTAAATGGATTCCCAGTGAGCAGATGGTGGAGCTCCAGACTCCGGCTGTGAGTACAAAGTGAAACAAACACACACCCTGAGATCATAGATCAGCTTGTCTTATTTCTGCTTCTTTCAGCGTTTGAGAATGTTGTTCTTGCACAGGGAAAGTTCTGGCAGACGATGGGCTTTTCCGCCGACGGCAAGCAGCATCTCCTCCCTGAAGAGGCTCTCTACCTGATGGAGTGTGTGAGTGCTTTACCCCTTTGGGACCCGTCATTCTTTGTATTCTAACTTTGATCGGCTTGCTGTACAGCCAATTAAAGCTGAGTGGAAATGTACGGTGTGAACAGGGAAGCCTGCAGGTGTTTTACCGGGACCTGCCGTTGTCCATCCAGGACGGGTACGAGAAATTTCTTTCCTCGAGCACAGTGAGCCTCCAGCAGTACCAGGTACACGTTAAACCCAGCTGTTCTGAAGCAG
>KV751363.1:2207511-2257160 GCA_001698575.1 Mola mola
AATCGTGCCCCTGTTCTACTTACTGGTCCTGGACTTGGCTTCCTTCTTCATCAGCGAGGCCCGAGGCGAAAAGCTGAGCTTCAAGGTCACCATACTGCTGTCCATCTCCGTCCTGCTGCTGATTCTCCAGGACATGTTGCCGTCGACTGAAGAGTACCTGCCGATGATCGGTGAGGCCTCATGTCAGACGTTCGACTGATGCTCCTCGTCGCTGACGATCGCACCGACCGCCTGTGTGTCTGCTCCTTTTATTCCAGCCAGCTACTGCGTTGCGATCTTCGCCCTGGTGGGGCTCAGCGTTCTGGAGGCCATGCTGATGAACTTCTTAGCTGACCTTGATGGCTATTGGGGAAAAAAAGCTCAGAGATGCGCTGAAGCCCGAGTGGCGATTCAGCTGGAGGTCGGCCATTACGAAGGTAAGGTTTCACATTAAGGAGGTCACGCTTTCAACCCGACAGCTGGTTGGTTTGTGAGTAGGATCACTACACAATCAACACCAAAACTTGCTCGGAAGGTGGAGAATGAGCCAAGGGAGAAGCCCGTTAAACTTTAGTACGCAGCCAGAATTTAAAGTTCAGGGGCAGTATGGCTTCGGCGGATCGACGCGCTCTAGTGATGCCATTCTACATGTGTGGCTTTATTACTCACACCAACACTTTATGACGCTGCCTCCAAGCAGAAAAGCTGCTGCTGATGTTTTTCTCACCATTGGTTTCCAAACGTCCAACCTGACCTTCGCCGATGTACTATCCTCCATGTTGTGTTCTCCACTGGCTGTTTTTGCTTTCATGTCCCGGCGCATCAGCGATGCTTTGCCTCGATGTCCCGGGGTGACAGTCATCTTCTCTAGAATAAAACAACATTGCAGCTGGTTCAAATGTTAAGATACTTCACAGCATTTTTAGTTCTGCTTTCTCCTGAAAAAAAACAAACAACCATATTAGTTCTCTTGCCAGCTGCTCCCCCGCATTTTGTTTATTTTTACCTTACCGGTGAATTTATACAAATAGGTTTTTTTTTTTTTTTTTAACCCTTTTTTGTGGATTTGTGGTATTAGCTGCTGGACTCTGGTTCCGAGGGGTGGAGCTTAAGTAGCACATTCATATATAGATGAGGAAAGAATTTAATTACATCCAAGAGATTTTAAGGCCACAAGGGGTTTTTTTCATGGAAAATATTAAAAAGTTGAGCGTTACAACACAGAAATGGATTTTAAGGGTTTAATCAATGGCAGGAGTGGGACTTAAATTAAATTACCTGATGTGGTGTAAAGACGTAAATGTTGAGTGTGAGTCTCGTATTCAGTCAGACGTTTGTACAGGTGAGATCTAGAGACCGTGGCTCCGCTGTCCAGTCACTTCTGCACAGATTCTGGCTTCATCTGCGGTGGAGACATTAGCGGAGACGTTAGCAACCTTGTTTTGACGTTACTATTTAATACATTGTTATAAATAATAAAAAAAAAAAACATTGATCGCAGCCATTAATAGCAAAAGCATTTCACATCCATTACTGATCAATAATAGACTAAATACAGCCTTTTCCCACACAGAGCTGGATGAGAAAGTGCCAGAGAAGCAAACGAAAGGTTCCCTTCATCAAGATGGGCTCAGTGGGCATGACTTGCTCAAACAAATCCTTGAGGAAGTGAAGGCAGCTCGGAAGGAAGTGAAAAGAGAAGAAGCTGACAAGGCAGAGCCTGGTTACTACAGACGAGTGGCTGAAATCATAGACTCTGTCTTCTTTGTCCTCTATTTTCTGACTATTGTCATTTTTTTGACAATCATGTACATGATGTGGTTCAGACATCATAATGTTTAGGTGTGTGTTTAAAGGCTGTGCATGCCACTATGATGGGTTCTTAACCACTCTGAGTGAAGGGAACATTCATTCTGCCTCTCTTTTCTTCAACTTTTAACTGATTGCCCTTTACATTTACAAAAGGATTGTAAAAATTACTGTAAGCTGAGCAAAATAAACAAAACGTTCTCTCACAATTTGATTCAACATAGCCTCATTTTTTTTTTTTTTTTTAATATTCATGGATTACAGCTCAAAAACAGTCCAAAATACTAGAATATTTCACTTTATCTGTGAGCAAAAGGCTTATCGAGTAATGAACATAGAATATATGAAACTTTTGGAATGAAAATGAGGAAAAAATCTATTTCAACTCAAATTTATATCCAACTGTTTTTTTTTTTTTTTTTTTTTGCACCGTCGCCTGTTTATTTTTCCCCCTCCTTTCTTGTTTGTAAAGCTTTGCTGAATTAGACAATACATAAAAAATAAGCTGCTCTGACGCGCCTCGTGATTTGTTTTGTTTGAGTCAGAGCAGCAAAAAGGAGTGTCAAGCTAAACGCAACAAAAATAAGACATTCACACTTCCTCTTCTTAATAAAAGCCCCTTAACGACGACTCCTACTCAGACTCTTACTTTGGAAGTCAGAACCGGAGGTTAGCGTTTGAGTTAGCGGAAACTTAATGTTTATTCGTACAGGAGCTGCTCAGCTGGTCGAGCAATTCACTGCCTCAGTTAGCCGAGTGTCAGGTCGTCGCTGGCGTCACGTCACGGGCAAGCGTTTTTTCCAAACCTTCGTGTCGGACGGACTTCCCCCCGGTTATCAGGCGACCACACAGCCCATGTTAGCTCGGCCTGCCGCGCTAATTGGGCCAGCTAGTGCGGGTTTGGTCCGGCGGAACGCTTGGAGCATCCTGCTAGGCTAGCAGCTAAACTAGCAAGACAGGCACAGGAACTGTGAGGTGAGAACTGTTTACTGTTGTGTCCGTTTGGGACACCAGCGGAGCTACACAATCCGCTGTCCCCAATTTATACAAGTGTGCCGAAAATATGTCTTTAGCCACCATGAAACGTTGATTCTGTGCGGCAGATTTTTCCTAACCCGCGCTGCCAGTTTACGTGGCAATCTAGAGAATGTGAAGCTCCGTTTAAATCGGGACTTAAATCCAACTTTGTATTCAGCTCTAATAGCTCCTCTGTCACAGGGAGACGTAGTACTGGAGCCATAAACCGTGTTTGAAAAGCAGAGTGTGAAGTGAAAGAAGAGGTGTGAACCAAAAGTGGAACACATGAGCTTTTACTGGCAGCCTTGATTTAAATATTAAGTACAGGACATGTGACTGGAGTTGCTTCCGTTTAAAATCAGAGCTCATAAACACCAAATGTCTCTTTGTGCTTAAATTCTGCACATTTATTATGACATGCTTGAACTTGCTTGACCTCTTCGCGATCCGTCCTTACTGTGTTCATTAAATTTGATAAGGAAGCACTGTCATGGAAATGATGGACTGATACCGATACCAACAATTTTGCCAATAACTGAGACAGGTACAGCTACAGGTACGGATACGCCCTGTTTCAGGGTAAAAAAAAAAAGAAATCCTCTGTATGAAAAATAACTGGACTGAACTCCTACAAAATCGGACCCCGCTCCTGTGACGCTTCTGGATCGGCTCCTGAGTTTCCCACGTAGAAGAACCAGATTGTCTGAACTCGTTTTTTGAAGACTGTCGTTGACGCGTTGCAAAATGACGCCAGAAACCCTCGGCCACGACGTCGACTGCCACGATCCGTATCAATGTTCATAGAAAAAAGTGCTTTTTATGGAGAGGGCGTCTGTAAACCTGCGGTCAGGTGTTGGACTGTGGCTGTGGAGTTACACTAACAGAATCAAGGGTTGGTCTCAGCTGTCGTTTTTCCCCCACAGGTGAGGACCGGCGCCGTCAGCCATGGCTGGTGGAATTACAGAGAGCGGGGAGCCCTACTCCGCTTTTGTGAGTATCACGCTGAACGCTGTGGTTAATTCTCGTTCCGTCAGCCACCTTGAGTTTGTAAAGCCAGAGCTCTGTAAAAAACCTGGGTTGTAATTAAACTTTGTGGCGGAGCGTCTGAATGCAAAGTCCAGTTGTTGAAATTTGACGCGCCGCAGCCCCTTTGAAGGTCTGAGGTTGTGATGAGCTCTGCTGATCTTTTGAACTTTACCTGCTGTCTCGTATTGAGCCGCTTGTCTGTCCCGAGCCACTTAAATCGACTCAAATGCACCTAATGTCAACATTCGGTGCAGGAAATTTGGGACCCACCCAATCCCGTATTGATTCCCTTATCAAATATCAGTATAAGCACGGATCAAGTTCCCACAGAGTTTCTTTTTGTTGTCTTTAATCTCTGATATTCATATTTAAAACACAAATTCATCTCCAAGAATTAGAATACAGTGATTTTTTTTATTTTTTTTTATTTTTTGGATCAGTTTTTGAAGGAAGTGACTACACAATATGTGGGGCCCTGAGTAATATGGGACATGTCAGTGGACATTGGGCCATTGACATGCATAAGTAATCTAGGCAAAACCTCTCTCAAGACCACATTCTGTTATGGAAAACGTTCGCGCTTTCACACACACAAACACAATCTTTCTGTTGAGCAGCAATAAAAATCTAACTTCAATGTAACACTGCAGGTTTGCACGAGGCGGGACGACGACATTTCAATGGACATTGGGCCACCCCCATTCTCATTTTTATTTATTCATTTTCATTTTTCATTGTTTACTATTTTGTTTATTGATAATTCAACTATTTGCAATAGCACGGTTATATTTTATTCAGGCTAATTTTTTGGCTACACTGGTTTAATTTAGCACAGGCACTTGGGTAGATGAAGTCCCGGAGGGGGCCTCGGGCGGTGCGGTAAATGGACCGCCAGCAGCGGGCAGTGAGCTGTCGCGTGTCGAAAGTGTACATGTGTGTACATGTGTGTACATGTGTGTACATGTTGTGCAGCACAGGAAGTTAGAAAAGATGATTTAAACAACTTCTTGCACGCCTGGAAGTCCCTCTGTGTACAAGTGTGCAACAAATAAATAACCCTCGGCCCAATCGATAAATAAATACGGACACAAATTTGAAAAAAAATCTCAAAATATTTAACTTTAACTGTATAAGCCGAATCGAATTGAATATTCAGCTTCAGTCAGAAGATCTGATCGTTAACGCCGGACATTTGTTGCAGCCGTGCTTTGAAAGCCGTCAGTGTCTGTCGCCCTCTTCGACCCTCTCGTGGGTAGAAATCCTCTCACCAGTTTCAGCTCAGCTAAATTGCTTTGAAATAGTTGAAAAATGCAATGCATTTTGCACAGAAATGTACAATAGGACCAGTTGGATTATTATCTGATAAAGAGCCAGTGATGCCAACAGGATGTGTGTATATTCTGATACAGTGGCAGACAGAGTGGACGTTTAAAGATGGTTTATAATCCTACAGTAATCACAGCGAGGTCGCACTCGCGTCCTCTCTGGCGCCAGTTTTAACTGTTTTGGATGGCGATTAACATGAACGTTAGACAGACTAAAAACATTGTGAATACACGTCTCAGGTAAAGTTCTTTTTGACGCCCTTTAACAGACCAGTCACATGCTCAGATGGTTTTTTTTTCTTCTCTTTTTTTTTTTAAGTGACAAAAATGTGAAATTATCAGTCATCTCATCGGCCATTACAAGCAGGTCATTAACGGTCCTAATTTTGTAATTCATTTTAAAAAATGTTTTACCTATTTTGGAACATAAACTAGTGCATCTTTAAAAAACAATGAGAAACTCAGGATTTTTGATCAGTTATTTAAGAGAGTGAACATTTGATATATTCCAGGCTCATTACTTGCAAAGGGAAACGTTAAAACATTTTACCGCTTTAGATAATTACGGCCCACTTTGCAAAAAAAGTGTCAAGGTATTAGAATATTTCACTGCAGCCATAATTGTATAAACATAGTTACATGTAATGAACATAGAATACATGAACGTTTTTGGGATGCACCAGAGCAGCCACACAACAAATGCTCTGTGGTTTATTACGGCTTTATACAACCTTATTCATACGACCACCAATAGTAATAACACTGTATATCTGAGTTAAAGTGCTGTCGGTCTCAGCAGATGTCGAGATCCTGGTGTCAGAGTTGGATCATGACTGTGTGTGAAAGTGCAGTGAAAAATGAAGAGGAAGCAAACTTGCTTACACTCTGTTTTTTTTTTTGCTTGTTATTACACAAAAGGCCTCTTTACAGCCCAGACTCACTTCTGACTCAGCTTGCTTACATCAGCATGACTTTACCGCAGAGATTAAGTTCTGCTGCTTTCAGGTGTCTGTTTTATTTTCCGTTAACGCTCTCTGCTGCCTGAGTTGTCTTTGTTGACAGCGCCTGATTATTCCACCAAATGGTCCAGTGTTGATCAACCTGGGTGCGAAGAAGCACCGGATTCTGCACAAAAAACATCATTATTAATGTTGCCAGGCTTCTCCTCACTGTCCGTCGTGCTGGTGTCTTCTTCAGGTGGGGCTGGTGTACATGTTCAACCTGATCGTGGGAACCGGAGCGCTGACGATGCCCAGAGCCTTCGCCACAGCTGGTTGGGTGGTCAGCTTAGCGCTCATCACCTTCTTAGGATTCATGAGGTACCCCCTCACGTGTCACATATCTCTTCTCTGCTGTCACTGCCTCTGCTTCCGTGTCACGAGAAACAATGAAATGAGTTCAACCCCCCACCCGTTTCTGCTCCGTAGCTCCGCCCCGCCTCTTCACACAGCCGTTTTGACACGTCGATCTTGTTTTTGGCTCTTTGCTGTGTCTGCAGTTGTTGATAATGCTGGAAAAGCAACTTTTCCTGCCGGGATGTCCGTCTGTCACGAACCAGGTCTGGAGGATCCAAAATGCAGAGTCCACAGGGAGCGTTCTAATTCAATAGTCGTGTTATTTACAATAGTCGAAACCGGGAATTCAAAAGATGCCAAGTTACAGGTAGGGATCAGGCAAACTCGGTAATCAAGAAACAAACGGGATCGAAACACAAAGAACTCACGAGGAAACGCTGGACTGCTCATGGGGAAATAAGACAATCTGGCACAGGAGGAAGGGAACACGGGGGTTAAATACACGAGGGAGAGGTAGACAATTGGACACAGGTGGGACGCATTAGGGAGAGGGAATAATCAGACACACCTGAGGGAGAACACTTGACAGGACATGGGAAGTAAGACACAGACAGAGTTTCAAAGTAAAACACTGAATGACCCTAACAGACAGACAATTTATACTACCGGACACTGACACCGTTGATGTATCGGCCTTTCACCATCTATCGGGACCTGCATGCGCATCCACCTTTGCAGTACAGCCCATAGGAATGACCCTTCTCTGAAATACCCCGTGATTGGCTGAAGAGCCTCTTTTTTTTTTTTAAAACCACCTGAGTTACAATTTTCTCACAGGTTATTATGGAACAATTTTTGAACAATGAGGCCCAAAATTATCAACATGCCCCAGTTTTAAAACTCCAATCAGCCGTGAAATTGTTATTTTTCTCACGTATTTTGGTACGGAGTTTGTTAGTCTTGCACGAAGTGTCACCTGATCCCTAAGTTGGGTTTACTGTGTGATCCCGATCTTAAGCTTCGAACCGCGTATCAAGAAAGTCTTTCACCTCTGCTCGTTCAGCTGACAACCCTCTGCACAATCCGACCTAGAAGAAGTCATCTCAGATTTCTCAGATCGTAGTCATCCCTCCTATACCTCCACAACTATGATTCAGAGAACATACCTAAAGTACATTTCACCGGCCAAAAGCAATATCTAAATATAGTGGATTACAATATTTCTATTTACAAAACTCACAGTTTTTACTTGAGTTTAAAGTATTAATGGTTACGTTTAAAGCCTTCAGTAAAATAACAGATATACGAGCCAATCCGCAGCCTCGGATCTTCACGTGGCTTCTTTCCGACTGTTCCACACTCGAGGCTAAAATCCAGAGGTGACCGTACGTTTGCCCCCAAGACCCCCCGACTTCTGAACAACCTACCCGAGGAGATGAAGCTTGTGGATCCTGTTGCTTCTTTATTGTTCTTACTCTATTTGTACTTTTACTTATTTACTCTTATACGGTTAATTCATTTTATTAGTGTTTTTAGTAATTTGTTATATTATCTCTTTGAGTTTGTTTTGCAATTTTTCTGAACACACACGTTACATCATTGGCTGCCTTTAAACAATTACTGAGTCGTCAACAATAGCAACGATTTATGTTTAAATGTGAAACCCAGGGAGAAGATTTTCTTCTTTTGGATAATTAAAAAAATGAAAAGTGAGCGTCAGGAGATCCAGGTGGTTCACTGTTGGGTTTGTTTTTATTTTAAGGGCCATGTAGTTAAAGGCAGAACGTGTCTGTTGGCCCTTCATGACTGGATGAAACCAACATGAAAGAACAAACCAGATGTTTTTCTGGACTCTTCTGCTGGAAATTGAACGTATCCCGCTGCATGTTACAGTGAAAGGAAACGATTTGTTTGCCACAGATATTGCCCTAAATGGTGACGACTCATATCTGCTGTGCTCCTTCCTCTCACCAGCTACATGACCACCACGTTTGTGATCGAGGCGATGGCGGCGGCCAACGCTCAGCTGCGCTGGAAGAGGAGAGAGCAGGAAGAGGTGAGATAAAGCCAAACGCTGCAGGAGCAGAGTCTGACTCCGTATGTGCACGTATCTGCTGACGGATAACCAGCGGCACTGACAGTCTTTTCAGTCTTTAGCTCCAGTTTCATGTACTTCCGGGTCTCGGTCTGACAGTCTGAAGGCGGCTGATAAGAAAATAAACTTCCTCTTTTGTTTTTGTAGACATAAACCTGTGAAATAATCTGCGTCACAGTAAGAGTTTATGTCCGTCGGGGCGTCTTGTGCGCCTCACTAGCAACACGTTGCAAGACAGATTAATACATCTGTCCCGTCTTCTCGTAGGGCACGCCGCTGACTCTCATTCATGCAAATCCTGCATAAAATTCTACAGTGCAGAATTGTCCCTGAAAACAGGATGATAACATTCTTGGTGCATCGTGTTTTTCAGGTGTCACTTTCCAAATATTTGCTGTAGAATCAGTCTTAAGGTTGGGCGTTAAAGTTGGATTAACAAAGAGAATAAAATTACAGAGGAATCTTTAATTTTATTCAGGGTAGCGTTTCATTTGGCCGCCTGTGGCTGTCGTCAGAGTCGCTGAGGAGGTAAAGACGGGAAACATGACCTCGCCTGTGCACGTTGCTGCCTGGCTCACAGTTCTGTCCACATGTGTGATGAAGATTGTTTGTCATTTAAACGTTTCAGCAATAAAACCATCATTTCACTACTTTTTAAAAGTTGAAATGTAATATCGTGGTACCGTCGGTGTCGGTGGACTTTGTGATATCAAAACATATCGTATTGCTGTCCAAAGAATCGATACATCGTGTCATGGTGCAGCTGCTGATCTATAACCCTGATGACTATTCCCATGACCCCTTGCTGCTTAGGAACCTCATCAAACCATGGAGTCCAGAATTACTCCCTGTGTAGTGCACAGTAGAATTGCCATTTTGTGGCAGGAGAGACCGTGGTGCATTGCGCAGAGGGAAAAAGATAAGATATGCAAGTGTGCAACATGACCGTAAAGTATATTTTATTGATTATATTGGGAAGACACACAGAGAGTATTCTTAATATGTACATACACAGATCAGCCATAACATTAAGACCAGCCAAAGTGAATAACATTGGTCACTACAATGCAAAGTCCTGCCATAAAGCCGTTGATCCTGGCGTTCGCGTGGACGCCATCTGACAATAAGCGTCCGCCCTCAAACACCCTTGAAGACCAAGACACGGGATGTCAGCGATAGAAAAATTTCCTCCGTTGAAGAGCTCAGGAAATACATTTATGATGTCACAACAAAAAGTGTCTTTGTAGCTGAAGTGAAGGTCTGTGATCATTTAACTTATTAACACTTTAAACGGACAGTTAAACAGACATTTGGCCTCTTACCTGTAGTCTTAGTCGTCCATCTTGACATTGTAGGAGGACTGACGGCTCTATAGATAAGAGGGAGAAATGTGTACTTTAATTTGGGTTTGAACTGTGCCTTTAACACGACCTCACTGCTTACGTTTTCATCTTTCTTGTTTGGGTTGAAGTCTCTTCTTATAAAGCTGAACTTGAGAGACTGTTTTGAGAACAGAATATATCATTTTAAAGCCAGAAAAAAATCCCCCTTTAACAGGACGTCATATTTTATTTAGGAGACTGTTGAGGTTTCATTGGCAGATCCCGGCTCTGTGTCTCCTGCCACCCGGCAGTGTAGGACTGTAGCCCATTACCCTCCCAGCCCTCCATCAGTTTTCAGACTGACTAGGGAAAGGACTTCGCATGGCCGGGCCTTGTCTCTCTGTCTCACCCCCCCCCCCCCCCGGTGCAGAAGTCATCTTGCTTTAATGCCTCTGGGTTTCTACTTGAGTTATGAGCCGGAGGGCGATGGCCTGACTCTGGCTGAGCCCCGAACGCTCGGCCTTGATTCATGGCTGCTGTGCTCCTCTCAGCCTTTTTCCCGCCTCCGTAATGGTGAACGTAGGTGGAAGATGGAGAAATGATTTTAGGCTGGTTTTTACGGTCATTTGTATGGAAAAGTAAAGCACAGTGTGAAACATTGGCTGGATGTAATCAGATCTAAAAGCTTAACTCAAATAGTCGTAAATTATGATTTTTTTAAAGCTGTTTTTTTCACCTGGGGTCCAAGTTCTGAATCCATGAGGAAAAAAAATAATTTTTCCCCTTTTAAATTTAATTCAATCCATCCAAGTAACATAATGACAGAATGTGTGATAATTCTATTTTTTATTTCATTATTTGTTCACTTTAGGTAATAAAACATCGAATGGGGGACCTTGGGACAAAATCTTCGGCACCTTGAGTCTAATTTTGAGGGAGCCACTGCTCTATATGGTCACGTAATACTGGAACTGAACTGTGCGACGTGACGGCCCCCTGCTGGAATGTTGAGTGACGTGCATGCAGATGCAGGGAAATTCTCTCATCAAGTGTTAAAAATCCACCAAGAAACAGCGGCAGAATTTTATTTTGCTGGATGGTGATTTCCTGGAAAGTGCTGTGTTATTTGGCACTGATTAAAGGAAAACGTGATGTAATGTTCTCAGTTATCAGAGTTTAGCTGACAGTTTCAATGTAAGGTATAAGATGAGAAACTTTATCCTCTTTGCAGCTAAAAGGTTCATAAAAGTTTAATAAAATGTGAACAAATTTTGAAAAACAATTATGACAATTTCTTATAGCTCAGACAAATTCCTTGTGACATCACAAATCATGCTCACAGGCCCTGCCTCTTAAAATCAGATATTCGGCACAGAGAAAGTTTATACTTTGATTAATAACAGCCAACTTTTAGGGTGCTTTCACACTATGTGAGCCGTACTGGGCCTGAGCACATTTCATCTTTAACTTCTGGTTCGTTTGACTAATGTGATCGCTCCCTACCAGGCCCTGGGACGGTATCCTGAACCAGGTCTGGGCCCACTTAAAGAGGCTGGCTTGGGCATGATATGCATACAGTGTGATTGTTAACGGCGCCCAAACATGGACGTTGACACACAGTCAGTAATCGGTGATCAACTTTAAATGTATCTTTTAAAGTTTAACAGAGTGCGAAATAAAGCCTGACAGAAATCAATTTTTGGAGCCGATACAGATATTGGGGATTCATTTTTTGCAATGACCCTTTAAATGAGTTTATCAAACACTTGTAACAAAGAAACCCAGTGTAGAGAGAGTATTTTACATATAAACAATGAACGTTTACCGTCTTAAAGGAACCTTCACTGTAAGTTTGATATAAATCATCCCACCTGTTTCTGTGTTGTCTTCTTTAAAACCAAATGTTGTGCTATCAGTCAATATTGAAAACATGTTTACCAATACTGATAAATCTGTGATAGGCAAGTATCTGCCGATATTTGGGTCAGGCTATAGTGGAAAAGCAAGGATTTTTTTTTTTTTTTTTTACAGAATTTATCAATACGTAAACTTCACATGCTGGCGGCGTAAGCGTGTCCAGATCTGGAACATTAAATTAGAATTCTGCTACTTTTCAATCTCAAACCCCATTTCCCAAACTTTGAGGGTCTAAAACTTCACAAACTGCATCTTTCTTTTGAAAATTACTCCACGCTGGAGTTAGCTCAATAAGGCTATGCAATGCAACCGCACAGGGCGTGACTGAAAGTCACAAATAGATCACTGTTATTGGCAACAGCGCTCAAAACGTTATTGAGAGTGTCTGGTTTTTGACTCTTAACTGTAAAGATACTGTATAAAACGAATTTTGCTGCTTCCTGTCACTGCAGATCTCCAGAGACTCCATCAGTCCACCGCCGGAGACAAAGGGCCTTTGTCTCCTGCTGCTCAACCATTTTCATCGACGACAAATGGATTTGTGAAGTAGATTCCTTTCCAATTCAAAATTCATTTGTCTCTGCGGAAAACTAATCGTGTATTTTTATGGAACAACCAGACACTCGTAATAACATTTTCAACGTTGTTAATGGAAAAAAGGGGACTTATTTTTTGATTTATAGCCTTGTAGAGCTAATCGGTCAAACCATCAATGCATCTTTTTTTCAAAAAAATATATATTTCGTGAAGTTTTGGAACCTCGGATTGCACTGGGGAAGTGTGGAAGAGGGACAGTTGTGTTGGAACTTCTTCACCTTCTTTTTGCAATTCATGAAGCATAAATGAAACATTAGCAGCCACGACAGATTTACATGTAGCCTTGTATGTGAAAATCTTGTAGCTCTGTTGTTTTGTCTGTTTGCTGTTTGCCACAGAGCCGTTACCTCCTGTCACTCCTCATTTCCTCTTCCTCCCTCAGTCCCAGCCAGCGCGTCACTAATTAAATCAGCTGCACAAAGTTGTCTGTCACCCACAGCGAACTGACACCAATCTGCTGATTATTTGTAACACGATGAAGAAGCCGCGTGCGGGTGTGTAACTGTTGTCAGTTGTGAATTTGTGACTCTCCAAAGTGCTCCCCAGCTGTTGCTCTTCATTCCAGATGCTGCTTTTCGCTCCCTCGCACACAGAGCGGATAAGCGCCGCGTTAATCACTTGTAAAGTGACTGCTGTTTATGTTGATCGCAATCGTCTTCACACTCGTGTTCTCTCCACAGGTCAATGACAGCGACTCCACCTCCGAGTACTCGGACGACGACGTCATGGGCCGAGGCCGATCGGAGCTGGAGACGAAGCCCATCTTGTCCATTCGTAAGTATTTACACCAGATAGTTTTAATCGCTGTGAGCTGTGGTTCAGATCATATTCTGTGTTAAGATCATGATCATTGTGGACCGATCAGACGTGAAGACGGCTGGCAGTGATTGACTGCGGGCATCATTTGTGCGGACAAATGTTGTGATCTGCGAGCTAAACCCTTTCTCTGTAACGGCCTTGATGGTAGACGCTGTTTGTGTTTTCACAGAACGATCAGGAGGTCACGTCGATCATTTCGACATCGTGGAGCGGGTCGAGATGGGGCAAATGGCATCCATGTTCTTCGACAAAGGTAATTATTTTTCTAGCCTGGAGCTCCTAATCTCACTGCCCATTACTCAGTCAATTGCAGAAACCACTTTCATCAGCCACGTGTAACATCTATGGAGGAGGAGTGAAGGTTGTGTGAGGTTATTCACAGACAAATTTTGTTTTGGCACCTCTTCTGTCCGGTTCTCTCCTCATTAAGGAGGAAACGCTGCTGGCTGTCTTAATAGGATGTAATTATATATGTATAAAATTGCCTCTGGTTGTAATTACCTATTTGAGACTCTATTAAAGGCCGGTAATCTTTCTGTGCGTGTGGGAGCTGCTGAGGATTCTTAATCACCTTCACCTTGAATCGCACACTGCGACCTTGCGGCTTTTCATTCCTCGAACCCACATTCCTCCCGACACGTTCCCGTCCTGGCGTCTGCGTGCGTCTCTCCTCGTCTCCTCCCTCCTCGTGTTACGCTACCCGGCTCCTCTTAACCGGGCATGGGTGACTCAACAGTCTGCAGCGTTCCCCTTGTCGCAGGAATAAAGGAACAACAAAAGCGCAAAGCTTTGACAGCATCACCTACGCTGACATGCTCTGTCCGTTCAGCCTGTCGCCACTAGGTGGAGCACTCGGCACGCACAGTGGGACGCCAGCTCCTGTGTGAACGTGCTCATGCGTGCCGTCATGCATCCATTCCTTCAGGCTGCTGCCACTCAGCTCGACTATCCTCACTGTTAAAGGTGAAGTGCGAGTAGGAGAAAAAAGTGCTTGCTAATGACCTCTCTCACGGCGTGTGCAGGTATCGATTGGTAATAAGGAAATGAGTTTTCTCTCCTCTTCCCTCGCTCCACATGCTATGGGACCGCTGCCCAGCGCCTCTAATCAGAAATGAATTAGAGAGTCACGAGTGGCAGCACATGCTGAACGAGCGGCGGAACGCGTCCCGACTGCAACGACCTGTTCAGGCACACGTTGTCAGCATCCCGTTTGTGCACAAAGCTAACACATCAAACAAGGTGGCATGTAAATTTGAGGATTTTACCACTGATATGATTTGTCAGTGTTCTTGACACAACACCTGACATTTTGAATGCTAACTGTTGCTACATGTTATTGTAAATCAGAAGTGTTCACAGCAGCTTCAGCCATGACTTGCTAACTTCTCCTTCAGCCACCAACACAGGAAATGGCGTGTGGATAGTACGTGTCCAGTGATTCTGTGTGGATGGGGTGCACACAGTGATAATCCGCTCCAGAGTTCCTTTGCAAGCGGTCCGTGTGGAAGCCCACAGTGATGAAATATCAAACCCAGGTGGACATGCTAATGTTTCAGCATAATAAGAAGAGTCTTTGAATACATACGTCAGGTTGACTTCAGATGTTCAGGTAACAGATTGGTTTTCATGCCTGGATTTGAAACGATTCAGTTGATGTCGGGTTTGAAAGAGAGAAGTATAAAGATGGAGAAAAGTCACTGAACACACCACTGGCCTCCATGCTGCGTTCTGCTGCTGCTGACAATGGGAAAGAAATCAGTTACCAGTTTTCTCTTCAGCTTAATTTAAAGTGGGCGTATCACCTTCACCTGCAGAAGTAAAATTTGACGCATTTATTAAAATAATTGATGAATTGAATTTTAATATTTTTAGACTGTCGTTGGCACGACAGTTTGCCACTATGTTTTAAACATAGGACAGAAAATTAATCAAGGAAAATAGATGTGTGTCAACTGTAAAAGATTTTCCACAGTGATTCTTCTGTATTTGGCCAGATGTTCCTTGTTGATAAATTTCATGTTTGACCAGTTGTTAATAAAGTTGTGGACTGGAGTTCCAGACAAGGTTACTTATAATAAGGACAGTTTCGTGCACGCGGTCTCTGGTGACCTCGACATGTTCAGATTAATGATAATTTATGTAAAAACATGCTGAGGACTGGTTTCGACTGTCCACAAACTTACAGGTCACCGGAAGCACACATGTCAGCACCATATGATACCGTTAAATTACAATGTGCCTGTTGATCAGTGAGTTTTATTTTAACACCTGGTATTGTTTTTCAAAAGTAAGAATATGGATATTTATTAATTGTTTGAAAAGTTCTTGGATTTGCACAGTTAATTTCAGCTTTTTTTTTCTGTTCTGTGTTTGTAAATTAAATGTCTTTGGGTTTTGGAGAAAGAAACATGAATATCATTTGAATATTAGTTACCCTGCGAATCCCATCCTCATTTATTATGTTAACGCGAATATTTTTGATATGTTCTTGTTTGCATGTTGCAGAGAAGACAGTTAATTAATGTTAATTGATATTTGTTTCAGCCCCACCTATAGAATCTGCCTTCCGGCGGTCAGTGTGCAGTCGTATTTTATAGTTTAAACCACTGACCGTATGGAAGGACGGACGATGTGACAGCTCTCCTAAAGTATAGCCAAGACCTCTTAATTGTGCCCTAGTGGCTGTCTGCGGTATAGATCATAAACCTCACCCCCTCTATAATGGCATATGGGCCCAACTGCACGTCAACATTTTTTCCAAATATGGTCATTTTAGGTATTTGTTATGACGCTGATGTATTTTCAAGTCTTTCTTTCTGAGAGTTTGGTTTTAAAGAGTTATTTGATGCTATACAAAAGCATTGAAATCTTATTACGACGACCAAACGAAGCAAAACTGAATACTTCGGCTCACCGCACAATCAGCATAAGATGGCAGCGCTCGTGTCTGGAATATTTGGCTTCATTTTTATACAGTCGGAGTCAATGGAGACCTGTCTGACTACTTTGTTTATTTCAAAAGTTCTAAAGAAAAAACACAAGCTTCCAAACAAATTGCTGTGCAGTCTGTGACAAGCCACAACTGAATTAAAACCAAGCTGGGGAAACAAAGCTAAATTGCAAGGGATTATGGGTGTGAGGGGGCAGATGTTGATGTGTGATGACCAGCGGTTTGCTGTTCTTGGAGAGCTGACGGTAAACTGACAGTTGTACTCACCGTGTGTTCAAGGAGGTGAATTATACGGACGTCAGATTAGTTTTTTAATCCCGCTTCCTTCACAGGTGATAAACGGTAGGCCTGATTGCACACCGTCTCTCTGTCCTGCACCTTTGCAGCCAATTAATAGGCATCCCTCCCTCCTGCTGTTGAAGAGGCACTCTTAGAGGGCCCTGACTTCCTCCTGGACTGAAATTGACGTGGCAGCGGCGATAAGGGCGGACTTAAGGCCACGGGTATCCGCGTGACCTGCAGCTTTGACAGGAAAGTTGATGGGGGCTGGTTTATCTGCACCACTGTGGAAAGGTGTTACTCTCACCTTCGCATTGATCATCTGAAAGTTGATTAGAAGACGACTTTGGCTAAAGTCAGAGAAGCAGGGACTTGACGGAGCGCCATCCTTGCATCAGCGTCTTGCCTCAGCTGGTCCTCCCTCTGCGATGTGATGTGGCGGTCAACACGGCAACTATGCAAGCAGCAGGATTGTTCCTAAAACGTGAGCCGTCCTTCCCCCGACACACAGCGGACCGCGGCAGCGAATGCTAATTTACCCAGGCTTTAATGAGAGCCAAACACAGTCACATCCATTTTTCGATACTCGAGTGACTTTTACTTAAATGTCATACTTGAGATTGAGAGCGCTGGCAAAAAGGAAAGTGCCTCGGCCGCGGGGTGGATAAATGGACATGTTTTCGACGGCCCACAGAGCGATATTTTTCCATGGGCCCCTGCTACAATAGTTTCCTGTGTCAGCTTGGTGCAGACACAGAGATGCACTTTAGTTTCAGGGGGTGTGTTATAACGGCCAGCTGTGATCAACCCAACAGATCGATACTACAAGTTGAGTCTCAGGAAGGACGCTCGCTCCATCAAAACTTGATATGCAAATCAAAATAAAACCAAGTGAGGCCTTTTGTAGAATCTGCTCAGTATTTTCAGTTTATGATGGTTGGACGCATATGTGGAGCTGCCGGAGAAGAAAGCTGATTTTTTTAAAACTTGCCTGTTGTCACAGCACTAAAACTATTTAGTGTCTTTTATCATGTTTATCAGTATGAATGGCTCAAAAAAAAAAATTCTGTTATTGTTAATGATAGTGATGTGTCCCTTTTTACTACTGTCTGCTATGCTCTGTTTGTATGACTTGAATTTCTCGCACTCATTTGTAAGTTCAAGTTAAAGTAGATACAACACTGCGATATGACGATACTGAAAAAAAACGTTTGTAGAAATGTGCTATTACATTTTTTGTCCTCCAGAGGGTGCTGACAAGCGCTCTGCTCAGTGTACTGTATATACGAGTATTTTGTTACAACTAGGGCAACGGTTAGCAGCATATTGCAGTTTTCAAATACATCCACAATGAGGAATCCAACCCCATAGACCAATCACAGGCTGTTTTCCTGTCAATGTGTAACAGATATACAGTAGACCCTGTAGCAACATCACGTTACACACCACGTGAACATGATGGTGGTGCTGTCGTCACCAAATATAATGTGATGAGGGATTCATGATAACATCAAGTCATCATTGGTTCCACCAGTCGTTACAATGCTCTTAAATGTTATATATATGATGAGACTTTAACAGGAGACATGAACCACTGCCTAAGTACTGTATTTTACTTATTTTGCCTAGTGAATACTTTTAGATAAATATGTGCGTGTTTTTCGGACAGGGGCAAAAATCCAATAGCCAATCCTTCATTTTTATTTTTTTAGCATGTCCAATAAGTGAATCTGATCTCACATTTTGTAATTTTTTGGAAGAGACACATTTTTGTAAGTGTGATTAAGATCTGGGAGGTCATCTTCCTGTGTTCTAATTAAATGTGGTGATAGTCATAGATAAGATCGAAGATAAGGCGACTATCATGTGCCGACGGAGAAATTCAGTGTGTTACGTTCATCACACAGAAGTTGTGTTGACATGGTAGACCAGAATTTTCTACCCCGTAGTGTCCCATTTACTTATTTTTAGAGACGTATTGTTCATGGACTTGTTGCCTCTGGGGCTGTCTCAGTTAAAATTTGACTTGTGAAAGTCTCTAATCCTAGTTTCTAAATTTTTCATTTAGACATTAGAATTGGACTCTAATATATTGTATAATATATACTAAGTCTTTTTTAATTTCAAGACTTTACGTGCGACGACAGCTTGTTCTTTGTAAAGTGGAAGCTTAAAGCAGGCTTTTTATCATAGAATGTAAGAATATTTCTCATTCTTGCTCTGTAATAGAATTATATCCCTACTGTTAAGCTCCTATAAAGAAATGTCGTCCCATATTCTGTACAAAACTGAATAGAGTGTTGTTTCTGCAGCTGCTCACAGAAGTTGTAGTGTCTGCTGTCAGTCAGACGCAGAGAGATGGCAGATTGGTATTTCACAGCTACATGAAAGGCTCCTATGTGAAGACCCATTTTTGCATTTTCTTTTGCCCGTGGCTCCGGGTAATTGGGAAATATTAGTTACAGTGCCGTGAAGGCCTGCACCCCTGTGGTCATGCAGTGCTCTCGCCTTGCTATCGCTGTCTCACAGCGGTGGCAGAGTACAGTCCGTCCTGTATCTGCCGTCTGCCACTGGGACACTAATATGCCAGCGTTGCGCCACAGGAGTTTTCATGCAGTGTGGAAAAGGACTCATCTCTTCAGCTGACAAACCCATTGGGAATTAATTTTCCCACTTCCTTCACTTCCTGTAGCCTAAAAACACGCTCATCCAGCTTGAACCTGGAATATATTTTATTACATTATACCGAAACAAGATGTCATCAGTTGCTTCACAACAGACTCAGTGTATTTGGCACCAGAGGGGGCGTGAATATAAATACCACATTTGTGAACATTTTGAGTGGAGGAGGAGGACGACCGTCCCGCATCAGCCAGAGTTGACAGTCAGAGGGTCATTTTGGTTAAATTACCTAACCCATCCTTGTTTATCTTTTGCTTTACTAAAATATAGCCAAACTTTCGAACTCTTGGCATGTGCAGCCATCCTCGAAGGCAACTGACCACCAGAGTTCCTCCTTGTTTAATTTAACACGTGCTGGCTGGCAAATCGATTTTATTCATAAACTTTCTTAGTCGATCAATGCATGTTGGTGCCCCACTGAGTTGGTTTAAATGACGGGACTTGACTTGAGATATACAGGTAACATTACGTTAGAGGACCAATGAGACCTGATAGCAGTATCGATAAGCTCAAACTATTGATTTTTGTGTTTTGAAAAAGGCAGAACCTGGTTTCGATCCCCATCCCCAGTGCTTTCATACACTCACTGTCCTATAAATATCATTGAGACAAACTGAGTCCAGTTTGCCAGCGGGCTGTCCAGTACTCTGGTGGTCCAGGTGGTTTGTGGAGTTTAAACTCAGTGACTAGCAGACACACTAAGTAAACACTAATAGTGTGTAGCCAATTAATTGGCTCTGCTGATAGGGCAAATTACTTCATACGGCTCCATCTTTGGTAAATTATAGAACATGGTGTGTGAGGAACTAAGCTAATAGCTAAGCTATTTGATTTATCTCTAGAGGTCACTTTAAAATTGTGAAAAACATTGCAGTTTGGATTGCAATATTGCATGAATGAATGGTTGTTTATTAGGCTGCCAGGTCTCTATGGTTTTAACTTCTATCTCAGTTTAATAGGTGGCCTCAGCCTTTTCTTCATAAAATAATCAGTATAGCCCGTCAAACAGTAATTCTGTCACTTTTATATCATTCTAATGGACTAGATGCTGTAATTTCCTTGTCAGTAGTGAATTAGCTGAGGGGTCCAGTTGGACGGCTGAACCCCCCCACACATGATGGATGTGTGGTGCACTGTGATGATCTGTCTGCTGGTTGAAGCTGTCAATGATCTCTTGGCAAAGGCAGCCGGGTCGGGCCTGCCAGTCTGGAGCGTAGATGAAAAGAAGAGGGCAGATGGTTGAGAGCTCGTCGCTAGAGAGTTAAGGCTGTCCTTCATGGGTGCCATTAGACTTTTTCTTTAATTAAACATTATTAATATTTTTCACCCAACCAATAAGTTGTGCCTCTGCTGTCCCAGAGACATGATGGAGGGATGAGACTGCATTTTAATCCAGACGGCATCCCAGCGGTCAAATTAGGTGCACATCCATCAACTGTAGTTGATGAAGTGTTTGGACGGCTGATAAAGATGAGAAATGTGTTTGCTTGTCCCCTCTTGACACACATCTCTGAGTCATATCTTTTTTTAATCTTTGTCTTTTCAGTTGGCGTCAATATGTTCTACATCTGCATCATAGTCTATCTGTACGGAGACCTGGCCATCTACGCAGCAGCTGTGCCTATATCGCTTATGGAAGTTGCCTGGTAAGTCTGAACAGTGTTATTGTGAAATATAAGGACACGTAGATGGATTTTGTAGGTTTTCTCCTTGGAGAAATGCTTGAAACATTTACTGGTTTTGGTTTCAGCATCTCTATCTTCATCTCGTTGACCCTTCTGCCCCCACACGTTGGTCAAATTGTCGCCCTCCCAACCAAAGATTATGACAACAAAGCTTTGGTCACCAAGTCTTTAGGCAGGTGTTGCTGGTGTCTGAGTCATGCGAACCTGCTTCCGGACAGATTTTTATTACACATCCATCGGCAATTGGCCAGGTTTGATGCCAGTAAGATATTTCATATAGTTAGGAATGCTGCCCTTCAGAGCCTGGACTGCCGAAACAGCAGTTATCACTTTAGTGTATTGGTGAGATGATATTAGGATATTTTTTCGATGGCTTTAGGCACTTTTTTGAAGTTTTTAAAGGAAGTTTGGTATATGATCTCAAATAACCCACACTGTTTTATGACAGGAGCAGTGAGAACAGAATGCAAGCCTAAACAAAGAGCAATATAATTCTTTGCTTACTATCTTGCTGTATATTGAACCCCTGAATAAGAGGAGTGTAAACATGGACAAAGCACTGGGACCCATAGGGAACGCAAGCACTCTAACAATATGTTTGGTTGATAACAGGCATTTCACGTGATTCAAATCTACATTGAACTAAAAGCAGTGCTATTTGCTATGTTTGCCCATTGTTGTCTTTTACATTTTGGTAAAATAGTCACCAGCAGTCCAAACCAATCCTGTTCCGTTTTTGATGTTTTTGTAGATAAACAATCATGGTCGCTGGGCACGTTGATGTTGTCCATTGTTCAGCTGTCAGGAACTTCAAACTTAAACTTCATATTTTCAGTCCCAATACCAATTGTGATACCTGGGCTTTGAGAATTTGCAGATACTGAGTACTGTGTGTTTTTATATACAGTATATATCTCATCCGTGGCATCTCCTCAATTTTTTTGGCTATTAACGTGCCAGTACGTGACCCACGAAACTTGTTTGCTTGCAGTCCTTTGAAGGGTAAATGTTGGCGGTGACACTGTGTCCTCCAATTGTGCAGTTAAACTTAGCCAAGACACGGAGCACACGTCGTAGCTCCAAATGTCAGTAGCAAAGTTGATTGCCTGCACGTCTTTCAGCCTACGTGAAACGTGTTCCCTTACTGTCTTGTAAAGTTTTGGGAGAGCCGCTTCAGAGATGTATTTGTGACATGGCAAACGGTAGCCTTGCTAGGGTTAGGGTTAGTAATATCTCAAAATAACCGACATGGGCATCAGTTCTTCTTCGCTGCTCTAAAACAGTAGTTACCAGTGTTAGTAGGGGGCAACAGAAAAAGAGTGGCAAAGAAGAATTGATGGTTCCGGAGCAGTAGGTGAGTGGATGCCGGCCGCCGCTAAACAAAAATAATTTACTGGTATTGGACAGTCCGTAGAGACAGTACCCGTTCCTTTACCGGCATTTTCCGCGTTATCGGGAGTATTTCCGATACTGGTATCAGAATTGGACCGGTACAGAATTGGTACACAATTCGTACACAACCCCAGTGGTGCATGGTGGCACCAGCGTGTGAACGTGAATAGTTGATTGCTGACTTGTAGGGTAAAGCATTTTCGAGTGGTTACAATGTTTTTTATTTTTTTTATTCAAAAAGTTTAATTTTGGGACTGAAATAGAAAATGTGTGAGACACTTTGGTTGATATGAGACTAGACTATATGATAGAGTCACTTTCTTAAAAATAACGATGAAAAGTCTTGATATTCTTATTTTTGGAGAAACACTAGTATTTTCCTTTAAACCACATGCAAAAAATATGGGAATCTGTTCCTCTGCCATACTCATCAGTAAAATACAAAGAAGTTGATAACATCCAACGTTGCGACCGCTGACTCACAGTTTGTTTTTTTTAAGCCTCCTTTAGTCTACTCTTACTCTCTGTGATTAGACTTTAATGCTGCAGCTGAACTCATGAATTACACTCTTACCCCATTAATCATCTTTATACTCCACCAACAAAGTTTATAGAGGGTCATACTTTAGCTTTTGTGAATATATGTGTATGTCCTTTACCAACATAACTCAATGAGTTGTGCGGATGAAATTTGGCATGTGGCTTGGATATGAGCCAAGGATGAATTTGATAGACAGACAGATTTTCATAAAATTTTGTGTTTGATTCAGCAAATTCAGCAAAATATTCAAATTTTGAGTTTTAATTCAGGTTGGTGATTGAATTATGAACTCTGCTGAGTGCGTTCTCTCTTTTCTTTGTTAAAAGTGCACGCGTCATGTGAACCACACGTTTCAGTTTTATCCACACTGTCAAATACAACAAACAAATTCACGTCATGAAAGTTCTTTGGCAGTCCAGACTGTCACCAGATAGCAATTTTTTTCAGGATGAAAAAGGTTTGACCCACCGCCAAACTTAACAAATCTCATCCCTTATGTTTAAACCCTAATAATCTCATCCTGCATCAGGAAACTGTGTCATTAATATGGTGACTTCACTCTAAGAATGAGCGATATGGCCAGTATGTGACATCATTATCACAATATTTCAAAATCTTGGCTAAAGCGCTTATTAAATGTGCAGTTTAGCATTTTTATGCATGAGATGACACCAGTCTGATGATTCAACAAGTCCCTGCAAAATTTCTCTGCAATATTTACTAGTTATTCATCAGAGGTTTTTGTTGGATTTTTTTCTTTTTTCTTTTTTTTTTTTGCAAGAGGCCGACCGGGTGCAGGACTCGTTGCTTAACACTGAAAACTCACGCAGAATCTTCACTTTTTGTGCTCTCTCAGGCTCTCCTCCCTCCGCTACTCCTGACACAAAAATGCGAATGCGCCCAGGAGAATTTTCTGGATGGGCAGGGGGAGTGAGCTGTCTGCTACGAGAGGCATCAGGAGAGAACGAGAGAAGCAAAACTCCAGAGTGAATTTCTTGTCGACAGCTTGAAACAAAATCTGTACTGGAGGGTTACGATATAGTCATTTATGTATCCCACATGAAACAAGCCGTGAGAATATATTCGATACATCGCCCACCCCTACTTCACTCTGTCTTTGACAAATCATTTAAATCCCCTTACTTTCATTCAACGACTATTTCACTGCTTTAATTCACAGTGATAAACCATTTTAAGTTAAAAATCAAAGCCCCTGTGTCATCTTTTTAATTGTTGCTATGACCAAGCGCGTCTCTCTCATCCTGTCCTAAGGTAAAGCCCACTGATGCTGCCTTTTCGTATTAAATTCTCTTCCCCTGTGGCCTTGACCTCACTAACCTTCCAGCAGGAACAAATGTGAGATGTAACTGAGACTTTAAAAGTGGCGTGTTTTGCCTGAAGGGACGGACCGCAGATTCTTAGTAGCTTGGGCAGCACCCGATGATTTTACTAGAGCCTCGGTCTGTCACGCAGCAGTGAGGGGGTTTGTGATTGCTTTTTAGGAGCAACACAGTGCAGCTGAATCCTGAGACTGTGCCTCTCCAGGTTGTGAGGAGAGTCCACACTTTGAATTTAAAAGATTAGCGGTGATGCCCTGCACCGTGCATCACTTTCACATCTCTCGAGGTTGTGGTTAAACATTAAACTGTGTTTGTTTGTTTGTGCTTGGTCCTGTACAGTGGAAACCACTCCTGCAGCGCTGGAAGTGTGAAGTACAACGACACAGACCCATGTTGGGGATCCGTCACCAGGAAAGATGCGTACCGGGTGTTTCTGGTGAGTGTCTCTTTGTCATCCCAGCAGCATGCACATACGTTCTGAAGTTACTTCAGGGAAAGTGTAAGTCACCCATAGAAATACTACTTGAGTAACAGTCTTACAACTATCTGATATCAAATGAATTTCTGTTATAAAAAGTATTTTTCTGGCAATAAATGTGCTTAAGTTTCAAAAGTGAATTTGCACATAGTATATAGACATATATACACTACGGAATGCCTATCATGCTGACTACTTAGTAGATGCAGTATTCAACATGCTTCTACCGGCGTGCTGGCGACAGCCAGGGCCGGGGCCACTGTGTTTCCAGGTTATCCGCTGTACGTTTGTATGTGCGGACGTTCTTGTGAATACGATATCTCAAGATGGTGTCAAAGCAGGCTCATATGGGCCACATTTGCAAACAGAACAAATCGGCTTTGATCAGTAGGCCTTCACCTTTGGAGGTCAAAAGTCAAGGTCACTGTAGCTGTAAATCTTCTGAGCTCAATATCTCAGGAATACTTTTTCAAATTTTGCATAAACCTACATTTGGACTCGAGGGTGAATTGATTGAATTTTGGAGGTCAAAGGTCACTCCGACCTTTCACTTTGTGAGGTTGCAGTACCTTCCCAAAAGTTAAACTTTCTGCTGATATGCTGCTACTTACAGAACTCAATACTCTTTACTTTCTCTCCAAAAATGCCAACAAACCAAGAAAACCTCCCGTTCCTATAAAAGTCCGCCCCAAACTTATTGGTTTTGCCAAATTCATGTTCAGGTTTGCCCAACTAAAAACTTTTGAGTGAGTTATGCAAGAATCGTATGACATTCTGCACTGTCTTTAACAATTGGACCCCCCAACACTTAACTAGCTCTGTAATCCAAATCCAATTACAAAATATGCGCCTAAACCTTGGAAAAAAAGATTTCTATGAATGACATGTCCACAAAAATCACCAGAGCCTTTCTTCTCAACCTACCACTGCACTTTCACTGTCAGCTTCTTATGCTTTGCAGAGGCATAAAACCACCAGGGGGTAATTTTTGTAGCTCTGATTATGAACTCAGTGATTTACTTTATCATTTTATTTTTATTGGTGAATTACATTAAAGTTATTTGGAACTACCTTGTCTCTGATGCAGTATGTACAGTAGATACAGTATATACGTTCCAGGACTTTTGTCAAAAGTCAGTTCCAGAGTTTGACCCTGATGCATGACTGTGCGTTACATATCACGTATCTGCCTGGATATGTCCAGAAACTCAGTCACATATCCACTCTTTTGTTATGGAATAAATGTTAAAAATTTGAATTAAGATTGATTGATATTAATCGATCAATATTAATACAGATTGTAGTGTGACACTAATACATCTCAAAAAATGGAATAAGGTAGAAAATATATTTTTTTAATTAAGAAATGTAACTAAAGGGAAATCTTTTAGTGTTTTTGTTGTTTTTGGATGATTATTGTTTAAACAGTTACAGTGAAGTATTCTAATCTTTTGACATTAAGAGTGCATGGACAATATAGAAAAGAGTGAAAGCAAAATGTTCCAGGTTCAAAAGTTCACTTTCTTAAATAATATTTGATCTACATCTCTTCTTAAGTGTTCTCTTGCAGATCTCTGGCTCCACTACACTAAGTGTAATAATAACAGCGCATTTTAGTGCCCTGACTGAAGCTTTAACGATCGCACTGATGTGTGTGATTCTGAGCCTATTTTTAAATATTACAAATGAATTATTTATATTAGAAAAAAAAAAGTGTTTTTATTGTTCTCAAATGCTTATGATTTTTCCGAAAAAATGCATTTATGCTTTTACGAATGGATTCCTTATTTCAAATATTGAAAATGTGTTCTGGCCCTGGCATGTGGCCATTGTGCCCTCATTAATGTTGCTGCGCTGCAGGCCAAGCAGTTCTGAAATTATTGTCTTAAAATGGGTTGTTTACATTTTCAAAGGGTTTAAGTTGGTGAGAAATGGTGCTAATTTTATGTGCAGCTTGTTTTTGCCGTGGATTTCTCAATTTTTCGGTCATGAAAGCACATTATATCAGTCCAGCTACCCCTGTTCATCCTGTGCTTTATGTTTTTACGTGAACAAGGTGTAACCTTCTGAGCCAGCCCTGCATTTGTGTCAGCTCTGACAACATTTTCTGTCATCTGAATCCTTTATACATAAATCTTCTGCTGTCCCTCCACCTCTGCAGCCTACAGGAAGTGCCCTTGAAGACTTGAGCTTTAACTTTGTGAAGCGACAGTGACAGATGTGCTGAGCTCCTCCTGTGTAATTTGTTAGCCACCCCCCTATCCTCGCCTTTGTTTTAATAGAATAAGCCGAGTCCAATGAATTAACTCTTCCCATTTTTCTACTCCAGGATAAGCCTGTAACTGTTTGTGGGCAAACAGACTCAATTTCCTAGTTTCTTCACAATTGTTCAGGAAAGTACATATATGGCTCTACGTAATAGTTTTAATTACCTTTTTATACTGACTCTGAGTATTTTGTCTGTATTATGTACTACTCCATTACCAAAATCAGAAACCTCCGCAAACACCAATGTCCTTCTTTGACCTGTTTGGACCTATTCTTTCTGGTTTGGATGGTTAAGAAAACTGTGGCATTTACAAAACACTGAACTCAGAACTCAGTAAAGCTGTATTTATATTTGTGCTTTGAATCTATACCATCTGTACAATGTACTGTATTGGTGCGGACTAGGCAGTGAATCAAAAATTGATCAAGACCGACATTCAGAACCTATAACCAATTTAATCTTGCCCATGATGATTATTTTGATATTTTTTTAAAAATTCTGTTAATACTTTTTCTCAACATTCTGTTATTATTTTCCCACACTGTGTGCTATCATGTACTGTCCCTTTAAATACATACTATCGCATGTGTAGTCATGTGACTACGCCCCCCTCCAATCTGCGCCATGCAAGCAACATCGAGGGGAACTCAAACACTGAGCCAGCTGAGCAACTTGAGCAGCTTCTACCAAAGAAAATCCTGCATTTGTCATTAAATTTGACAAAAACATTTAGATTGTAAACATTGTCGGACAACAACAGTTTCAGGGACCAAAGATAAAACCACCAACACTTGGAGCACAGTAAATTTACCAGAAATAAACGAACGGTGCATGGCTCAGTGCAAATAATTGTTCATGAATCATAACATAGGTAAAATGCTCCGTTAATTACGATATTGATTTAAGGTCATATCGCTCAGCAATAGAGCTGCAGCTGTGGTCCGCTTGGTCGTTATGTATTTCCCACACATTCAGTTCCAAACCTTCAGCCCTTCAATGATGAGCCTAGACTTTGATTGATCTCCCCAGACAAATTGAGTTTTTTGGCATTTATTTTTCTTATCCTGGAGCTCTTGGTTTTTCTTTCTGTTTTTTCTACTCTTCGACCTCTCCTTAAATAATAAAAAAAAAATCACTGTTGTGTATCTTGTTAGGATACTGTACAGTTGGTGTGCTGGTTCCTCCCTCTCCACAGGGTCAGATACTCCGGCCTAAAGACACTGCCAGTCTCTGAATGATGAGCATAAATAATTGACCATATCTCATCAGCTGGGCTCTACCCTGCGGACAGAGCTGGGATCCACCTGGGCTTTGTATTTCCGTGTTACATTGTGAGCTGAGCTGGAAGGACAATGTGCCCTTCTGAACCGATTTTCTGTTTTCTGTAGCCGACCTTTTTCACTCAAATCTTGTAGGAGTCCGTCAATAAAGCAGTGCTAACTTGGTGTTTCTTGCAAAAAAAAAAACATTACCTGACTTCATAAATTACAAACACCAGTAGGTTCCCAGTATTTTTTTTTTACAACATATTTCACACCTGTGTGTGCTTTTTATTGTATCAAGCAAATTTCAACCACAACCCTGAAACCCAGTGAACATGTCAAACAATGAAAAAACACCTGACATAAAGCTTGATAACAGAAAAAAAAAGCAACAAATAATAGAAGTCATATATTTTCTGGTTATTTAAAACGAGCGCATCTCCAATATAGAATATTAGGTTGTATATTCAGTTTTATAGTTTGAAACACAGTGTACAGAAACCTCATGAGACAGGATATTCCCTCTAATGTTTCTGAAGCAAGTCCTTAAACCTTATATGCTGGAACATAATCAGTACTTCAAGAATCCCTCCACAATCTATTACTGCAAATTCAATGAAGGGTGGTCTGGGCCTGGATCCCAGCTGACATTGGCCAAAGGTGGTTTTAGGCTGTACAGTTCATGACATGGTTGAGAAATATGCATGTCGACAAAGGTGAGACCTGCATGAAAAAGGTCCTGATCTAAACGGCTCTAACCACTGAAGCACTATCACTTTATTACGACCAAGGGCGCATCAGCACTCGGTTTCAGTTGCTTCGCACCATGCTGTAGCACGATTGTCAGCCTGAGCAGTGGTAACGGTTGATGATGCTGCCCCCTATATTTTTGAAAGTAACTTTAGATTCATACAAACTGGTCCTTTAACAGGCAGGTTTTAAACAGTGCCTTGTCATTGACCTTATTTATTGGTGTCCCTTGTGTCTGGAGTTGAGGTTCTTAGATTTTGAATCTATTCAACAGTTTTGGCAGGTTTCCCCCCAGATGGCTGCTCCATAGCGATTGGTGTGCTTTGTTGGCAGTGGGCAGTTTTTTCTAGGTTTGAGAACAGCTGTCCCTGTGCAGATGACCAGACCTGTACCAGCAATACCTTGGACATGGTAGACACCATTTGTAAAGTCGGTGCTGTGTCCACATGCAAATTTATATATAGGGAAACTGCAGGTATATTACTGGTTTCTAAGTTAAATTCTGCATAATCTCCACAGTTGTCCACCCTGTATTATTAAGTTTTACTCAGCTTTCAGAGGCTGCCTCTTAATGATGCTGTAATACACATCAAACTCATTCTAGTAGGCATTGTCAGTTTCACAAAGAACTAAGGCTGAATTGACGAAGAGACTAAGGAGTCACGATAATATGGCCTGAAGTAGCACGATTGTTGCTTCATCAGGTCACATCGTCAACTTAATCAGTATTGACTTCACGCATCAGACCTATCAGTTTCGGACATGTCACAGCAGCTATTTTCCTTGACGTAGCTTCTGAGAGCTCTTAAGAAGATCAATTGACTGTGCTTTGCTCTTTTGCTGATTGATTTCTGCGTTTGTTGCCCGAGTGGAAAGCTTAGAGCTTTTGCTCGCATATCTACAATATTTGTTGGCTCTGTGAGTGTGAAGATGATAGATACCATTGCATAACAGGGCTCTCAGTGTTGATCCTGGGCCTTTACACAGCTTTGATTGAAAAGATTAAGCGGACATACCACTGTGGGGTCTTTCTGGCTTTTTGTTCAGCTCCAGCTGAGATTCCTTAGACACGATTAAACTCTGCTGTCCTTCATTGTCCCCCCTGCTAACTTGTCATTTTGAGTTTCACTACGGGGGGCTTTGTCACATTGGCTAGCCAAGCACAGGTTGGTTTACTACTCCACCCTGCTGGACCGCCAACACAATTTAAGTGTCCGATTTTTTGTCCTCCCAGTATGTGGGATGTGATGGAAGATCAATGCGATATGAACTCAAAGGCAGTTTATGCTTACGCTGCACTGTTCTCTGCTTATCTTCATGCAGATGTTTCAATTATACTGTATCGAGTGCATGGCTTTTATTAAGCCGTACTCTGTTTCGTATTTAAATAAAGTTAATTTCAAGTGCAGGCAAAGTTGTTGCCTGTCCTTTAAAAGTTCAGAAATAACCCATGCTGCCACTATGATTGATTAAGAAACCGACTAATAAAGATTAATTCCAAGTAGAATATTTGAACTTAATGCCCTTTCCCTGCCATTTATTCATTCAGGCCTGTTACACACAGTTAACACTACATGGGACACTAGCTCAAAGAAAAGTGTTAAAATGTGTAACGAACACTACTTGCATGCCCCATTTTGATGCCGATCTTGTCAGATGTTGGATTATGTTAACATGTATGTTTAATCTGGAGTTCCTTGTTGTATGTTCTTTGTCATACAACATACAGTTAGAACTGTGCAGCAAAGTTGGATCTAATACTAATAAGATGAGATAAAATATCTTTGTGCTTACAGATCTAATTCTAATTATATGTAATAGGATGAAAGTATCTAATAATGTGAATGCAGAATGTCCTTTGCACCCCCTCCTCATGCAGCTAGTGGTCCAACTTTATTGTGCTACCTCTTCAATAGCTTCCATCAAAAACAGAAAATTAAGGACTTTCCAGGCATGGCTGTACTGGGGACCAAATAGCATCTAGTGACCGACTGACGCCCAGCGGAGACCAGTTTGACTGGGAATTCAGTACAAATGTGGTTTTCTTACCGGTTTTGAGTCCCGGTAAACTGAAGCTGAGTTAGCTAACAGGACATCTGCATGGTTCACAGAGGTAGCAATAACTTTTTAACCACGATCCCAACAAGTCATTTTATCTGCCCACCGGGAAACTTTGCTGCTGTGTCGTTCTTTCGATGCTTCCCTCAGCAAGAAAGTTAAAGCTCAGAGAGTTCAGGCAGAGCAGCTGGAATACATCAAAGGTACAATGTTTAAAATGTGAAACAGTTCCACCAAAATCACTTGTATAAGTGATTGAGTGCACGACACACATGAAATTTTAAACTAGTACCAATTTTAGACCAATAATTTGAGTGCATGTTCTCAGGAGCTGAATGAGCCTCATTAGCCATTTTAGGGCTCAATATGCTCAATGGTAAATACATATATGGACACAAACAGAGCCTTCTCTCTGTACTATGCGTTTACTTTGTCCGTATTTCTGCACGTTTTCATAAAGCTTATGGATACGTGCCAAACGGAGCAGTACCACTGGAAACCGTGTGGCTGTTAATATCCGATCTGTCGTTCTAGTGAGACATGAAGAAGGATCTAGAAATGGCGGAACTTTTTGAGGAAAGATTATTCAAGTAGGTAAAAAATTAAAAGGACGTATTAATTTCCACGCGTAATTGGGAGCGTAAATGAGCCCTTACATATCTGCTACAGCCGACTGAAGGACTCATGTTTGAAGTGTGCAAAAAGGAGCTATGTAGTGTAGTAAAGGGGACTTTCCCAGCGAGGGTCGTAGCTGTGGGGAGGTGACAGTGTAGATGGTTTAATAGAGATTATCGCAGCAGGAGGATTGTTGGAGGTGCGATCAGCACGGTGGGGAGTCCACACCATACAAGAGAAGGAAACTGGATCAGTGCGGCGGATCAGGACAGGAAGGAGATGCAGGATACTGCCAACACTGGAGTTACTGGTGGTGACTGGTGATGAGGAGACAACAGAGGTCATGGAGCAATATCTGATGGACTCTTTGGATTTTCTTTTGCTTTTTTTAGATTCTGCATGTTATTCACCTCAAGTTGTTGCAGCCTGAAAAAACGAAATGATTCATTGATTCATTATATCGACTTGTTGGAGCGTAATAACATGCGTCCTCAAATATCATGCTTTTATTAAACAGTACTCTCACACACTTGGGGTCTTATCAGGTCTCTTTTGCTTCACTGTGTTCAAGGTCATGGTGTTAGTCACTGACTTAGAGTGTGTATTGCTTTGATGAGACTGTCCTTTCAGGAAAATGGCATCAATCATCTCAGCAAATGCCCAAAACTGACAAATATTTATGCTCAGGTGAGAAAATCCTCTGTTTCCTTTAATTATGAATCTTGTCTGTCAAGAGTAAAGGAGGAAGTAATGGATGAACAGAGCAGGTCAACAATTTGTTGATCACAGGAGGTCGCTGTTCATTTTCTGCTTCCACCCAAAACTTAAAGCTGATTTTTTTTCTTTATTATTACACGACTAAGTGATAGTTATTGTAAACTTCTCTAACCATAACAAAGTACCAGTTTTAATCCAAACTAAAGTGTTTCTCTAACATAGAGGCAGCCTTTCAAAGTCATAACAACCCATTTATTAAATCTGCACACATATTTAATCTACAAGACCTAATTTGAGGATGGTTTCAGACCTAACCTGCTTTGTCTAGACTTTCAGACTTTTCAGTGTGATCTGAACTTAAAGCCTAAATCTATAAACCTCCCTAAAACATACTAGCCTGACCTTGATCTGATGGTCTCTGGAAAAAACTGAACTGTATTAAGTTAAAGCAGGCAATCATCATAAATTGTAACTGGTTACAAAATGAGCCACACATGGGGAGAGGACAAGACCAAGAACTGAAGTGAAATATGGTCCGACAATTTAATAGACAACCACACCAACTTAACACCAAAGATACAGCATGATCTATGGTTCTGACCTTGGTTTAGACTCGACACCCTTAAAAGGCCCTGTGGTATTGCTGATGTTTCATTTTAATGACAGAACATGTTAACTGGCTAGCTCAGGACTACGTCACACCTTTTATTTCTTTTATATCTCTTTTATTTCTCTAATTTGTTGTAAGATCCTCCATTTCCATCCAGATGTAATTCGGTCTGAAGACACTCTGCAGTGCAGAGTGTGTCCACCAGTCCAATACATACATTTGGTGACACAATTTGTTATGAACACGACTCTATGGAGGCAGCTCAATTACTTAATTATTTTCCCTGTACAGCTTGAACAAGTTTGTTTTTGAAATAGGGGAGACAATCCTACATGCCGCCTGCCAGGAAAGGGAAGCTAGTTTTTTGGTAAAAGGATTTTTCAGATTGATGTATCGGTGACACTCTCTGTAGGTAAATGAACGTTATTTTCATAAAGTGTACCGTAGTTCATGGCCAGGTTAAATGTGCAGAGAGGCGGACAAAATCTCTCCACATTGAGACCCAAAGTAGCTCTCGGCTCATTAGCTGTTGTGCTGCATGTTTGTGGATTTCTCTGCTGTAGGTACCACAGCCGTCCAACTCAAGTGCCTTTCTGAATCTTTTAGGTAGTCAGGTCCTGACGCTCCGTAGTCCCTCCTTAGGGAGCAGCTGCTTAAGTGCTGTTTTCTGACCTGTTGTGCCCTTTACAAGGGTGAAAAATAAAATATCCAATCATTGTCCTTTTCCATTATGTCCTGGCTTATTTTTACATTCACAAAACGTCCTCTTTGTTGATTTATTTTTTATAAGATCCATCATCAGTTAAATTTGGCAGGAAAGTGTTCTGCGCTGTAATGCAGCTTCCTACTCTGTATCCCTTTTGCAATTGTTGCAATGATGGGTGGAGTAAAATATCAACTACTCCATTTAACCACAGGCAAATTGTGTTGAACTAGAGTTGAGAGTTGTGCACACAGAGCTTGTATGCCTATCTGACCAACATCCAACAACATATTCACGCAGGTTATGTTTTCTAACATTCAGTCACACGCTGCGATGCTAAAGTATGAAGCTGTGTTTTCATTGACTCCATTTTCAATTTTTCCAGAAGTAAATAATATGTTGTGATAAGAACTTTGCTATATCTGTGGAAAATGTGTGAAATACAGTTAGTTCAAAACTCTGAATCATCTCTAACTTTATTTTCGTATTTGTCTGGTATCTTCTTTGGCACCTAAATTGCACTAAACATGTGAGCCTTGGGAGGGTCTGTAACTGGAACAGTATAAATGTAACAATTAAAATGAATTAGTTGTGAAAAAGCAAGTGTTTAAAAGTTCATTGACAAGTTCATAATTAAATACTTAAATTTTTGAAAAATTAACTTTAAAAGAGGGTGGCTGTGCTCAGCCTTAGAGATAGGGTGAGGAGTTCGGACATCCGGGAGAGGCTCAGAGTAGAACTGCTGCTCCTCCGCGTTGAGAGGAGCCAGTTGAGGTGGTTCAGGCATCTGGTCAGGATGCCTCCTGGACGTCTCCCTGTGGAGGTGTTTCAGGCATGCCCATCCGGGAGGAGACCCCGGGGCAGACCAAGGACACACTGGAGAGATTATATCTCTCGGCTGGCTTGGAAACGTCTCGGTGTCCCCCCGGAGGAGTTGGTGGAAGTGGCCGGGGAGAGGAGCGTCCGGATCTCCCTGCTCAGGCTCTTACCCCCGCAACTCGGACCCGGATAAGCGGCAGAGAACGAACGAACGAACGAACAAACTTTAAAGAAAACATGAAATATTGGATTGACAAATGGTAAAAAGAGGAAGGATTTTAATTAGGTGTTTACAAGGACAATTTCCTTTTCCATTTGCATTTCCATTTTCAGGCTGCTTTCTCATCCCCTTAGATGTTCTAATTAAAAAGTAACTTTTAGGCATTTAATTTACCCTTTGGGTGACACTTTGGGACTGTGTGGCTAAAATGAGTAAAACAAAGCACATAGCCATGTAACAATCTCTCTGATTCTTTGTCGTCTGGTAGTTGTTGCCTTTCCTTGTCTGGCAATAACCTTGGTGTGTTTTATGGATCCACTGGCCACTGACCAGGAAATGCAATGGGACTATTCAGCCGAGGTTCAGCCATGTCCAACCTGTGAATCAGTGTAAAGGGTGCGCTCACTTAGGCCGTCCGTACTGTCCCCAAACACATTGACCCCAAAAAATCTTGGTTGTCCAACCAGTGTGAGTGCTACCGTGCGGTACGGTTTTATTGTATGATAAAATATGAAAAAATATATTTGTAATTATATCTGTTCATTCATAGATTAATCAATTAAATTGCAAATACATTTATTAATTCCAATTTTAATTGTAGAATAATTTATTAATTAAGGAAATGCTTTGTCATTATTTCCATGACTCTGTTGGTCCTCCATACTGTTCAATACAAGTTGGTCCAAGATCCAACCTTGAAAGATTGAGAGCACTCTGTTGAAACACACTTTGTTGGTATGAAAGTCATGGGAGTGGAACATCCTAATAACCTGCCAAATCACAAGGCAGATGACCAATCTGTCATGAACATGTACACTTGCTTCAAACAGTCCAGCCAACACAAGATTCATTCTTTTTTTGTATTGTAGCAGTCTTTGGTTGACGGTTATGATATTGTTGGGATTTAGTAACACTGCAGTGAACCAACAGTGTGGTTGTTTGCATTGGCATTGTTGAACATTCTACGGTTGAATCTCAGTTAATTGAATTCCTTGCATTGGATCCATCTTTAGCAGCCTTTTACACTCAACTTCAGTTACTGATGTTTTTCCACAGTTTGAATTGCGCTGACCTGCACTTGGTCATGGGGAAACACGACAGTGCATTCTTTTTGCATCTCCGCCCTCGCTTTATCCCTCCTCCACCTCTCCTCTTGTCTGCATTGTCTTCCTTCCCCTCATTAGAGTCCTCTCTTTAAATCGCGTAGAGACAAGGCAGTCTCCAGGGCTACATGCCTAATTAAAAGTAAAGGCGTAAGATGTGTTTCGTTTTCACCAACTGCAGATGAGAAAGAATTTGCTCAGAGAGTTTGTCTATAAATTTTCTTCTGTGACTTTAAAAAAAAAAAAAATCTGATCATGTAGTACTTCTATTAAAGTTTACTCAGTTTTCATTACTTTTTTTTAATCTATATTTTCCAGTCAAAAATCCAAAAAGCAGAACTTGTTGTCATTGAACAGTATCTCGATCTTTGTGAGACTGTCTCAGTATATCATTTAAAAAACATTTCTTGAGGAGCACAGAGACCGGAGTAGGACATATTTGCTCTTGAGGCATTGAGTCATCTAATATTTCCACAAAAAAAAAAAAACAATTTGCTTTAATTTAATACATATTGTGTAGTCTTGGTGGGGTGGTATTTCTAATGTTGACAGAGGCTGCTTCTTACCATTATCATTTTTGGATATCGATTTTGATACCAAAACTTAATTTCAATACTAAAGAAGACTATCTTCTTACTAATCTACTTTGGTTGAAAGAAAAACTAGATTTGCCACTGTGTAATGTGATCAGTAAAACTTGCTGGTACTGACTTATAGTTCTTTCTAACTGCAAAAGGTGAAAAATGGCAATAAAAACCATAATTGACTTGCTCATTTACGTAGGTTTTCATTACAAAGAATTTAGAAATGATTATTGGTTGTTCTCAGGCATGCAGCACAGACATATTATTACGTATTTTTTGGGTGCTCAAGCAAACAGGGAAAGTTAAAACAAAAAGACAAACAGGGCTGCCCAATGCTAGTCAGAGAATTTGTCAAATGAAAAATATTGAATAAAAAAACATTATTGTAGTTGCTTAAATATTAAAAGAAATATTAAATTACTAAGCAATAGTTGTTTAGCCACACTAGAGAGGTTACAATAAACGCTGGGAGATGAACATGTGATCAAGATAATAACAAGACCGGCAAAATTAAAGGAAAGGCCAAAATAGTTCCAAAGTTTTTTTTATTCCATGGTGCATTTTAAAACTAAACTCTGTGGAACGGGCGCATCCTTCACTCTAATGTCTTGTTTGTCTAATTATCACATAGCATCAAAAGTAAAGCTCTAAGGCCCTCTCGCAGTAACAATTAAAATACCTTTATTGTCACGGCATGTTCATGAAAGACCTAAAAAACACACTCGGAAGTGTTTCGGCATAAACCTCTCATCAGGGAGTCAATTAGATTTCAAACAAAACTAAAGGGCCTTTTATACACATGGGTACAGGGTTGTAGCCTATGGAGATTGTAGACATGAGAAAAACAGGAAGAATTCCAAGTGATGGCACCCAATAATATGAATTAATTAAATGTGGATACATATGAAGAATAGGAAAAGCAGTAAAATAAAATCTTCATTTAGGCCGGGGTGTTTTAAAATGAGAAAGGCATCCTTCTGGTTAAGTTCCCTTTGCCTGTCACCTTTTCCTATTGAAGATTGGATGTGGTCAATACCCAAAGCCTGAACTATAGCTGGTCTGCTGCTATGAAAATCCAAATAGTGTCTAGCAATAGAATAGATTACATTTCCCCTGTGAACGGCATATTTTTTTTTACTAACCTGTCATTCAAACACCTTTTAGTTCTTCCAATATAAAGCACTTTGCAAGTAGGAGAATCTATTTTATAGCTCATAAAAGTAGTTTTACAGGTGATAAAATGATCGATGGAGAAGTCCTTCTGAGGGGCAATAGCCACCAGTGTCTTGGTTAGATTGGTGAAGGGGTGACAGTGGTTACACTTAAAAGACCCCTTTGGCTTTAAATGTACCCATTTATCCATCCTTTCATTTAGCACTCGTACCCTCACATTTTCTGTTTAATATCAGACAATGTATTTGTGTATATCTGAAGTATAAATCGTCTTCCTGTTTGCCTCACAGTCTGTCAGCAGCCTGGTTCACTAATTCTTAAAAGCATGACAGCGACCCAAAGTCACAGAAGGGTTGAAGCAGCGATAGAGATGACAGAGACAGTCACGTAAGAGATGGATGGGGAAGCTTGTGTTGGCAGCAGATAAGCCCTTCCTCATGCAGTATTTCTGCCTGTCTCATAAAACACACGAGTACATGAGTAAATATGAAAGAACCTCAAAGTAATTACAATAAAATTGACCCCTAATCGCTCATTTGTTAATAGTATTACTAAAAGATGATCTTTTCTTTTATTGTGTCTTTTGCTGGTCATGTGCAGGGCTGTATGGTGTCTTGAAGAGGTTAAAATAACCATCTAGATTTTTGTTCTACGTTTTGAGTCACCAAAGTGCTCAACCAACAATTATCTCTTGGGCATTTTCAACTGTTTGAAATGTAGTCAAGAATGGCGTTAGGGAACTAACAAAAAAAAAAACAAAAAAAAAAACCCCATTAAGACAATGTTCCAAAGACTTAGGTTAGGTTCACTGTCCTCCATTCTTGCAGCGATCACACCGTAGTTTGGCTGATCATAACCCCGATGCCCAAATTCCGTGATTATTAAAACCAACCCATCGAAATCATGCAGTTAAGAACCTTAGGAATGTTAAGACAGTGACACTATATTCGCGTCAGAGCAGAAAGAGAGTTTTAAGTGGCATAATTTCCTGCTTCGTCGTTGTTATGTTGTAAGTTTTTGTACAGCCAATGACTGGAAGATGTGTGTGTAAGCAAGTTGAACCTTAGTTGTTATCAAATATTATTTTAACCTTGAATTATTGTATATTTTAACAATCCTTTGTCCTTTTGGTTCCTGATCAATGAAGAAATGGTGAAATGTGCCTTCACAACGTGAAACCTGTCACACAGCAGTATGACATCATTCATTTTATTGAACTTCCCACCTTGTTTTTAGCATCAAAGAAAAATGCTAATATATATTCTGGCTGGAAATTGAGAATATTTGCCATTTTCAATTTTACATTATCAAAATTGCTATTATCGCTTGACTTAAAACTTAAGAAATAATTTTAGTGTCACATACTTTGCCAATAATATTGCTATTAATTACAGTATACTGTAAATCTAATTACTTTGAAACTACTTAACATTGGGATTTATACATAACGCCGTTTATTTTTTCCTGATAAAGGAAAACCTGCAGCAGGATAGAACCACATATTTTTTTAATTGGCGTCATTGATTTGTTTTTGTAATACGACTGGTCAAATGTTCCTATCCATCCATACTTGCATTTATTTATTCATGTGAATTGCATCTTCTTGACAGAGACGTTCGCTGGTGATTAATGATGCTGAATGTAGACTCTATTTCATCCTGACAAACATGTAGTTCCAATATGGTTTTAACTGCACACTGTTGCCTCCCAGGCACCCTCTGTGCCCCCCTCTCTGTGGTATGTGTTCATCTTTGTCTTAAATCCCTTTCCTCCCTGCTGCCTGTGTGTTCAGTGAGTCATTTGCCTTGTTATTGCCATTGTAAGGGTTTGTACGGCTCTCCTGGGCTTTTATGGCCTATTTTATGCCATTTCTGTTCCCTACCACCATGGTCACATTACCCTCAAGTCTTTCATCATACATGTCACAACCGAGGCAATGAATTGCCCAATGATATCCATTGCATTGTGTATGTGATGTAGTTGAAGTGATATTTTTTTCTCTCACCATCAGGCAGTCAACGGAGCGTTTTATTTAGTTTTGCATCATTAACACGAAACATCATCTGGAAATCTAAATAATCAATCTTTTTAGTTTAAATACATTATTCCCGGGCCTTGTCATCGACACATATATATATATACATATATACAAAAGGTCAATCATTTAAATATATAATAAATACAGAGTTTATTTATCACGGCCAGTTACATTCAGGCAGTCCTAATGAAAACTGTGGCTCAATCACACTGAGAAATTTTATCAAATTGTATTAAATTTCTTTCTTCTTGTAACTTAAGGTCTTAATTAAAGTTAAATGATGCATGCACTTTTATTGGTCTTGAGTTATTGCAGCGTTTTCAGCTACTATGCTGACAAGAAAACAGCCCCATTCACTGTCTCAGTTGCCATAGATTTATCTGCAATGCAACGACGTACTTTTATATTGTGAAATGTTTCTTGTACTTAATTACGGCTTGAATTTATGTAGATTTTATTGCTGGGGGAAAGAGGCAGTGTTACATACAGGCTCTCTTCTAAATGATTTCATGTGGCATGAAATGTCACTTTCTGTAGATGACTATGTACATGATATCCTCCAATGTAACAGAGAGTGTACAGTGTCTGTGCATTGGAGGATGTAAAATTCCTCTTTTCTTTCCTAACAGACTTTATTTGTTATCTCCATTAATTGATCTGACGTTCAGCATTTTTATGATTATTGGAATTAGTATTTTTATTGTCTTGCCGATAAAATAAAATAAAATAAAATTAAAAATATGCTACTCTACATGAAGTCATTAATTCATTCAGAAAATTGAGTGTTGGCCTCCAAAAATGTAGTGGAAAATGTAATTGAGCAGAATATGCTCAATTAATTATGATTTAATATTACCCTAATGCAATCCAAGTACTTTAAAATTATGCTTAAGTGTAGTGTTGTAGTATTGTACTGAGTAAATTGTACTTGGTAACATTCCCTCACTGCTTATTCTAAATTTTAATGCTAATATTTTTATTTTTACTGCAAAAATATTTATGGGGCCATATTACCGAAATTTCCTTACCGATCTTAAGTTTTAAGTTACCTTAGCAGAATTTTAAAAAAGCGTCTTTCCCAATGTAGTACAACAACAGCAAACCTCATCCTCTTCTATTTCAGGTTTGGAAACCAGTCCAACTAGTCAACCCAACATATGTACTTTAATGAAACAAACTGAAACACATTGGAACATGGAGCAAAACACCAACATGATTTTATTTTTACGACAGATGAGTCAGAGGTCACATTTGAGCCACATCAGTTGTGAGGTTGAGTGGCTAAATGTAGGATCACGGCCCTGGATAGCCTGTATGGGCCAACAAGTATTTTGTTATTAAACCGAAAACGTATCCTCTGGTTATGGCAGAAACTTTTCTGCAAATAAATTCTGCATATCGATGTTTCATACGTTTTGAAAATAGCAGCCAAATGCATTAAAAGCGTTGGCTAACATTAACTGGAGGATAAGTATTAAGTCAAAGTTAAGACACATTAATAGTTAGGAGGATTTATTGAATTTATTTAAGAAAGTTTCTTTGAAATAAAATGATTTCTAAAAAAAAACAACTCAGTGGGTCACAGAGAGGTCAGGATGTTCAAGGGCTTATTGTCAGCAGAAACAGCAGCTGGACACAGTTCAGCATGATCTGCATGGAGCTGCCTTACACTGAATTTAACCTTTAATCACATCCCACCACCATTTGCCTTCCTTAATCAGCACAACAATTGCCAACATTTTTTTTTTTTATTGCCTTTCTTTGAAAAGCTCTGACGATGACCTGCGGTGCTACCAGTTTCTGTTTAAAATCTGTTTGGAGCAAAGATTAACATCAGACACAAATGGCTGGGGATCATGGGACGCTGGGGATTGGAAATCATAATCCGTCTTTCTCTATTTGATTGTGGGGGGCGGGGGGATTAAAACCAGGGCACTTATCATTTATCAGCGCTGGACTGTCTCCCTAGCGTGATCTCTGCTCGTCCTTTGGGTCTTTTACCGTTAACGCTCTTTCACATCTGACCAAACAGCAGCCAAAATCATTTACAGTTGCAGTCAGTGAGTGACAGATTGGCAGCCGGGGACGAAGCAGTCATATGGCTCTCTTGAACATAAATTCCACCACAGTGACAACCAAGGGCTTGAGGACATCTGTGCCATGACAGTGTTTGGCTGACCCTACAGAAAAGAAGAAAAAAATATGTTGATTAATTACTTAAATGTTGTGGGCGGTCAGTTGGTTGACTTGTTTAGCCCAGGCAACAATGAGCCCAGTGGATTGGCTGGAGGGCTCCGAGTGACGCGACGTGACGACAGTTAAATGCCTTTCCATGCTCTCTGCACTCTCTCACCCGCCAAATCCAAAACACTGGTCCTTTTAGACTTTGAAAGTGATTGACAGCCTGGGCTGCCTGTTCGTGGTGGGTTATTACCATTAGTGCTATCATTCACCATATCTAAGCTCCATTAATCTCTCACTCCTAATTTAAGACGTTGCAGCATCACAGAGGGAGGAGCTAGAAAACTTTAGTTGTGTTGTTACTTGTTTAAATGATTTTCTTAAACTAAGGACAGTAGAGACGTGATAGGACATACAGTGAGTGAGCCTGGGGTTGACATCGAAGGTCCCCACTGGGACTTTGGAGTTGTTGGGTTGTTATCAATGTATTGTCAATGTTACAACTCTTCTTAACTTTTGAAACATGTAGTTAGAGTTATGAATCTGACGACTTATGCCAGTTTTACCTGATTAATTTGAAATAAGTCACTGTAGAACAGTCATTAGCTGGATCAGCTGTTGAAGAAAACTGGGCTTTTCTCAATATATTTGCAGCCATAAGCATTTTATATGAAGATGGAAAGTATGAAAACTCTCCCTAACATCATGCTGATGTTTATGCACTGACTGAATCCATAATTCGGAAACAACATACAATAGGATTTAGGGGCACAAAAAAATAAAATATTCATTGTTTTGTCCCCAACACAGACAATCTATTTCAGTTTAACCAAAATGAATACTAACAGAAAATTAAGTTGAAGTTTTTTTTTAAAATTTGCCTTTCACAGTGCTCCTGTGTGGTAGGTGTTGGTTAATTCTGCCTGCCAAATAACCAAAGGTGTGAAATCAAATCAGACATCAAAGATGAAACATCTTATTTCCGAACACCATGTGTCCCAGTATATATAACAGTTATACTATCAATTGTAGAAGCGTTTCAGTTTCATTGACTGGCAACTGAAACTAGTTCCTACTATCGCTGCTCTTTTTTTTATCAGAATTTACACCATTAAAAGGACCGTATCTTTTAACACCTTTGTACGTTGTGATTACCGGACTATCTTCTGCTTCTTTATTGTTGGTTTCTGCTCACATATTAGGTCAAAATATCAGAGTCCCTCATGAATCCCAACACAAAGACTGCAGTTCCATGACCCCCAATAATTGGGGGTCATAGAACTGCAGTTGAATTCACCACTAAATGAGATATTGGACCAGGTATTTTTTTCTTGAAGTTGTTGACACTCTATACATTAAAAATGTATTAGTGAGCCGATAAACCTTCCTGCTTTTTGCAAAGCACTGAATGGCTGTGACCTCACAGGTTATGCAGGTTCTTTACCTCCCCAGTGTTTGTATCCATAATTTCCTTGGTCACCTCTGTTTCTCACCTCTGACTCACCGTTTATTGTGTTTCACTGATGTCGGTTGTTGTTGCTCTGGGTTGTCTCACTCTGAGAAGGAGAAATAGCTAATTTATTTATTTATTTTTTGTTTGTTTTTTTTTGTTTTTGAAATCTCATTGCTGTCAACAGTGAAATGCTGGACGTTAATGCCCCTGCAGCTCCGGAAACCCATCAGCTCGTTGAAGAGGTGCTGGCGTCGGGTGAAGGATCTAGTCAGAATTGATTCGCGCCACTTTCCTCCCGACAGAATTTGTTTTTGTTTATTAAACCGAGCATGAAACTTAAGCAATTTCTGTGGCGAGGGAGGAAAAAAATACGGATATCTATATATTTCGGCCTTGCGAGCAACAGTAAGATGAAATTGCCTGAACAAAGTATTAAATGAATAAACGCATTGGAACCAAGTGTCATTCAATCCGTCTATGTTAGGAAATTCTAGTTATATTCATCTTTCCTGTTGTCTGGCAGTTTTACTCCTTTAGCTGACTTCCAGCTTGGGCAGTCCATGGATTCTGATTTTCAGTTTGTCCTTTATGATGTGAAATTAATGTTTAAAAACATGGTTCAATCAAACATCGAGTTCTCTGAACGAAGCAAGTTATTTTTTTGTAATTTCCGTTAGAAAAAATATATTTTTTTGTAGGTTTGCATTTATCATTCTCCCATTTTATTCTTAATTGGCATATGACTATCTGTGATGTGTTTGCACTTCATTCCTCAGCTGTAGAAGCACTTTTTACCAAATAATCACAAGACTGCTGCTCAATCCTGACTGACTCTTTTCTCATCCTCCGTGGTAGTCAGAATAGAAAAGAAGATGATTTACCAAAATCCGCAGTGCTGATTGATGTCAGTGAAAGTAATGTGGATTTGTATTTGTATTTCATCTGGTAATTTCTTAATACATTTCTCAGATTATCTGAAATCAAAGCTGAAATCAAATTCCTGGATCCCTTGTAGGCTTTTAAATTGAAAAATTCCTGCAGAAAGTGTTAAATTGACTGGCTGTTTTTTAAGAAATATCCTGAATTTATGGATGCAATATGTTCACGTAAAGGAAGTGCTGAGGATAAAGGCATCGGCAGCAAATTCCAAAAAAAAGTCCAATATAATTCATTTTTTAATTGCTTGTGTGCTTAAATATTTGCCTCTGAAACACAGAAACTGGATCTAACTTTGACTAAATCCACCACGTATTCCCTTATGGCTCCGTCCTGATGGCCAGATCGTACTGTGTGCACAATAAGTTTATTTTTAAGGTGGAATTGTATCGTGTAATCTACTTCTTGCTGTGCTGCTCACGACCCTTCCAGTGTGTCTCCATGCTCTGATGTTGTTATGCCAACTCTCCGGGTCTGAGTCACCCTGCAACACATGGTATCTTATGCTTTTACACTCACACCTCCTCTACTTGGTACTCAGGCCTCTGCAGCGACCTTTGATATCATTTCTACCAGAAGTTTCCTGTATATGATGTGGGAGACAACTCCTCCTCTGACATTTATTTTATTGCCTTTTTTGTCAAGTAAATGGATTATCTCGGGGGCTTTAGCCCATTAATTTTATGTCTTTAACACTTAGCATTAGTGCCAGCTAGAGACACAGGTCTGCAGAGGTAGATGAGACGTTCCCCCGCCCCAAATTCTCAAAACGATGAAGTTTCCCAAATGAAATTATAATAGAATTTAATATTAGCTATTATAATTTGATATGGAAATATTGTTAAATAGAAGCCGACTTCACTTTAGAATTAATTCACACGTAAATTCAACAGTTTCTGAAGGTGTTGTTTATGCCCCCCCGTGTGTCCTGCTCAATGCTATGAAACATTGCAGAACTGACATATGTTGCGTGTTATGATGAAAACAAATGTAGTAAAAGTGCTGGTGCTAAATGGAAGAATCTGGTGGCTGTACACCTGAAAGCTGCTACTTTGCTTTTTTGCACATTAGATTAATAGGATTATGACTCATTACACATCTACAATCAGTTTGTAAAGCTTTGTAAGTACTGGAAAATTCTTCTTAGTGAATAAATAGTTTTATAGCAACCAAAAAAATTCCCCTAAAGCAGCTACCTGTTAAATAAAGAACCTTTATAATGTGACAGAAAGTATTATTAAAGCTTTCTTAATGCATTTCTGATATATCCAAAGCATTATAATAAAGGTCTGAATGGAAGTAAATAAAATCAGAATAAAAATGAATCATCTGCAGCCAGTGATACCAGTTAGAGCTCTCTTGTCAATTCATTCAGCAGAAATGTCCAAGGAAATGGTGCTTTTTGACCTGTTGATGACCTTGACCTTTGACCTTGAAAGCCCAAAAGTTAACGATTTGTAGCCAGCTCTGTCAGCTACAAAATCACAACAGTTTTTCTTTGCAAGCAAACAAATAAATCAACCAACCAACAGACATGGTTTAAAACATAATTTTCTCCATCCACGTTGTTTTAAGAGGTACCTTCAAATTTCTAACTATATATTACCAATGGAACCTTTAAACATCATTTTTGTTATGTTTCGTAGTAGAAATGTAAAACATAAATCATCAAGTCAACTCATTAGTATCCATCTGTCATGGTTGTGTTGTTTTATGACAAAATTTACTGTTTATTATGTGCAAAAGTTGTCGAATCTACTCCTATTTGGCTCACAATTTCTCAAAGCACCATTTGTCTCGAGGCTGCATTGAGACTGGTCTATTGAGTTTGCTGTAGAGAAATGAATCCCTCCTCTACCTTTTCCCTAATTCCTTTTCTCTCTGAGTTGCCAAAATACCAAGAAACACTTTATCTTTCATTGTGGGAGTCAGTTACTGGTGATGTTAAACATCCCCCTTTTCTACCAGAAATAATGAAAATACAGAAAGGGCAAAATCCCACATCCACATCCCCAGTAGCCATGTCCTTGCCTGTATTGGTGATCTAATGTAGCTTTCATTGTATAAGATGTATTGCGGTTATTTTCAATGTGTTGTTGTGCTCCGGTGTTGTACTTATTCTTGAGGTACATTTGAGCAGTCCAGTGTCCTCGGGGCCCCTGGATGATGTGGGGTTTTATGGGAGACTGTAAGGTGAAGGTGTTGGAGGTGCAGCCTTGATTCATGAGTGCTCCAGAAGCTGTTGAGGAATCCATCAGCCATGTATACGCCCACATACAAACAGTCTCAGTGCCGTTAACCCTCAGGGATATTACTACCGAATATCTGCTGCACAAGGCCGTGTTATGATACAATCTTAGTGCCTAGATTAGCATCTATATGCGTGTATTTAAAATGTGTGCAAACTTGCCATAAATAGGTGATTGTTTCCTTTCCCATTTGCAGTAGATGACTTTGCTTTTGCCTCTTTTTTTTCGGCACATTCGATATCTGGAAAACAGGGAGCAGGAGAACTCGGCATTGAGGCCAGTAACAATGTTAGTTAGTTTTTCATATCTTTTACTTCAGGTTCCCTCTCAAACTCAAAGCCGAATGAATTCTGTTCGATTTCTGCTTGATTGGAGACTCATGAAAACGTATTAACACGTCAGCGTCTGGAACTTCAGTTTGCGTCAAAGCATTGTTTTGAACAAATCAGACAGCACCTGGAGCTGCGGGACCCAGGATTGAAGGCCCATTGTACGATTTCTTACTGAAACGAAAGCCAAATGTTAGGGCATATTTTTTGGATACAAGGCATCTGATTAGTTCTAAAATGATGAATGAGCACGGGATGGAACCAGGAAGTGGGAAAGCACCTGTGCCGAGGGAGCGTTTCTGCATAGTGTACAAAAATTGTTGTGCTGTGATGAAGACAAGCTTGACCCCAAGGCTGCTCCACACTCGCTCATGTGACCTCTGAGACCTTGGAGGCGGAGATGGAATTGACAGCGGCTGATGTCTCCTCACCTTTTGATTTGTCACCCTGAATTCTGTCCCTGACCTTTAGTTGACTGTGTGGTTCGGTCAGTAGAACACTTTATGACAGGCGAGAAAACACGCTGTTCCATGAGGCCGGAGATTGTGGATGTTCTGATTTTGTGTTAAATGTATAAAACCTAATCAAAAAGTGAGCCTTTTCAGATATTTATTTAAACAACCTGTCACCCATTCCTTCTCTCTCATTAAAAAGTTCAGTATACACAAATATAAGATATTTTTTCATTGCACATGTTGAACGCTTGGACACAAGATGTGTCCTACTTCACTGTACAGTCCTTTCTCAGTGTGTATGCTTGTGCGCAGGAGGCTTTAAACTTCCAAATCTCACTTTTTGATGCTGAATAATGGACCTTCCAAACTATTTGTGATGTCAAAGATCCAAAGGCCTGACATATAGAGACAAACAACCATCCACACTCACATTCACACCTATGGGCAATTTAGAGAGATCAATTAACCTACTAACCCCCAGTTTGCATGTTTTTGGTCTGTGGGAGGAAGCCGGCATACCCGGAGAGAGCCCACGCAGGCACAGGGAGAACATGCAAACTCCGCGCAGAAAGGCCCAGGACCTTCTTGCTGTGAGGCGACAGCGCTAACCACTGCACCACTGTGTCGCCCTGTGTCAAAGATCACGTCCTTCAAATGAGACTGGAGGAGCACATTTTTGACTGGAATCGGACTTTAAACATTGATTCACTACATAATAATTCCAGGGGAGGGTTGATTGTCCTCAAACTGAGGTTAAAATTAGGAAACACAACGCTGTTGAAGGAAAGATTGTGTTACATTCTTTCATCATACAGTCAGTATGTAGAATGATAGATGTTGGAAAGTTGGTATGTTACACATATTTGGCTGACTTTGATTCATAAATATCCATAACTTGATCAGTTAAACCGCTATAAAATCAAAATGATCTAGTTGTTAAAAGATTTAGATTTCTCATCTGGTCACTAGCTTTAATAATAGTGTACGTACAGTCATTACTTGATAGTCCATTTTTCGTGTTGCATGATTCAAACATAATATATACATTTTGTCTCACTTGACAAGGTGATTGAAACCTTCAGGGCAAAAATACAGTCGCCCATCAGCCAGCTGCCATTAATTTCTCTTCCTTATTCAGACACCTTCCTCTTCATAATGGCTCATTCATTAGCAGATTTATGCTATTGGCTTGGCTTAATGCTGCGCTGCCAAGATGATGACAGCAGGTAATAATTTTAATATACAGACAAACAAGCATCATTATTCAGCTATATATATTTTTTCCCTCTCACACCAGCGGACACCGCAGCTGTCCATCTGCACAGGTGGAAACAATAGCTGACTGTGTCTGAAATGGCTCCCCGGCTCCCCAGTTAATTAGTTCAGACACAGGAAGCTCTCTGATAGATTCACCTCATCATTTTGTAGAGCCACTGCTTTACTCATTTACAGCATCTATTGACTAACAACAACACAGGACAAAAGCAGGTAGAAATGGTGCCATTCAGGCAACCCTCATTTTCCAAATCGATCACACAGTGGCGTCACCTGGCACCGCTGTCTACGGAGGATAGCTCTTCATTCTGCGTTTTCACCAAGGTGTGTGTGTGTGTGTGTATCCGTGCTTGGCTGGGAGACAGACAAGTGGCTGCCTCCCAACTCACATGCCAAGTCACACCTCTACTCCTTCTAGAAGGAGCAGAGTGGGAGGAAACGGAGGAGGGGAAGAAGTGTGAAGGTGTGAGGGGAGCTGAGGGAATTGGAGCTACAGTAGCTGAGCCACCTCCTACGATCTCAGCCCGTGATAAGTAATCGTGTCGGATAGGCAATCAGAGTTGTGGCCTGAGAGGATTTGAAATCTTTTGGGTGGACAGTGGATTGTTTATCTGATCCACTATCTGCCAGAGGGCTGATGGGATTTTGACAGTACCTGGGGGAGTGATTCGAATGAGAAGTCTAAAACAAAGAAGCAGGCTAACTTTTAAAAGGTGTCAATTAATCATTTATCAGTAAGCCCATGAAGGTGAGTTACTAGTTAAACAAAACATAACAGTTTTGTGCAATATCTAATACCACTCACTTTTAATTGATATAAAACAGAAAAAAACAGCAAATTCACAGACTTAACAAGCCGACTGTAATGTTTCCATTCAATAAACAACTTACTTACTTCATTCTAGGTTGTTGTAAAGTGATTTGCTGTTAGTCTTCAATCATACAATTGATTAGAAATTGTCTCTCAGTGACCAGATTGTGCAAATGCTTGTCAACTGTAAATCAAACTTATTGAAGACGAGTTCTGACATTTACAGCATCGTTTGCAGTGGATGACACTTTGCTGATACTGCCTCAATATTTCCCTGCTCTTGTTATTTGATAGTAAAGCTGCATTTACAAGAATGTTTTTACATCGGTTAGAGTAATCCTGTCTTCCTGTCTCTGTGTCTCGTCCTGCAGAGCGTCTTCACTCTACTGTTGGGTCCGTTCACCTTCTTTAACGCACAGAAGACCAAATATCTTCAGATTCTCACCTCGCTCATGCGTTGGATTGGTAAGAATGAACTAATCCTCCAGCAT
>KV751363.1:2267202-2317091 GCA_001698575.1 Mola mola
GAGTGAATTTCATCCTCACGACATACATTAAAGTACAACTGCAGGAGTGCGCAGTAACTGATTAATAGAGCTTGTTTGAAACTTCCCACCACGAACACCCCGCCTCCACCCTGTTAGGGCGCTACAACCTGCGCTGCAAGCTAAGCTTGGAACTGCTCACTCGCACTCTTAAGGATTTCCATTAAAGGCAGTGGGATTTCAGCTTCTTGAATGCATCCCATCGAGTGTGGCAGAGTGTATGGAAGCTTGTGATACAGAGATATTTTCTGCATACGTGTGGAGAATTATGGTCCACGTGGTAGTTCGTAAATGTCACCCTGTGTTTAAAAGGACAGCAGGGCAATGAAATATGAGTATCTGACTGGTGGCTATCGCGGGCTTTGACTAACTCGTGGTTTCACGGGCTGATTGAGTGTGTGTGTATGTGTGTGGGTGTGGGTGTGTGTGTGTGTGGGTGTGTATGTGGAGGTGAGGTGGCTCACTGGGGCTACACCGTTATTGGGCTGCATGCTGTGCTCAAAGTTCTCCTTTAGACATGCTCAAGCTAGTTGCCAGAGAAGCACCTCTAGAAATCGATTGGAGATGCAACGTGAAGAGCAGGAGGTGGAGGTACACTGAGGGGCCTCTTGAGCTTCATCTGTTTCTAACTGCTGTACATCAAGCAATGAAATGTTCCTCAGCGGTTTTTTTGCAACTTATGTTTCTGGGAGAAACAGCTGGAAGGCAGTTCCACACTGGGAGGCTTAACTTCTTTCATATGTGCTGTATCCCTTTTATTTAGATGGTCTTATCGTGAAACTGGGTTGTCAAACTAGCTGTGGAAAGACATTAACATTTCTGAAAATGGTGCTGGCTGACCAAAGAAGACAGGTTAGGATATTCCCTTTTATTAGAAAGCTAAAACAAAACCAGACCTACAACAACCAGAGTGCACCGGATCAATAAAAAACTCCAACATTGTGCACTATAAAACATGTGAAAACATCAGTGAAACAGGATCAGCGTTTCCTAGTGTTACCGTTTGATCTGGATACTTTAGCTTTCAGAAAAAATATGGCGGCCTCTTCCCGTTCAAAGATTTTCTGCTGCCTGGAAATATGTCACTTGAGAAATGAACGGTGCAGTAACAAAATCTTGGTTCGTATTTACAGTTCCATCAGACTCTCTCGATCTAATGAATTTCATATTTTGCATCTGTTCAGGATTTTTTTTCCTTTTTTTTTGGCTTGCCGGCAATTGAGCCAGTATGTTTTAATGATATAAAGCTTGTTGAAAATCAGCAAAGTTTCCCTGTAAAGCAGGAGATGTGGTGGATTTAGTGGCATCTGTTGGAGCAGTGGCCTCAACCTCCACTAAAAAAAACCTCTCTAGAACCATTGTTAACGTCATCCATTCTGACATTGTTTACATGGTGGAGACTGTGGAAGAGGACCTGCTCCCTTTGTTGATTTAAAAAAAAAAAAAAGATAATATTGTTTAATTGATGCAGGCAGTATTGTTTATGTAACTTCTATGCCATTAAAGCGTGTTGAAATTGAAAATTACGAAATCATTCAAAGGTATTGAAAACATTATTAGTTTCAGATGATTATACACCCACTAAAACATAAAAAATTATATCTCTTTTCTGCCGTTAAACCCTAATGAATTCTGCATATTGGACTTAACATCAATGTAAATGCCACATCAAAAAGACAAGGACAGTTCAAACAACAGCGTAAAATAAATAAATAAATAAAAAATACATACTAAAAACAAATTAGAATGGAATTAACAAATATTGGATAAGGCTTTTAGTGTCAAGTAAACAAAAACAGCAGGTAATAAGTATACAGAAGCTCTGGCTTTAGGTTCAAGGCGGATTTCTGCTCAGCCTCGTTGGCATGCACGGAGTGTTGAGTTTGGCATTGGACAAGAACATATCGATGTAGCTCAGAGAAAGTAGCAGAGCATGAAAACACACTGAAGCGCTTTATGTCCTGTAGCTACACTCCTCTTGTTCCCATTGAACTGAAGCAAAGCAAAGTATGTACCTGTTTGTGACCGGTAATAGCTGGGAAATAGAGTGATACTTTTATTGTCCACATCTTAGGAGAGTTTTATTCAAAGAGTATGTTTTAATACCTGTAAAGATGCTCAGTCATCAGAGATGGGTTGAGTCAACTGAGGAAACAGTCCAGAATCCACTGATTCAACTCCTCCTGGAAGTTTTAGAGTGTAGATTTTCATGTTTGTTTTATTACTGTACCACCTAGTTAAAGACTCAAGCACATATTACTAGTAACCTACTGTGGCACTATAAGCACTTAAATTAAGCAGACAGGCATACTTGTTCAGTTCAATACATTCACACATTTTGCTCCGCAACTATATCAAGTAAATTCAGTAAACTGTTACAGTGTCTGATTCAGAAAATGTGTTGTGGTTTGACCTTCAATTGACAAAAATGGTCTCATGCTGTGTATCAAGGCCCCAGAGACTCATTGCAGCTTAGTCTGTACGGTCTTATGGTCATCTGTGTGTGTCGTTTATCGTCCCAGTTAATTTCACCTCCTCTTTTGTCTTTTTACAGCGTTCATCATGATGATCATCTTGGCTCTTATCCGTATCAGTAAAGGCGCTGGTGAGGGCCACCCGCCAGTCGCCTCCTTGTCCGGGGTGCCCAACCTGTTTGGGGTGTGTGTCTACTCCTTCATGTGCCAACACTCCCTGCCCTCCCTGGTGACGCCCATCTCTAATAAGAAACACGTCAGCACCCTGGTGTTTGCGGACTACGTCCTGATCCTGGGCTTCTACGCCCTCCTATCCTTCACCGCCATCTTCTGCTTCAACAGCTCGCTGCTGCATGACATGTACACACTGAACTTCACCGACAACTGCAACGTGTTAAACATCCCATTCCTTCGCTACTTCTTGGGCCTCTTCCCAGTCTTCACCATTAGCACCAACTTCCCCATCATCGCCGTGACGCTGCGCAACAACTGGAAGACACTGTTCCACCGGGACGGAGGCACCTACCCGTGGGTGGTTGACCGTGTGGTGTTTCCACTCATTACCATTGTGCCCCCCATTTTGGTGGCGTTCTTCACCCACAACCTGGAGTCGCTAGTGGGCATCACGGGAGCCTACGCAGGCACAGGAATCCAGTACATTGTCCCAGCCTGCCTGGTGTATTACGGTAGGCGCCATCTGGAGCCCGTGATGGGCAGGGATGCCGTCAACAAGCACAGGTCTCCCTTTCGCCACAATTTTTGGGTGTGGTTTGTTTTGGTATGGGCCATCTCCTGCCTCATATTTGTCACTGCCAACATCATCCTGACTGAGACCAAGAAATGAAAATGCACTGTTCCAAGAACCTTCTTAATAACAAGAAAAATATTTGGCCAGTCTCTCAGCTCCTGTACACGAGGCCTTACGTACCGTTGGTTGGACAGTGTGCCTTTTAATGGCACTTTTGTTGCATTTATTAAATGTAATTAGGAGTAATTTATTAATTTTTAAAAGGGACCAAATGTGTTTGTTCCATCGTGATCGCCGGAACAATGCAAGACGACAATGAAAGGGAAGTGAAACGGATCATTTATTAAACAGATGTTTTGTCAACAAACAGCATACAGTCTGGGGTTTTCACAAGGACCTGCACTTACACATTCGATAAGAAAATATTTGGAATACATTAACTTTGGTTCAACATTTACCTTAAGTCTCAACCACCTTACTTTGGTGTTTATTTTGTGTTTATTAATTTAATCGGCTCACCTTCCTTTGTTTCTACCTCCAGACAGACACTTTTACACACACAGTGGCTGGCCTTGCTCCTCTGTTTCCTGTTTTCTATCCACCTGTGGCTGCTTTCTGTACGTTCTTCATCAGCAGGATGTTTTAAAAAGTCATGTTTTGTATTTTCTCACCTGTTTCGACGCTTTCATGTGTGGCAGAAGCATGTTGGTTAATGCAAACCTTATCGTAACTCTTCCAGCCAACATGGTACGAAATCAGCACCAACTGGGAGCATCTATAGTACAAGGTTGAAAAAATGTTGCTGTTCTAATTTAGAAATGGAGAAACCCTGGAATTGATACAAAATGTCATACAAGCATAAAGTCAGCTTGACATTTCCAGTCAATTTGTCAACCATCACCACCACCATATAAGACAGCTGTTCCAATAGTCATTTTGTTTGACATCCTTATTTTGGTCATAACATGCCTCATTCGAATCCCATATTCTTTAAATTTTGTGTTAAGATGAGGCATCTGCTGGACTGTCAGGGTACAATGTTCCAATAAAAATGTCTTAAGGCAGTTGAAAGGAGAATGACAAGAAGAACAGGCTGTCACATCCAGACTTGTGTTAGGTTGTTAAACAGCTTTGGCGTAGACGTGGCTAAATGATTAAATTGGAACTGAAACCAGCAGGAGTAAATCGGGGATGATCAGTCTTTTCACGGCTGACGCGTAGCCATACATTGACGACGGCTCCCTCGGATCCCCGACAGATCCACTGACAGATAGGCCTCCAGGAAGAGCTCCATGGCTGTTTATCACCAGGCAGTCGCGCCGTTAGTTCACATACAGGGCATGTCTCTCCTGACAACCTCATACTCTATCTGTCAGCCATCCAAACACTTGACAGGGTAATAGTGACCTGCAGTGTTTTCAGCTCTGGACATGCAGAAGGTTTTAGAAGCCAGAGGTGGTGGTTAGTGAGTATTACACACTGTCACTCTAGCTTTGATTTCACCAACATCTTCCTCTCTGAGTTCTGAGCGTCTATGTTGATGAGCGATATTGTTGCCCTCGTTTCCACCAAGCAGTACAGTTCAGCAGTTGAACGCTAAGATCATTAAAGGCGTTCATTTCCACTGGTGATTGTACGGGACTGAGTCGGCTAAGCAAGTCGCATGGAATCATATCCACACAATGTAGCCCTAAATCAATCGAAAAAAAAGACCCCGACACAGTAAGAAAAGGAAACATGAAGGACATCCAGCATTTCATGTTGCAAATATTTGTTTAAACCTGGTGTGTGTGATTCAATCAGTAGACTGCAGTGGGGTTTTGTTTTTTGGGTATCCCAAGCAAAGGTTGAGGAAAACTGAATAGTACGGTTGGCTATTTAATGGTACCATCCAAACCAAGCCGTTCTCTTGGTGGAAATGGGGCTTTACTCTTCTGTTGTGCTGTATCTACCTACTTTTGTCTCTCTAATTCCCATGAGTCTTGATTATCAGTAACGTACTGAAAGTTTTGGCGTACCTCACACACAAGTCTTGGCAGAAACATAAGATTACTAATCCACAGATCTCATTGTCAGCCAGTTGTTGTCTTATAGGGACTTTCTCTTCATGACAGAACTAACACTGTCACGTTATTTCTGGACAGAAATGTTGCTGTTGGAAAGAAAGACAAACATGATTTTCTTCAGCTCAGTTTCTTTAGATTGAAGCTGATATTTTGGACACATATCTAAACACATGGACAAACTAGACCATGAGGGTTTTTTTGGGGGGGGCTTTTAACCATTCAGACTTCCGAGACATCAGCAGAGTAGGAGACTCGAGCGGAATGAGGCATAAAAAAATTATCCTCTCTGATTGGCAGCCAACAGTTTTAAAGTAGTAGACAACCTTCCTTCCCCTAACATTTCTAACTGCCTTTATTGTTGGTGCCACGATCGACAGACAGCGTTTGCAACATGGCTACTGCACAACCAAAAGCAACCACAAGAATTCTGGACAGTGCTACAGTAGAAACTCTTCTCTCAGTGCTCTGCTGTACTAAAGGCACCTGGGCTTCTTGTTAGTAACTTATCTAGCAGAAAGAATTTGGGGAAACAGATTTTGATGCACCACTGAAGCGTTTTTCATCAAGCGAATGCGCCAGTCTTCAGTAGTGTTTTACTTCAATTTGTAACACACTTTCTCATTCTCCATCAGCGGGTATCTGTTTTTCTGCAGACTAGAGTTATTCCATTTCTTCCACTGTTCCCTGGAGATAGCAAATAGGGAGAACAATTCCTCTTCCTGATTTTGTTCCAGATATTATTATGCCGTAAACCAAGGCTCTACCTTTCCATGAAATTTCCAATCACTGGTACCGTTGATAGCATAGTGAAAGCAAGGCTTTGCAGGGATTCTGTCAATTTTCTTGCCAGTGCACTGTGAATACTTATTACTTGATAAGTAAAACGTTGTTTATTTCACCTTTAATCAAACGTTGTGTCCAATGTTACCCAATTTGACGCAAGTGTGCAATACTTTCTTTCTCCAAATGTTGAGCGTAAAACGTACACTCTCCTCCTGCAAAGAAAAGCTACGGAATGAATGAATGTGGAAAAAAATGAACAGTGATCTCTTTTTACTGTTCAGTGCACGGTAAACTGGTAGAAAACAGAACGATACAAGTGATTTCAGGCACAGTTCTCAACTTCTCAACAAAACAGATATTAAACTGTAGAAAAGGTATGAACAATACTTTGTTGCTTCACAATTTACATTATACTGGTGAAAAAAAAGAACAAATAAGAGTTTATTTGAATTTAAAATGGTCGGTGACCATTGTGTTGGTGCAATGAAACATTTGACTGTTTTGACAGGAAATTACTCAGTGGAAGAAACAATGCTCGTCTCCAGCCGCGTCCATAACTGTTTGTTGTTACGCTCCCTGTTGGCATCATGTGGAGGGTTTATTGATGAAATTCTGCACAAACTCGTTCTATTGTATGTGCATGTCATGAATGCATCAATAATCATGGACAAAATATTCTCCTTTTGCATCATAATGCAGATGGTCTCACTGACGCGTCACTGTGGGTGTTTGGTGTTAAAGTGGGACGTTGAATTTCGTCTTTTCCTCAGGTCAGACATGGTAAACACTTACTGCGCAACGCTGCAGCTCTGCTTCTCTGTAAACAGCTAAATCGATCAGCACAGTGTGTGTGGTGAAAGGGGCTGCGCCTCACCACAACGGGGTCTCACATGTTCAATTAAAATGCACACCGATTGATGGCGGTGAAGCGGTTCCGAGAGCTCCTTCATCAACCGCTGTAGCGCCGTTTCAATCGAGAAATAATGTGCTGTGACTGGGAGTTCTACCTGTGCGTTGTAGCTGTATCGCACTGGTGAAGGTTGTACAGGCGTCTCTCTCCCCTTTCTGGCGTCGTCACTAAACTGCTCCGAGGGTGAGTGAGAGTCCAAACAGTGTCATGTGACACCTAAAATATAATCACTATCATTTACATGTTTACATTTCTTTTGTTCTGTTGGTTTACGTCCTCCCATCTTTGGATGCTGCAGGTCTTCTTTTCACCTGAAGTGGAACATTTGAACAAAACGTACCAACACTTCAACCTTGGAGGGACGTTTATAATATGCTTGTGTGTTGTGGATGATTAATTTCCTGTTTGGAGTTGTGAAATGTGCCTTTTGTTAAGGGGTCTTTTTTTTTTTGCCATAAACTTTATCGTTTGTTCTGCTCTTCACATCTTTTGAAAAACAGCCTCTCAGATCAACATCTGCATGTTTCGAAGCTCATCTCATGTAACTGACAATCGGTCCCACAAAACGATGCTCTCGTCTTCTATTCTTGTTCCTTTTTTTCATGACATTGGTAGCTCCTAAATATTCCTGGCAATTGTTTTATTTTCTCATATTTCCTCCCATCTTCCTGCTGTTTGTTTACAACCATTGATTCCTTTATTTATGGATGTTTACTGCTTTAACAGATGTTGTCTGGCATTTTTATGATTCACAAAAACAATAAAAGCTTTATGTTCACCTGAGCCTCAAACTGTTATGATCGTGCTCTCCAGCCTATTGATACAAAAAAACGTAGTTTTTCTATTCTATTCTATTCTTCGTCACCATCAAATTCATTTGATAGACGGATTTATTGAGATAAAGTAATATTTTTATCTTCTGTGTGGTTGTGAAAGAGCCTACATGCATTATCCGAATGAGTACACACTATTTGACAAAAAGAAAATATCATGTGCCATGATGGTAAAATGTTAGAGAATTGAAAATTATTTTAAAGAGTCGTTTCAAATGAATGAATAACAATGGCTGATCTGAAAGCCGCCTGGTGGCTGGCTGCAGTATTGGTATAGTCTAAATTCCTCTCCTTGGTTTTTTCAGATACAATATGGATCAAGAAAATTTCCCCAAAAATGATCATTTTAGATTCTTATCACACTTCGTTGTTAAGTGTCATTAATAGGTGGGCGGGACGTCATGATGGACAGCTGAGCACCCTTCCTGGCTGAGTCAGGTGGGTCTATGGTGTTTGCCCTGATTTGTTTATGATGCCAACATTGTTTTTTATAATCATCAGAAGATGTGTTGGTTTGTAAAATACGTCTGATATTTACTTTGGTGACTCTGGCGCAAAGGAATCGGCCATAATCTTCGCTCACATTCAGTCCTTACATAAGAATGAAAATACAGTGTCTAGGATCTGCCACTTGTCTCTTAAGGGATGGAACACACCAAACCAACAGTTGCCTCGTGTATGTCGGGGGGCTAAAGACATTGGCTAAAGACGTTGGCAGACTGCCGACTTGTTGGTTCGTTCTGCTCCTGCAGAAACGTCCTGAGCAACGGACGTTACCTGATGTTCCCAGCGGCTGTTCGTCACCTTGCTGTGTCCCAGCCCTAGGGGCGCCATCTCGCCAGTGAACCATCTCGGTTCCTCAAGTAGCTTTCCTGTTTCAGATGATGCCACCAGAACATGATCACAGCATTAATATTCAAGATATCTTGTCTTGATATTTGTATAATTGTTTAATTCAAAGGAATTATACAATTCAAAGGAGACCTGTTGGCTGTCTTTATGCCAGTGGTTAAAGTGTTACTCCCAAAGGGGGGCATCACGATGAAAGTGGTGTTTCTTTGATTTGTTGTGTTTTTCCTCCTTCTGGTTTGGAAGACCATGAAGACCATGAACTGACCTGATCCAACCACTGACCCCCGACCCCAATCCCATCCAGCAAATCCAGGATAAACTGGACCACCGACGGTGAGCCGGACCGGATCACCCAACATCAGCGAGTTTCCATTCATTCACTTTCTACCAATTATCCATGTAGCCTTGCATATCAGAGGGCTGGAGCCTATCCCAGCATCACCGGGTGAAGGCAGGGTAGACCCTGGACAGTTGTACCATTCATTGCAGTCCTGACATATAGAGACAAACAACCATGCACACCTAGGGGCTACTTAGAGCACAATTAGCCTTACTTAATTAACCAAACTCGCGTGTCTTTGGACTGTCGTCTGAAGCCAACCCACGCAGACTCAGGGAGAACAAGCAACCTCCACACAGAAAGTCCTGACCCAGGCAGAAATTGAACCCAAAACCTTCTTGCTGCTCCAAACACCATGATTTTCTTTCTCGCTTTGCCGTGGCAGCAGAGATTAAATGTTGCCAGCAAAGACGTGCAGCCATAAAATACGACCCGTTGCAAAAAAATAAATATATAAAATTCTTTGGTCTGATGGTCTGGCCTGGTTCCACTCTATGCTGTAATGCTGTAGTCCTGAGAACCAAACGCATGAATCAGGGCGACTTCGCCGTCTTGTGTATTCAGTCATACATGTAATTTCACACTCTCGGTCAGGAGTATTTGTTTCTGCTTCCCAGGTAATTGGGATCTTTTTTTTAAATTTTTTTATTTCCACCTTTCACCTCAACCTTTCCTGAAGCGCGTCAGTAGTTTTTTTTATTGACAAACGAGAGCCCCGTTTTAATTATCCAGAACTCAACCTCCCTCTCTGGCTTTCAGTCTCGGCGGTGTTGCTCCGGTGTAATTTAATTTACCCTCTGCCCTCCTCGGTGCGTCGGCCGTGCCTGGCCATGTGGGGGCAGAGCTATTATTGGAAACACAGAACACGGTTTGATTAATTCACTGTGTGTTTGATTGCTGTGGCTTTCACCAGGTTCTGCCTGATCTTTGTTTTATGATAATTGATCTCCCGGGGTTTAGTTTTGGATTGTTTAATGTTTCTCACTTCATCAGCATCTATCAGAGCCAAATGCAATCAGGCAGATGTGTGCTCATCCTCTCTGAAGCAGCGACAAGATCAGATTAGCTGCAGAATTAAACTCTTGTCACTTGCAAACCAGTTAATATTGATTGGAGTTTGTACAGTTTGAAGTGTTTATGCTTCATATTTTCCAGATACGTATATTTGATGCCCAAGCAATGGCTTCCATGGGAACCTGTAGCTCTCGAGCTTTTCTCCACCGTTGTTCACGTAAAATTATACTGGATTAAAGTTACCTGTGATTCTTGTCCGAACATTAGTTTAACATTATTAAGAGCTCATATTATGATATGGGGACATTATTGAGGAGTTTGGCATCTTCCTCCTCTCCCTCTTCTTCTTCTTCTTCATCTTCTTCTTCTTCATCTTCTTCTTCTGCATCTGTAAGTATAAGTAACACCCCTGCTGCTGCTTCCTCTAATAGCAGTGGTGCAGAGATCCATTGTTAAAGAAGTAATAATGTTACTTTGGGATTACTTCATTACAAATAAATGTCCTGCGTTCATTCATTAAACCTACATTCACTAAACCTCTGTATAATTAGCAAAAAGTACACGACTAGTAAAGTACTGCACAGTACAATATTCCCTGTTCACTATAAATTTCACGTATAAATGTTCGTAAATGCCTCTTAAAATATCAGCTAATATTCATAACGTTAACAGGTTGTCAGCTGTCATTCATTAACTATATTTAATGTTATATATGATATTAGCAAATATCAGCAATCATTGTTAGTTTTAACACCGTCATCAGCACGTAAGGAAATATGTCTGTTTTGGAGGTGAAAAGCATTTTGTCGAATAATCAAATCAATGTCTGTTAAATTGACATTTTGTTCACGCTGACGTGAACAAAATCTCACTTTTTCTCTGCTGTTTTCTCCGTAAAACCATCTTGAATAGGTATTTTTACTATGCCGCTGCCGCTGCAGTGACCCCATTTTCCTAATGAAACTTCACTGAAAGGCTTTACAGTTGATTTCTTGGTCAGAGAACTACTCCCACAATTGCCCTTGGGGGGGAAAAACGCACACATCAAATTTGTCCTGGTCCACAGCTTTGTTACCCAATTTATTGGCTCTGGCTGCTCGGCACCACAGGTGATACTCGGCGGCAGAGACGAGTACGACTCCTCCCTCAGCGTCAGCAGCAGCAGCAGCGGGACGCCGTGAGTGGGGGGAAATCGGACACGGTGTCCCGGGCGCTCGTTAGCAGATCGCATGTTTCCTCTGTGAAAAGGCTGTGTTCACCTTGTCTCACTAATGGGAGTAATTTCAAGCTACAAGATAAAACATGAATGCATCAAAACAACGCCAGCGGCTTGTTTACTGCCAATACCACTAAGCACCCAAAGGAAGGAGTGAGGTGGAAAAGACACATTAAAAGCAGCCATCTTGCTCACCTGCCAGCTCCCTTTGTTTGTTTCCAGCATCAGTCACACTCAATATTTCCCCGCCTGAGGTTTTTTAGCACGTTCTGAAGTCTGAAGTCACCAGCCAGGTGTTGTCTCATCTTGTACTGTCAGATGGCTTTCTTTTTAAATCCATACAGATGCTTCCTCCTTTTTCTTAATAACCCCAATTCTCTCTCCCTCATGCCTCGCCGCTGTGAGGTTATTGCATGACATTAGCACGAATAGGGCTTAGTAGAGGTCTTCGGCACAGATTAGGATCGCGGTATTTTAGCCGTGACCTGCAGTAGGAGACATGCTCTGAGAACTTTTCATTTGTCTCAGGACTAACTTCCTCCACTCAATTACTCTTTGAACTGATTAAAATTCATTATTTCTCAGTCTACGGTGGAGGAAGTGGGAAAATTCACGCTAACAGAGGTTTGAATTCAATTATGTCGTTTTCTAGATTAAATTTTGTCATAAAAGATGCCAGTGCTTGTTTTCAGGATATTTCTTAATGGAAAGAAGAGGAGATATGACATCCATCTTTGTTTATGTCAGTGGAATAAACCCAATGTGACGTGACCCAGTGCGTTGGGACTAACATTTTTAAACCTCAGGTGGCATCACATTGATCGCCACCTGGGTGTTTCAGAGCTGTGAGCAAACATTCTTCAGGTTAACACCATGCACGACCCAAATACTCCAACACTGCCTGTGCCACATAAAGGGACAGCATGTCAGCATGCAGTTAGCATTAGAAGTTAAAATAAGTGAAAATGCACTCAGCTGAGCTCGTGCCCCTGCCATAGGTGTATATATATCTTTGAAAACTGATCCAGATCTGGATCAGGACCATTTTTGATCATAGCGTCAGACCAACAGACATAGAGAGGTCCAATTGTTGTCATTTTGTAGCCAACAGCACTGACTACAGGTGATTAACCTTTTGGGGTCTCTAGGTCAAATACCAAGGACACTGAAAGGTCAAACCTGTTTTTGGACATATCGCTGCAATGAATTGACATGTACAGGTTAACATCATCTCTAATTAACTAACTAGTCCTCCGCCTCCATCTAACTATCTACTCCCCCATCTCTAACTAACTAACTCCTGAGAGTATCACCAGGCCACAGAGTCTTTCTTGTCCCATGCTGCTCCTTAGATAGGTCTTAATGACCTTCAGTTTTAAGTGTAAAGTGTAAACTTCTTTTATCTTTCTTTTTTCATTCAGAGAAAACCAATTGAGAACAAATCTCCCATTTCTAACTGTGTCCTGTACAACAGAAAATAAATAAATGAATAGAAATATTTATTTGTTAGAATAAAATCAAATCAAATTTTATTTGTACAGCCCAAACTCACAAATTACATATTGTCTCACTGGACTTTTACAAACTGTACAGAACCACGGAGGATAGATATCACTTGTAGAAAACAAAACAACATGACAATAACAGATTTGTAACAATGTATAAGACGTCCAGGAGCCCAAAGTGGGATCAGTCCAGATGTCTGAGAACTCTATTGATCCAGTCACTGTAATCCCTGGATCCAGATTTGCGCTGAGCCATCCAGACTAGGATCTCCTGTCCTAATGTGTTGGCGTCAGGCAGGACCACAGAAGCAGCTCCCACAGCGACTTAGAAAACAGAGCAGAGTCAGAGTCAGAGGAGGAGGAGGAGGAGAAGAGAGGAGAGACGGGTATCATGGAATATCCCCACGGCAACATAAACCTATAGTAGCATAACTAGGGGCTAGATAAGCCAGCCCAACTATAAGCTTTATCAAAAAGGAAGGTTTTAAGCCTACTCTTAAAAGCAGAGAGTGTGTTTGCCTCCCGTACTGAGACTGGAAGATGGTTCCACAGGAGAGGAGCTTGATAGCTGAAGGCTCTGCCTCCCATTCTACTTTTGGAGATTCTAGGGATCACCAATAATCTGCATCCTGAGAGTGTAAGGTTCTGGTTGGGTTAAGATAGGGAACTATAAACTCTTTAAGATATCATGAATAGCTCCGTAGGTGAAGAAAAGAATTTTCAATTCCACACAGGAAGGCAGTACACATACATAAATACAATCAGGAATGTTTTACACAAGTAAATCTTAAAAAGAGATAACTTACCAAGAAAGAAAATATACTTTAGATCCACGCTGAATGAGGCTGCCATGGTGGGCTCCACGGTGAGCATCTAGGCCTGATCCTTCACAGTTGTTTTCCTCTTTTGGATCTAAAGCAGGTCTGAATGCAGTCAGTTGCTCTGGAAAACTCAGGGATAAATCTCTGCTGTAGCGGTCCGTGAGGTGCTGTATGTCCTGATGAAGTGCATCATCCTGCGAGGGGGATCAGTGTGTCAGGCTGGATAACCTGAAACAGGTTGTTGGTTTCACGTATAAAGCCAGACTATATAAAACCACTTGTGTCAGTAAATGAAAATGACCCCTCTATGAGTGGCCCACGGCGGATCGTTTGTGGACACCAATACCCTTAGCAATAATTGGGCCTGTGGGGCCATTGCTATTTTAGGTTTTACTAAAACTCAGGGAACCCTCGGAGGGGTTTCCATCCTAAGGGAAACAAAATCTCTGACGTCGTGGCACTTTTTGGGTAGGATGGGGGAGGAATGTTAACGGTAAATACTTTCACTGTAGCATCATCTTTTAGAAAGCTTTAATCCTAATCCACTCGGCATTATGGCTCCAAACCTTTACGAGTCATTCGAGCGCAGATGCTTCATGAGCCCATGTCCAACAATATGCAATAAACTGTTGTTTAGAGATTGTTCACGTCTGTGACTGACAAACCTTCCAGTTGAGTTCTCAGCAGACAGGGAAGGGAAACAAGTTTTTTGTCGCGCGACTCATCGTCTCGATCAGCTCAGCTCGCCGTTACAGCTGCTGGATCAACGAGCGTTTGACTGCTGCTTGCAGCTTCGCTCAGAAACCTTTACCCGAACTGGGATTCTGACGCCTTCGGCCCGTGACGCAGCGTGCGGTGATGCCTTGCTGTCATTTGTGGCGCTCAGGGTCACTTTCACGGCTTCATCCTTGTGGAAACCCAAAAATTGTCAAAAACGTGTGATTTTTTTTTTTTCCCCCCCGACACATTTTTGAACCATTCGGCTTTCCATACATGTACAGTGTTCTGTGAAACCCGACCGGAACCTCCACTGAAGACTCCACTTCCTGCCTGTAGATCTACTTTAAACAAGGTGCCTGGAGTTTTATGTTGTTTTCATAACCAGCACAGACAGTCAAAAGGTAAAGTCTTCACCAACAGCAGAATTTAGGAACAAAAGAATGTTCAGAGAGTTTCTCTGTTAGGGTTAGGGTTTGACCCACAGTTTTATTTTTCACATTTCGCATTTTTGCTTTGCCAAAACAAGTGAGTAAAAGTCGATTCATGCTTTGTAATTAATTCCTCAAAATTAATCGCATTTTAATCGCGTTTCAATATTTCACATGAGAAGTAACAAATTTAACTTTGGCATATGAGTAAATCAATATACATAAGCTTAAACGTCAAAGTCGAGTACAAAAAACAAAGAGCAAACATGGTTTGGTCCAGAAAAGTGGAATTTCTGACCATAGAAAAATGACAAAGTATTGATTGACTTCAATTGCTCCCATTTTTCAAACATCCTGTATGACAAACCAGACTGAACACAAATCTTTGTTGCAGCAGATTAAGAGGTTATAAATGTTGATTTTCACAGATTATAGTTAGTGAGTCATTCCATGTACATGAAAATAATCCCAGTTCATCTCCGAAGTGCCTGGAGTTGCTCTTCTCCTGCATGCTCCAAGCCAGTGATTGGAGTTTCCAGTCATCATCTATAATATGATTTGTCACACCGAGGTCACTGTTGTTGCTAATAGAAGTTCAGTGATCCCAAGATAGAGCCAAACCCTGTTTTACTTCCCTTTAGTCCTCATACAGCCGCTGGGTTTGTTCCCACATTGTCTCTCTGAACAGAAGTTTGTGATTTGCGTCAGACAAAGAGATGTGCAGCGCCTCTTGTAAGCCCTTATCTTCCACCACAGAGAGTCTCTACAGAACACAGCATCCATCTGCCAGTGAAATGGTCAATTTGTCCACCGTGGTTTTCGTCACTTTGTTTCTCAATCTGAACCCCGACTTGTGGTCGAGTGTTGACTGGCTTCACTTCTTGCTTGTACTGGTAACGTTACCATCTTTACGGCTAAGTTAATGTTCCCGACCTGCGTTAGCCCCAACATGTTGTGTGTCGAGGTGGTAACGAAGGCTGCAAGTACTCCTGCGATAAGCAAACTCCTTCCTGTATAAAGTGCAAAGAACAGCATTTTTGTTTGTACTTCCATCTGGAAGTTTTTTTAAATTTCCCTTTCAGCAGTTCAGTCTCATCTGCCTTCTCCATCATGCTAATTATGGCTTTGACGTCAGATTGTGCGTCGGTATCATCTGTGTGCCTGGAACTCGTGCACTGAGAAATGTTCAGCGTTGCAAATTAAAGTGCGATTAAAATGCGTAAACTTTTTTAACACCTTATTTTTTCTTCACAATTAATGAATCATTAAATTAACGTGTTAAAGTCCCATAAAGACCCATATAACATTTCTTTTGAAATACCAGCTAGTTCCAGCTGTCAGCAGCACGGAGGCATTAAGTTTACTGGTTGTCTGTTCGTCTGTCCAACCGATTCTTGTAAACTTGACCCTCAAGAACATTTTGAGGGAATTTCATCAAATCTGGTACAATTGCTGGCTTACACTCGAAAAAAGCATCATCAGTTTATTTTTCGACAGAGGTCAAAGGCCAAATTTTCAGTCAAAACTTAGGATTTCATATGTTTTACTTGGAGTTTTTTCAGTCTCACAGTGTTCTGGTGTCGCCTCTACGTCCTTCTATGTCCCGTGATTGGCTGAAAAGTATCATCCTGATCACAGAACCTAACGAATGTGCAAAAGTCTAATCTTATTTCAGACCACTGAAAGTACAATATTCCTGACGGTTATTAGCTTTAAGTGTGAAAAAGCAGAATCCACAAAGTCAATCAGTTAAAATCCGCTATTTGGAACTCAAAATGAAAGTAAAGTTACGGAGAGTTGAAGTGGTTACGGTACAGCCAGTGAATGAACAGCTCACCTGGTTCAGTATTTAACCTGCGAGGCTGTGATGTGCAGTACGGGGATCAAACCTGCTCGATTAATGGCGTAAATGTGAACGATCGTTAAGGAAAACAAAAATGTGCCTCTACAAATGAACTTTGGCTGAGTGCTCTGCCAATAACGAATCAATATGTCGCCACAACTCTAAAACAAACGAAAGTGTTAGTTCATTGTTTGTTCCGTGGGAGCAGAGACATATTTTCACATTGTAAAGCAAATATTATCAGCCTCATTAACAGGTTACATGTTTACACATCCAGTAGACAGGATATAAATTTAAATAAATTAGCTTTTCTGGCCGCCCGATGAAAGTACGTAGAATATCCTGTCTCCTTTTTACTCCGTGTTTGTATCCACTGTGTTCACCGTCTGGTCTCCATTTGTCGCTTTCTGCGTCTTATTTCATGGAATTTAAAAAGTGAGTGTCAGGTGATGTGCGGTGGCACAAAGAGTGAAGAGCCCCAGGTGGCGTCTTCACCGGGAGACTTCGGTACATGTCCTGTGTGAAATCAAAAGTTAAAGGACAGTTTCGGTTTATTTTTAACATAAGCCCTTTTTCCTGGTCCCAGAGGGTCTCAAATTTTAAAAATTATTCCAGCATGGAGTTTGGCGGCCGGGACCGTTCAGTAACTGTGAGTGTATAAAACTAATGTCTGCGCTTTTATGGACTCTCAGGGTGCCGTTTCCTGATGTTACAAGAAACATTTTTTTTTTTTTTTTAACCCTAACCCTGTCTATTTATTCCAATTTGATTAATTAGAAGATTACCACAGCTTGGAATAAATACATCTACACAAATTAGTTTTCCTGTCAGGAAAAGGTTGGAATATCACAGACTTTACATTCTTATCAAACTAACTAACAGTGTTTGTAACTGAACTCCAAACTGGAGTCATTTTCATTTTCATTTAAAAAAAAAGAAAAGAAAAAAGGTTATTTTTAGACTATAAAAGAGCAGGAAATAGGGCTTAGGTTGAAAAACAATCTCTTTTAACAACCAGTTCCAACCAAAATAGAGTTTTTACTGATTCCCACATTGTGTACGTAATTCGAGCAGCGTGACTGAAGTTATTTTGGGCCAAACCATGCAAGCATGAGACGTGACGGTGAAGGTCACCTGCGCACTGAGCGTTCCTTGGCTGCATGTTGTGTATGTGGCTGAGCACAGCGGCGTCGTGCTCAGCGTCTCTCTGCCCGCGTGTATCCTCAGGTCGCAGGAGGCTGATCAGGATCAGTGAGAGCAAACAACTCGCAGGCCGACGTCTGATGATGGTATTTTCCGTCTGTGTCACGTTTGTCAGGATGATTGACCTCCGGACGAACGCAAACAGTCACCTGCTCCCTCTTGTTTCTGTGTGTTTTTTAACCTTTAAAACTGTCGTCAAACACTTCTTGGTGCAGTGTTTATATAAGACTCATCATGTTTTCTTTGTTATGATAACCTGGTCGAAACAAACAGCACACAAATACGACAACTTTACACATGGACCTACAGTATCTGCAGCTCATTGAGCCCAGGTCTGTTTCTACACGCTGTCCATCCTGTTAAGGCACATCCACATTCATGGTGGCAAAATGCAGGTAACGTGAAGTGAGTGCAGTTTGGTTTAGGCTACAAAACAATCAGGAGAAGATTGTGTTAAGGATTAGTAATACTCATATGTCCAGGTAAACCTCAAAAATAGAGGGGGCAACATATCAGCAGAGTAACCTCCAACTGTTGTCACTATACTGCCTGTTGCAGTGATGTTGGACTGTGATCAGTTAATTTCATTCATGAAAACTATCCGGAAAAATGTCAATGACCTTTTCTTCTTTACAAAGACCGAGCGAAAAGTTGAAATAGATCTTTAATAACAGCCGTGACGGAAAGTGCAAACCCTCCATGATGTCGGTCGGTTGGTTGGTTGGTTTCTGAAATAATCTGCTGTATGTTCACTGCTCACACATTAAGCATCACGATGGTGACGACAACACAAACCGTACAGAAATAGCTTGCAAAGAATTTTGAGTCAAAATTGGTGAAAATGTCCTGGCAGGATCCCACCCTGCCCGAACATCTGTGACGGTGAAGTACAAGACTCACAGCCTCCCACCATCCTTATATCCTCATCAGCGTACAGACGACGCCCTCACTACAGCTTCGAGCTACCTCCAGTCTCCAGGCAGCCTTTAACACCATCGCCCCTCACATTTTAGTCAACAAACTGTCAAAACTGGACTTTTTCCTCCTCCACCCTCAGCCTGAGCACCGGCTCCCCGCAGGGCTGTTTGCTCTTTACATGACTCTTTACGTGACTGTGCTCACCAGTCGATCACCATAAAGTTTGTTGATGACACCACCGTGACACGCCTGTTGTCTGAATGCGTGGGCAGAAGGTTTTGTCTTTTCTTTTTTATTAAACAGAGGAAAAATATCCATGTTTGTGTGGACGGAATAAAAGAATAAAAGTGACTTCACGTGATTAAAACTAGTATTTTCCTGTCAGGACGAACCTAAATCAGCAGCTGTGATTATCTCTGGTTGACTGTTAGCCTGCAGGGTCACTGCGACCGTTGCTGCGACCTGGCTGATGGTTGCCTCCTGGTTTCTATCTACGGTCTCAGAGGAAAGAGCAGCAAACAAACATTTTCTGAACGTTTCAGACAGATTTTCGGTCTTCCACCTATCCCAACCTCTGCTGGGAGGCGTTTGAGTGTCTGTGGAGAGTTTTAATATTACACCATCACAGCAGCCGCGGAAGGAGCTTCAGTAAGATGTGATGATCAGCTTTTCTGTCGCTACACCATCACTCTCAATATGTAGAGTATTCAAACTCTGCATATTTAGTCACATATACTCTTTCAGTTCTTGCTTTCGTCCGTTCTCAGCTGTGGCTGAGCAAGAGAGTCCCTGAAAAGAACAGACCTTCAGTATGTTCAATGATCCAGTTTTCAACGGTTCTCATCATGTCACGTTACACTAGGCCATGTTCAGTTGTGCTACATTACAAAAGGCTCAGTTACATTATGCTACGCTTTGCTTCATTACGTTCTATTGCGTTCTGTGCCAATATGCGACATTACGTTAAAGTTACATCAAAGTAAATGCATTTCACTAAACAAAGACAGTGAAGAAACCTGAGAAATAATTAAAAATGCCTAGTGCCATTCACAGCTCTTTCAATATGTTAGAACTTTACATTTTTTTTTAATGGAAGGTGATAGATTAGTAGTTGGAACTGTTTGACTTTATTACTGCGAATCCATGTGCGGTAATATTTTGGTATAGCGAAGTGATATTTGTGATAAAAGAGCAGCCTTTTTGACCAAAATGAATAATAATGATATATTAATAATGATTCTTCTTCCATTTTTAAAAAAAAATTTTTTTTTTAAACCTTGCATTAATCAAGCGTTGTCAATAATTACTGTTAACAAGAGGACAGTTGTTCCTCTTAGTCACCCATAAAACGGCCCCGTCACCCCGCGGCTGTGCATAAAACTGTGAGTGAGTCGCCTTGTTAAAATTCTCACCCACGGACGTCTCTGCTCGCCGGGGTCCCATTAGTGCCACACCTGAAGGCAACCTGTTGGAGGTTAGCTGGGTTAATTATTTAATATGCAGGAGTCCTCCTGAGCTGACTGCTAATCAACATTTATGACGCCCTCAAAGTGGTGTCGCAGAGCTGAGAGCGGCTCAGAGTGCGGACGCCACCAAACCTGTCGCTCTGAGGGCGAGGCCCCGCCATGTCTGCTCCGGAAGCTCTAATTATTAAAACCGTTTGTCCATAAACTCAACTCCCATTTTATGTAGCTCCCGCCAAAAATTCATGTAATTTAAATTAATAAAGCAAAGGAAGTAAAAAAAAAATAATTGTCAGTATATGACAGAAATGTGAGGAACACAAGCATTTTAAATGCAATTAAATGTTATCAACGATAGAATAAAAATAAGTAGAGATGAGCAGTGCCATAAATTTATGAAATACGACATAAAAGCCAGACGGAATAAAGGCTTCAAACCACTTCCCTTGTGCTTTATGGTGCTTATATTCATACACACGTCAGGCGTTCTCTCGACTCGTTATAAACTACAGGTTGGTGGATCTTATATAACACATTACGACTACATGCAGTGTATTTACCTGTACAACAATCACCTGTAGTGACGAGTTCAACGTGTGCCGTGTGTGGTGGCAGACGGGGCCCCCACAGGGAGGCTTCCTACTGTCAATGCAAACTTTGCACATTTTAGCGCCACTGCTGTGCTTATAAGTTTGCCAGGACTTGGGGGTCCCCTACAAGGCCAGTAGTGTTTGTTCTATCATCTTAGCCTCAATCAAGGTTCATGCTCAGCAAAAATCTTTCGGTTGAGCTAAGGTCATTTATGTTTATTTCACATTTAGGTCAAAATGCCAGCGACAGAAATAACTGTACTCGGGCTGTCTGACAGGACTACGCGGAATAAATGTAGACATATATTCCATAATTTTCCCGTGTCTCAGTGTTTGAGGGACCGATAAATCTGTGCTGTTTTGGCGAGGAAAGATCTTTTCCAACCCAATTAAGTGGTTTTACATGTATCGTCCTTTTTTTTAGTGTAGAAATGTACAATGCCTTTGAAAACATTTACTTAGGCGATTTGGTCGAACACAAACTTTTGGTCAGGTCTAACAGGCATCGTCGCCTCTGGGAGATGCTGCAGCTGCTTTCAGCCACTTTAAAGTTGTTTTTTTTAAATTTCTATTCATACTGTGCATGATTTTAGTCTGTCCTGCTGTTATGCACCCTCACGACTCTGTAGCTCACCTTCATTGATGCTTTGACTCAATCACATTCTTATTTATGTCGCTGCAGTGACCCGCTCTGCCCACGAGCACCAGTCAGCATCTCATCCCGTCTCATGCTGTCCCTCAGATGTTTTGTTTGTTTATGTGTGTATTAAAGTAAAGCCTGGATTTATGCATGAGCGTTCCTGCGAGCTTGACGAGCCGATTAGATTCCTGAGATCATGCAGCTCATCCCGCCGCCTCGCTGTTGCTGGGAGCAGATTAAGATATTCTGTATTGTATCACTGGCGCAAGTTGTTGACTCTCCAGTGTTCCCCCTGGTGACCGAGGGCTTCCTTCACAAATCCACGGGCTCAGGTCCTGTCCGCCTCCGCTGGCTGACGGTGCATCTATTGATCCAAGATCTCAATCACCGCGCTCACAAGGACAGCAGAGCCCGGACGAGTCTCCCTCTGCACGTCCGTCGATAAACAACATTCAGTCATCAGAGATGAATTGGATCTGATTCAGCTTCAATAACATGTTGCTGCCATGCTGTTCTCTGACTGGACGCAAATTTACACACCAAGTTCAGCTCAAGTGTTGCAGCAACCCACCACTGATATTCTGAGTGTGTGGCTTTGTAGTAATTGAGGCCGTCTTTGATGCCGCAATGGATCTGCATGTCCGCGCTCCCAATTAAACTGTGTTTCTTTCACCGGCTTGATGTTCAATCTGCTGCCGCATCTTTGAAATTGTACAGGTGCATCATTTGGGATTCAGGCTGCAGCTCGAACGAACCGACGACATATTGTACTCACCCCCTCCTCTTTCGTCTGAAGCCATCTGTCGCTCCCGTCTCCATCCTGCACCGTGCATGTACTGTTGGAACTTCAACCGTCAGAGAAACCCAGTGTTCCACAGCTTCGCACACGTGAGAATCAGGGAATCAGGGTGGAGCGTCCAATGTGTTGACCAGTAGCCGAAATCCCTCATTTTCAACTACAGCGTTTTATATATATATATATATAAAGGGTTAATACGTTTTTTTCCATGAATGCACCACTACATCTTATCTCCATGACTCACATACTCATTTCCTGAGCGAACTGTAAATCCACTCAATACTGTGCTTTTAACAGTTGATCAGGGTGGAGCGTCCAATGTGTTGACCAGTAGCCGAAATCCCTCATTTTCAACTACAGCGTTTTATATATATATATATAAAGGGTTAATACGTTTTTTTCCATGAATGCACCACTACATCTTATCTCCATGACTCACATACTCATTTCCTGAGCGAACTGTAAATCCACTCAATACTGTGCTTTTAACAGTTGATGTTGCTCAAATGAAGCTAACCGAAGCTTCTCGCTGCGGTGCGGGTTTACATGCTGCATCATGATTGTTGTGCTGTTCATGTAGATCATTGCCCTCTTTCATTGTTTGTACATAGTTTTTGTCTCATCAGTTAACATCACCCTCCACCGCCATGTTTCCTACTGTTATTTACGACTCCCTCATGCTATGTGCATGTAGAGCTACGCCGCAGTATGTACCATTAGCGCCACCTGCTGTTTTAAATGTGTAACAGGATTCATTTAACATCTCAACCAACCTGAAATGTCACACATTTCCAGGTTTACAACTAACTGGCAGTGTATATCTACATCCCTACTAGACAGATAAGCTAATGTAGAATAACGCATTTTCCACATTATCCACCTGGTATTTTGCCCAGCTCTGTGCTGATTGGCTGTCATATAGCAGCCAATCCTGTGACATCTCGGTAGTTTTGTCTGCCATAAATTTGTTTTTAAACTCTTCGTGGCAAAATCATCTGCCGTTACCGTCATGATGCTTTTTGCAGGGTTCTCAAACTTTACCATCCTGTTCTTGTTCTTTTACCATCCTGTAAATTGATCCAGTTTGCTGTCTTCCGCCTTTAAAGCAGAGGACATTAATGCAGACAAGGACAACTCGCTCTCATGTTTCCTCTTTGGTACAGCCACCATGCACCATCCAGGTTCTTTATGTACTGAGTAGTTGTTCACTTTTCTACACAGATGTTGATTCTGTTTGAAGGTGAAACATTTTAAGTCAATACTCTTGTGCTGTTAGACTGTGATTCACAGTAAAATATTACGGAGGAAGACGGAACTTTGCTTCATTTCAATAAATGAGACGAGTTTCTTACAGCTGCTGAACAATGATCAGATAATTGCTGTTCAGCTGATGAGATGTTCAGCAAACAGTTATTTTGTTCGTCTGCTTATCGAGCTTTGGCATGGTGCCGTGACTCAGCTCTCCGCTCGCTCGCTTGCTCGCTCGCTCGCTCTAACTGAACAGCTCCTGATGAAAGACTAGATAGGACCATAAATCACATTTCCTTGCTGTGTCTTAGTTTTATTTCACTGCAAAAAGAGCTGCAGTAAAAATAAGAATGGAGCTGGAAAGTTGGAAATTGCCAACCATGTCTTTAAAAAGTTTACCTCATTAAAGGAGAACTCCTGTATTTTTCAACCTAAACCCTATTTCCCGGTCTTTCATGCTCTTAAATGTCACAGAACACATCTATGTTTGAAAAAAACTCCAGTCTGGAGTTTGGCTGCTGGCAACATTTAGCTTGACAAAGCTATATGGCTACAAGGCAGCAGCGTTGGACAAGTCAAAACAACACTTTTTTTTCCAACCACTATCTCAAAATGTTATTACAAGTGTGCGGTAACATGGAATAGATGCCTACAGTGTGTATTTATGCCTCCGTGCAGCATCAGCCAGGGTTGTCAGTCCGATGTGCACACTTGCGCATGTGAACATGATATGTCAAGAATGTTTGCACAAATGTCCATTCGGACTCAAACATGAACTGATTAGATTATTGGAGGTCGTAGGTCAAAGGTCACTGTATCTATCGTAGATGTTAACTCACGGTGCATCCCAAACAGGACCAGTCAGTTGCCAAAGGTTCACTTTTTTTCTGAACTTTGTCAGTGTCTACAAAGAGACAAATGAATTTGTGTAGATTTATTCCAATTTAATGTCAGATTATTGGCAGGTTACCACAGCATGAAATTAACAGTTTGAAATAAATCTACACAAATTCATTTGTCTTTGGTAAATATTGGGAAACTTTGGAATAAATTCAGTTCAGCAATTGATGACTGTAAACAGTCCTACTGACCAAATCCATTTTGGAGTAATTTTCAAAAAAAATGTTAGAGTTTGAAAAATACCACCGTTCTCCTTTCACTGATGTGTCACACATTCAAGAAAGATCCTAATCCCCCTTTTTTTCTGTGTTGATCATCAATAAGAAAATCTGAAATTTGCATGGAAGGCAGAACTGTGGAAGAAAGCGAGACTTCATTAACATTAAATCCAAACTGTACTGTGAGGCTTCGTCCTCTTGATAAACTGCTCATGCTGTCTCAGTACGCTGAGCTGGTTTAACCTGAAAGCTCCCAGAGGGCATCAGGACACGTCCGATTTTACGGCTGTTCTTTAAGGAGGCGCGACACAGTTATTTGGACCTCTGACATTGTGCTGAGATTTACTCGCGTCGCTCTCTTCTGGCTCATGCTTCATGCTTTGTCGCTGTCCTGGGACGACCGGTGGCCCTGTTGAGGGCCGTTAAATCTCTGCTAATGCGTCTTGGCACCGGGGACCCACCAGTCGTTTCTTGGCCGTGGGAACTGTGGGAATCGGCTGCGTGTGGAGCCTCCTCTGGATTCAACCTGAGCTTCCTTATCTCCTCTTGTTCATTCTGCCTCCTAATTGGTGCTGGATACCCTATTTCCTTGCCAATTAAAAGGACCAGAGTGACTTGGAGAGGTGGACTTTTGGCAGAGGAGTGTGGGAACATCTTCCCACCAGTGTCAGTTTTCGTTTGGAGCATAAACACAAATCCTGAGAGAGAAAATCTTTTGCTAACAGAGATTAGACCCTCGACGGGGAATCGTGAAGTCAGGTGAAGAAACACATACTTTGGTGCCAAAGATTCACAGCTTCTGGATATCAACACAGATGGATATCACATCTTTATCCTGAAAAACAGGATCTGATCTACTTCATCGGGACTGAGTTAACCACCGCGTTGTGTTCCTGTGTGGTGTTTCTGATTGGTGTACACGTATTTGAAGTATAACAAGTATTTATTGAGTCCTGCCCTTCCAAACCACTTTCGATACAAAGAACTGGCCCGACTCTCTCTGGTTTGGATATCCAAGACTATTTAACCAAAATCGTTTTTTCAACTGCAACTGACTTTCCATTAAAATGTTTGGCAAATTTGAAGTTTTAAGTTTTCAGTAAATTGTACAAAGAAAATGCTCAGTTGTGTGTGTTTCCATCCTCTGCTGTTATTATTATTCGTATTATTATTCACATTCACCTTTTATTGATGTGTCAGCTATTTTTCCGTGTTTCACGTCATGTTTATTAAACTGTAATATTGTCAGAGTACTGAAACTGCACCAAACTTCTCAATTTCAACTTAAACTAGTTTAACTGAATCACTTCTAAAGCCCAAAGAGATAATATCCAATATTTCACAGGATAATCGAAAAAATCCCCAAAGATGAATAGAAATGATGTAGAAAATCTTTTCCATTAAATTTGTGACAATTGTGATTTATCTTTAATGATCCAAAAGTCTAACTTTTTGCTAGTGATTCATGTGGACTTTAATGTCGAAATGAATGTGGGTTTGGGACAGGCAGGCGTGAAGGGCATGAGGCAAACTGAGATTCATAGAGAGGTCTGAGAGGTCGTCAGCTGAGGTGAAAAAGACTCCACAACAATGTTTCACTGCCAGCCTCTCAGAGACTTCCTTCACTTCAGTTCCTATAATAATAATGATTTGCTTTGTGATGACCAGTGCTTGGTACTTAGAAAAATTACTTTGTATGTGACTTTTGTGTTACCAAAACTTGCAGCCTCTTTATGATTTAGGTTCAGCTGTTCAGGTGTGTTCGCACATAAATCATGACCTTCACAGTAAAGAGGAGAAGAAATCAACCGATGATTCTCGGTCCTCCAAGTTTGTACTGAAAGAAAAATACTTACAACCGTCTGAATTCAGGTTAGTCAAATTGAAGACAAGCTTGATCTTTGTTAACGCGCACGTTGATGCATTTTATCATTTACACGTGGAAGCCTGAATGTCCATAAGTTGTTTATCAGAGACACTTCATCGGATGATAATTTTGGGGAATGTTTTGTTCAGGGCACAGACATAAAGTTGTCTGACTAACGGACTATAAAACACTCCTTTGGTCACATTAGTTGTGTTCGACCTGACATGGCACCGTCTCACTGAATGGTGAGAGTAGCAGTGACGCTCATGTAGATGATCTGCTCTGTTTGATGATGTGCAGTATTTACTGTGGAACTGATCACAGTATACATTAATACATGATCCACTCAACCCTTTTTGTCTCTGCCCGCGTCCCTCCTCACATCCATGACGTGTCCAGTCAATTGCTGCGTGGAACAGCTCCTCGCTCAGCCAAGTGCAAACTATTGTTCGCTTTACTTTCACCCAGCAGGAACTCAACAGGTCACCCAGAGGAGTGAAGAGAAGCTCTGCAGGTCGTATCTGACGTGACGCCGAATCTGATCTAAAGCTGACAAAAGCGTACGCAGCACCATGTGACTGCCACTAATTTACGGCCATCACTCGCCACCGTATCACGGATATGATTGGTGTCGTCAGTTAGTTCGACCAGCTAACTTTGTGCCGTAGCGATCAATGCTAATGCGTGTTTGGACCCCAGTACAGGGGGTAATTATGGGATACCTGCCCAGCACGTTATGGATGACCACATTACTGCTCGTCCTCTCGTCCTTCCTCATCCATCCGCACACAGGCATTGTGGGGGGAACCCGAATCCCGTTCGCCTCGGATCAGCCTTGAAGGACCCGGTCCGTCTGGCAGCGTCTTATCACCAGTACTGAACATGACAGTTAATCAGGTGTCAGACATTCTTGGTTGGAGACGGACGGATCAGGCAGGTTATTCCTGTTCAGAGCACCGACAGCAAACCTCCGAACACCCGATTAACACGTTCAACGAAGAAACGTCACCACATAAACACAGAGAGACAAATCCCAATCTGTTGGACCCCAGGTGCTCAGTTGTTTTCTTTCGTCACATCAACAGCAGCCGTGAAAAGATGCTCCTCGTCCTGGATGGAGCCGCCTGCAGGCAGACGGGGCTCCTCCGGGAGCTCTGGCACTGAGTGTATGGGGGGAGAAGAAGATTGTTCTGGCCGTGACGAAGGATCTGTTTGTTGACCCCGTGACTTGGCTGCAGATGGGGAGTTTGTCTGCTCATTGTGGCCCAGCTGCCTGCTTCTCCAGCTTTGATTAGGTAGAAAACAGCCTCGGATGAATGAGAATAAAGTCCGCGTGCGCCGCGTGGTCCATGTGAGCTGTTTGATCTGTGCGATCCGTGCGAACAGGGTGATACGTGTCTGAATGCTGCAGTTGAAGCAATTATCATTGTCTTTTTTTTTTATGACTGTCAGCCTGCTAGATTAAATTTGAGATTGATGAATATCGATGAAATCTCATTAGTCGCATTGTCGAGCTTTTGCTGCCACGGACCCTTCGCCCATGAATCTGCGCCGTGGAATTGGTCTTCTTCAGGTCCGTCGCTTGAAGGTCAGAGGGCGTTAAAGTGGCTCCTGAGGTCCAGAGTCAAGGTTGGACGTGTGAGGACTCAGACGCGCCGGATGAGGTTGATCAGTGATGTGTTTGTCAGCTGTGCTCGCAGTGCCACCCAAGCACAACCACTGATTCACATGAAGGCCCGTCCAGTTGTTCGTGTTCCCCAGAGGGTGACTCTTCCTGCCCAACAACACCAGAAGCTCGTTGTTTGAAAGTAGGCCTTGTGTGTGTGTGTGACTGTAGGGACATTTGTTGTAAAAATGCTGATTATCATGCTAATTAGGCTAACCGTTAGCACCTACCTGTCCAACAGAGAACAGGCCAACTCCAAGTCGCTGTCCAGCGCGTAAAAAACCAACCACATATTCACGCAGGCTTTGGAACAACATTTGTCCACTAGGTGTTTTGCCTCACTTTGCATGTGTTTTTCAGTGCTCTTTCCACCATTACCGTTGGTTCTTATACCTGCCAGGTCGTAACCGATTTATGATGTCCTGCCCTCTGTGTGTGATAAGTGCTTAGGGGCAACACTCCGTTCAAAGGCCGCCTCCCAGGACCGTCCTATAGACAGTGGTGATCCAGTGGGGAAAACCTGAAAAATTATTCAATATGAAACCTCAAATATATGAGATTAATCTGAAGGGATATTTCAGTTCTGGACAATTTGTTTGGGTGATGATTCAAGATTCCAGAAGGCAGTTTAACAGCAGCACAGCATCACGTCTCCTCACTGATGCTGCAAAAATGAAAGACTGACTTGGATGTGTGACTGCTGCTCACGCTTGGGTTGCAAGTATTGTGAACATTTAATTTAAAAGTAAATGTTTACGCCCCATTTTCTTCTTCTGGTAACCTTTATTACTTCTGACAGTTTCTTGGTTTATAACGTTGTGATCGTTGCATTATACTCTGGGCATTTGCGAAGACGGTGAATTTATCACTTTATATATTTTTCCAAACTGGAAAAGTTCCTTAGTGAGCTCCCTGTGGATGTTTCTTCTGTAGGTGTGTCATGAAACGGACAAGACGAAGTCCTGCAGAATGACGACGTAAATCTGAGCAGAAGTAGCGAGCAAGCGTGTTGGCAAATTTGACAAGAGGCTTCTGGAGTTCAGCATGACAAGACTAAAACTAATCTGAGTGTTTGGGGCTGAAACAGATTATTGTACTATTAATTCCTTTGCAGCTGTTTCTGGCACCACATAAAGATGAAGAAAATGTCTGCAGGAGAGGAGTGAGAGCCACATTTTTATCAGCCATTAGTTCATTTCTTCTCACGCATCCGAAGCCGTCATTTCTCCAGCTCTCCTCTGTGTTTGCTGTCCTCCTCCTCTTCGGGACCACGGCTTCAAATCTTTTGCTCCAGGACTTAAACCTGATCGATATTTTGTTATTTGATTGTCCATGTTTCCAAACAAAACCAGGCTCGACCGACCTCGTCCCACTGATCATTTGTGTTGTTACATTCAGGACAGGCCGGATACTTCTGACACGTGACGAATGAAGCGTGCAGCACAAAATAAACCCTGTGCCACTTTTGAGGACAGTTAAAAATCATTCGTTCATAAACAAATAAATGTCTGTGAAGGTTCTCAGTCATCCAGGTCATCTTAATCTCGTTCTGGACAGAGAAGACAGATGGTTTGAAAGAGGAGTAAAAGAGGCCATCTATGTCTATTTGGAGAAGCCTTCTCTAAACAGGGGTGGTGGACTAAGACACCACTTGTCTGCAACCTACAATGCTGTATTAGGAGCCCTCCCCAGGCAGTTTAACCCCCACACACACCTGAGGCCATGTGATCCCGAGGTGTCACACGAAACCAGGGGTGAGGGGCAAACACTCTCGAGTGATTCACACCCGGGCTCTTGTGACCTTAACGACTCACATGATGCCTAGCCAGAGGATCGCCCCCTAGGCTGGGTGCTTGAAAAAAACATCTGATAAATCCATCTGAGCATTCTTGAACATAACCCGCATGAAATACACTATTAATAAATACAAAACTTTACCGCAGTTTTATGAATCGCAATGTGTCCGTGTCCTCTGTGTCTTTTACATTTTTGTGGATAATTCGCAATTTTTTTTTGAAAGCAAACTGTTTTCTGAAATTCTTGAAGATTTATTCGTAAATTCTGTCCAAACATGTATGAAAACTAAATGCTTTGAAGTAGATCTGCACAAATGTGTTTGTTTATTGATCTGCAGGGCTCCACTCCTGAGGTGTGAATTCAGACCAGACTCGCTGTGATGACTGGGATCAATGTTCAGTTCCAGAACAGATACAAGGGCCAATTTTTGTTTCCGTTGATCCTGTCAGAGTTAATTAGGTTTGGACGAAGGAAGACACACTGAGGTTCCTCTCATGCTGACGGTGAGGATGTAATTTGCGAAGGCAGGATAAACCACAGAGCAATTTCCTGCACTGAGATGTTTAACTTCTGTCTACCTCGAGTGCAGCTGCTCAAACTATCAGAGGTCCCTGAAACACGAAGGTTTGCTTTGTGGTCAATGGACTGTTGAGTAAGTAATTTGTGTTCTCCGTGTTAAGTCAGACCTGCACGAATCATCTGCATCATCCTGCGTCAAAATAACATCTGTCTGTCCATCCTGCTTTCACCAAATGGTGAATGAATCAGTGTCTCAGGCCATTTCACATGTTATCAAATGGTTTTGGTATCTAATTTAACATTGCTCACAATGCACTTTTCTCATGTCATTTTAGAATGTGTGCGAGTAAATACGTGGCGAGGAAGCGGACCAATCGCAGCTGCCGGTGTCTGCGTTGCCACAACGTGTCGTCACATTTAACAACTGACACTGATAGGACAAGTATACTGTGAATCGCCCCCAAAATGACAATTATATGAGTGTCGCCTCTCCTGCAAAATGACTGTCAATCAAAATTCAAGCAACTCACAAAGATTACATTTGTAAAATCTAAAAAAGCCGTGTTGATTCTATAATTCTCATTCACTTGAAGCAGAATTTAGCCGCCGGACCGATGGAAGACGCTTGCATGCCCACTAAATAGGTCCTGTTGTTTGGAAGCTCAAGGAAGTGGACCGATTTTGGTGTCGTGCACCACTGAGCTACTTTCATGGGAATGAAAGAGGCCTGGTGGGTTGAGTCTGGCCCCCCCTGGGTAATCAATTTGCACAGGCAGATGCTCAGCAGGGCACAAACTTCTGTGGCTTACAGCATCTGTTCTCTGATACATATCGAGCTACGTTTTCCCCTTTTTTAGCATCGTTTGTTTGTTTATTCATCCACACTTCAGGCGTCGCTCAGAAAATTTGGCAAAACATCGAAAGTGCGAGCGACTCGAGGGAGACGACACCGGCAAAGATCAAGGTGACATATTTATCATCCCTGCTGATGCATGATTCATGGTGCGATGCATGTTTGTACCGACACCCTATTATGGTTTGCAGTCATTTGTGTACATCCTTTCGCCTCTCTCCTTTTCTTGCAGGTGGAGCCGGAGCGCTTTATTGTTCAGAACCTCCGGCGCCAGACAGGTACAGGCAGCTGTTGGCCACCGTTCAGCAAGAAGCCGGGTCAGCGTCCAGATTTACTGTGTCGCAGCATTTCTCAGCGCACGCAGAGCCGTCTGTCTGTGCCCGTGTGTTCACACTCATTCTGGAGAATTTAAAAATGAAACAATAGAAAGAACTGGAACATTTACTGCCTTGAGGACAGTGAAACTGGTGGGTCAAGACGAAGGACTGGACGAAACAAGGTTGCTCTGAACATGACTAAGTCGTGTTTTCTACATTTACTGAGCGTGCTCAGGGGTTAGGAGGTGATGCGCAGAAACTCTCCACCCCGTCCCCGGTCACTTTCAAATGTCTCCACACACGCTGCAGAAAAATGAAAACAAAATAAAGATAAATGGATGAAATCTGAGTTAGTGGAGGGGAGACGAGAGGGCCACAAAGGCGGAGGCACTGTGTGCAGAATCGAGGACCTGTGGGACTGATTGTGGAGCAGAGGTCAAAATGACAGCACACACACTTGGGCAGCGGTTTCCTGTGATATCTATTAAAGTGTCGGCCTCACAAGACGCTATTTCTCCTGTTTCCTGTTGTCCAGACTCTTTGCTGTTCGTGTGGTTCTGCGTCTTCTCGATCTGCTGGCTGCACTGAGAGAGACACGCTGCAGCGTTAACCCGCCGCCGAGGATCAGCATTAACCAAAAGCATTTGTCAGTTTCAGAAGTGATGTGCTGAAGCTCGATGAGCTGAGTGGTGCAACAGATTATTCAAAACTCCCATTTAACTATTTTTCAATGTTATTTTTTGCTTTCTTCCTTTTGAAACAAATGAAAAACACCAGACTCCTGAGGGCATCGTGCTGAAGTGTTTTTTTTTTTTAACTTTGAAAAGGGAAACTTTCTGATACCAACTTAATATTTGTATGTTCCTTCATAAATGTTGATCTGGTCATTTATTAAACTATTAAAAACAAATTTCTATTCCACAAAATTACATATTTAAATTGTTTTTAAGATTCCCTTCATGGCATTAAAATGTCTTGGATGTAATTCCACACACTTTTTCCCATCCACTTTGTGGAGATCTATGAATGTGTTAGTTTAGCCACGCCCCATCTTTGCTCACCACTCTTGTTTTCTGACTTTTAAACTAGTCTACTGTACGCTGCACAGTGGCAAGTTCTGACACTGGAGTAATTCAGCCACACATGTTTGAACCAGACACGGATTCCCAGGAGAAAAAGGAGGAGCTGCTAGTACAAGGTCGCCTACGAGTTGATGCATCAGACTGGTAAATTCAGTTTCTGGGACTTTAAGCCCTGCCCCCAGACCTCAGGATTGGTTCTTTAGGTTTTCTTTTTTGAAGACCCGGGTTGTCTGAATTTGTTTATCCCAGACTGTCATTGGTGGCGTGAAAGCAGAAATCCTCAGCCACGGTGCTGCAGCGTGTTTCAGTTATGATGTGGTTGGTTGTACGTAAAAACGCCACACGGACACGTTAACGAGGTCAAAAACGAGATTCTCATCAGAGGTCGTCCTTCACACAAAAACCTTTAACATCCACTCTGAAACCACTGCACCTCATCATCAGATCTCTTCTGAGATAGTCTGTCTGGCCCAGATTAGAAAATTCTAAACATGCCGAAATGGTCACAGACACTTTGGCTCCTCCCTGTTGAAGATCAAACATGTTTTATATTTAAAATTCATAGCTGAATGATTGTGAGACACAGTACACTCCACAGTAAACCCTCTGTCCCTTAAGCCCAATGCTGGCCAGCATATCGCTGTTGACAGAGACCAAATCTTATCTCCAGCTCTCATCGAAGAATAAACAACCTGTGTTGACAGTCACCTGTTTTCGTTTTGACTCACTGCAGAGATAATGTGGCGTGGTGCTTCGTTCCCTTTGGCACGATAATCTTTGTGTTTGAGCTCAGAAGGAAGAAAAGCTGCGATGTTTCTCTTTGTGTGGGGGATGCAACCCGACTTAAGAATGAGTTCAGATTTTAAGGCTCCTGCAGTCTGAGCCCGGCCGAACAGAACACAGTCTGTATTTAAAGTCCTAATGCTCCTCTCAACTATCACTTATGAGCTGAGAGAGCTGGTCGCCAGGTGAAACCAGACGAAACAACTTCCTGTGTCTCGCCTGCAATGAGTCAGAGAACCTGACCTTAAAGCGTTTATTTTGTCTATTTCTTTTAACAATATGCCGTAAGCTCCTGCTTCAGTGTGGCGTGCACACTGTCAGCGTGAGAGCGTGGCGCTGACGTGGCTGCGGCTGAAGGTCGCGGAGGATACATGGCATTAGAGATCTACCAATCACTTGTTTTGCTGATGAATCACTATCTGTGGAGCTGATGGTTGCAGCCTGTGCTGGTAATGTGTAGAGTGCAAGTTGCTGTACATCCTCATGTTGCACAGAGGCTCCAAACACGAGAAAACAGCTGAAACTGTGAGGTGTTCCTTTAAGACTTCCAGTGTTTCTGGATGCACAATCATCTGACCCGGTATCGTTTTTACTGGCATGTTTTCTCCGTTTGCCTCTCGACGGTATTTTTAAGATTATGTGTCCTTACTGTCTTATTCATGGATTATAAAATACTAATGGCCTTCGGCAAAGATTGTGTGCAAAGAGCTTGTTGTTTAGCCCTCTGGTGGTAACTATAGTGCCTCATCTGCTAACAGTCACAAGGAGGGAAAAGAAACAGTGGATTTGTGGGTTTCCCTGTGCTGGATTTGTCGTTCATGGCAGAGGTCAGGTCGACTCTACAATCCGACTCTACTGTGACCACCTGGCTAGTGAATATTGAAAATATCCTTTGTTGTCAAGCTGCGAGTACAGTTTTTTTTGTTACAAATTTGAGTTCCTGTTTCAGTTTGCTTTGTGTGGATCCGCAGGAAAACCTTTTAATTGTGAACTGGATGGTACTGAACTGTTGGGATTTTGGGGAGAAACAAATGACTACCGGGCCTTTCTGCTCCAAATCGTGAATTTATCGGCCTTTTAAATTCACAGTCAACCTCATTTTGTGGTCACATAGTCCCTCTTTAAAATGTCAGAGACAGTTTTCAGCATCGCAATGGAAACACTTTCTTCCACAGAGCCGCTGGGACAATGATGTTGTGCACAGCAGCCATGTTGCTTGACTTTGTGTGGAAGCTGTGCGGGTCGAGGACTCAGACTTATTTTGCCATTTGAACATCATACATTGAATTGTCCTTTCAGTTGCACAGGTCACATGTCCAGTCAGCCCGATGCTGGTCTTTGGGCTGCGCCTGTTTGTTTTTCCTTTTGAATTCACGGACATGTCAGAGCACATTTTTCTCACGTGCTCGGACCTGCTCCACTTTTATATCCAGCACAAAATGGGCTTTACAGCAGGTAGAGCGTGGTGAAGGTCGAGGTGGCTCGGCTGCCGGCGCTGCGGGGGTTTGCATGGGATAATTTCTTTGCAATAGGGAGGGTTGAACACATAAATGGTTTCTACTTTCTCGCCGATTTCCTCCGGGGATATTTCCACTTCAGAGAAGAGTGGCTGTAAACCCAGAACTCCTTACCTCTCCCTCCCTGTTGCTGTCTTCATCTCTGCTTTGCTGTGTGGGCGTCTCCCTCCACTATGCTTTCTTTTTGCTTCTTCGCATTATATATTTTTTTCTTCATATGTTCTTTTTTGTTGTACATATTAGTGTAAAGCACTCGACTTGTAATGATACAGAATCATAAATGTTCTTCTTGTCCCGCAGTCTTTTCCCTGAGTGAGAGGAGATTAATGTCTCTCTGCGCTCTTTTGCTCAAAGTTCTTTCATTGTGGTTGTTGAAATGTTGTTCAAATTATGTGCCTGTTTTGATATGTTGTACTAAACATAGAAAAATAAACAATTTAAATGCAACCAGATCTATTTTATCTCAAGTTAAAGAGCACTTCAGCACAAAACCATGCAACAGTGGTTCTAAATAAGATAAAAATATGGAAATGGTCGTATCCCAAGTCAAGACTTAAGGAACGTGATTCCCCTGCTAGTTATGTAGGAGAACTGTGACATACATATCTCCAAGCCTCTATTAAACTCTAGTGAGAGCTTGATAAAAAATGTGATGAGCATGATCAATTCAAGGTGTGAGGGTTTAATTGCAGCAATAATCTCTCAGGCTTTGCTTGGCTTTGTTTGTCAAACTGCCAAATAACATCAACATTCTCTATCGTCGCATCATCCAAAAGTTTTCTCTTTTGTTCCACGCTCGTTCAGACTAAATCCTCATTTGTGCAGGCACAGCCTGTTCTCATCACTGTCCGTAACATTCCAACACTGTATCATTTGCCTCTTGTGTCATATCCACACCTGCAAAGGTAACCATTGGTGTCTGTGGCCAACACACTAAATCTTCCCTTTTGCATCTCTAGGTAACACACAAAGGCCTGCACCCGCCTCGACTTCTCCTAAAGTACATGGTCTCTGTTACTTTGATTAGGATTGAGCTCAAAACATCAGTGGAGTTTGGTTAAGTAAGGCACAAAACCTCAGGCCAATCTCTTGGCACTTTCTGGCCTTCGGAAGGTACGTCCCAATACATAATTTGTTCAACTCATCATCTTTACATTGCAGGTGCATTAAACCCTTGTACGTGCACCTTATGTGTCTGATGTGCTGGGGATGGAAATAAGTTCACGGGCAATATATCATTACGTACGGCGCAGCCACAAGGCTGGTACGGCCAAGTGAATCGAAATTTAAAGCCCACAGGTGCATAAATTACAGAATGAAGGTTTTTATGCTCTACACCTTTTATGAATCAAATGTAAGCACAACATCAGAAATGATCTTAAAATTAAGTTTGAGTCTAAATCTAAGGACAGGACGGTATCTCTTAAGTTTGATCAGGAATAGGACTTTGGCTGAAAAACATGGTATTTGAGGTAAATAAGTTCAGTTATATTTTGTCTTCAATAAAGCCCCCCCAAAAAAACGTAACAGGTAAAATGAAGCTTAAATTTGTCCACCCTAATAAAACTCCACTTTGCCATGCACTGTCTGGATGCTGCATACTGTATATCATAGCAGATTTATATGGTCATTCCTCTTGGGTTGTTACTGTGCCACATTTGGCCTTGTGTGTAAGGTCAATGACGAAAATGATCAGGAGTCAACCATCTGTAATGTCTTTGATGGTTAAATCCATAGGAAAGTATGAGGATGAGTCGATTCCTTGTTGCCAGACTCTGGGCTCATTAACTATGGAAGAGAAAACAATTCATGCATCAAGTCAAACTTATGGATGGTTGTGTCTGGAATGGGAGCTGAGGATATGCTTTACGGTGCACTCACTGTAACTACATTACCTGGCCTTGAAGGCGATTTAGAGATGTTTCAAGTAGTTTATGATGTTGATATACAGCAGATTGATATCGTATGGAACAGCTGGGGTTGATTTTCTTTACTGAGCTTGACCGCTCTTTGGCAATATATACCCTTTCCCAAACTCCCTAAACAGATCCACAGTCCCGTGCGGTCAGCCCAGTCTCAGTTTGGTAGTGTTGTGCACAGAGGCTTTAAGGAGCACGACCATCTCCAAAACAAACAAATGGACATTTTAAACTGAGCAGAGGGGCCTTTCAGCCGACTAAAAGATTCTTGGGTCATTCACAGAGGCATCTACTTATCAATGAAGCGAGATGAAACCCATCAGTTTGCTAATCTACAGTCATGTCTTAAGGACATTAAAAATTGGATGTCTCATAACTTTTTAACGTTAAACTCTGACAAAACTGAAGTCATTGTGCTGGGCCCTAAACACATTAGAGACTCATTATCCAGCAACATAGTTAATCTGGATGGCATTGCCTTGGCCTCCAGCACCACTGTCAGAAACCTGGGTGTTATCTTTGACCAGGAGCTGTCTTTTAAATCACATGTTAAACAGATTTCAAGGACCGCCTTCTTTCACCTCCGTAACATTGCTAAAATCCGGCACATCCTGTCTCAACAAGATGCAGAAAAACTAGTTCATGCGTTTGTTACTTCCAGGCTGGACTACTGTAATTCTTTATTTTCAGGTTGCCCTAACAAAATTTTAAAAACTCTTCAGTTAATCCAAAATGCAGCAGTGGGTGTACTGACTAGAACTAATATCAGAGACCATATTTCCCCCATACTGGCTTCTCTGCACTGGCTCCCAGTTAAATTCAGAATAGAATTTAAAATCCTTGTTCTCACCTACAAAGCTATTCATGGTCAGTCACCATCTTATCTTGAACAGCTCATAGTACCCTATCGCCCATCCAGAACCTTACGCTCCCAGGATGCAGGGTTACTGGTGATCCCAAGAATTTCCAAAAGTAGAATGGGAGGCAGAGCTTTCAGCTATCAAGCTCCTCTCCTGTGGAACTATCTTCCAGTCTTGGTACGGGAGGCAGACACACTCTCTGATTTTAAGAGTAGGCTTAAAACCTTCCTTTTTGATAAAGCTTATAGTTAAGGCTGGCCTATCTAGCCCTTAGTTATGCTGCTATAGGCTTAGGTTGCTGGGGGAACACTCCATGATTCACTGAGCTTTCTTCTCTCCCCCCTCTGACTCCGACTCCTTCTCTGCTCCTGTAAATGTCCATATCCTTACACTAACTTTACTTCTTCCCCGGAGTCGTTGTGCTTTACCATCCTGCAGGTTTTTCTAGGTCGCGGTGGGAGGTGCTGCTGTGGTCCTGCCTGCAATAGACTACACCTGCTTCTGTATCGCTACACTTCACATAATCCTGGATTTACAGATTCTACATACTCTTGGACTCAGCAACACCCAGATCTTGCTACATGGAGAACAATGACTCCTGGACCAACAGAGTCCACCTGCGTCTGGATCACTAGACTTTCCATACATCCGGACTCATAGAATCCACAGACTCTGGGACTCATGGATGTTTTATACAGTCTAAGTGAACTGTTATTATCATGTTGTTGTGTTCTGTACAAGTGACATTTATTGCACGTCTGTCCGTCCCAGGAAGAAGGATCCTCCTCTGTGGTTCTTCCTGAGGTTTCTTATTTTCTCTGTTTAGGGTTTTTTAAGTTTTTCCTCACCCGGTTCGAGGGTCTAAGGGCAGAGGTTGTCACATCTGTACAGTTTGTCAAAGCCCAGTGAGATAATGTGTAAATTGTGATTTCGGGCTATACAAATAAAATTTGATTTGATTTGATTTGATCTTGCACTACTTGGAGGGCAATAAGGCTGCATATGGACCAACTAAAAGTTGGACACTTGGAGTGACCAGAAAGTGAAAATTAGGCTGATCACAGGTGCATCTTCACTGATTAGAGGAGCACTTGACAAGAAGGTCATTAATACCAACTCAAAGGGCATTTTGGGCATTGAAACGGATAAAATGGGCGCTGGAGATAAACAGAGAGGAATCTTTCTTGACTGTAATTGTGCTTGAGCCAACTGACAATCAACTATAAGTATGTCTGGATGGATCCCGAGGGCATTTGAGCCAAAGAACAGAACAGTGAAGGACAGTAAGGTGTTTGGACAAATTTTAGATTAAGCACTTGAACCAATCGTGTGGGCACTTTGACTGACCGAACACGTTATCAAGTGCAAAATGGACGTATAAAATGAGACTGATCACATGACTTTTGTATCATGCAAACAGGTGTTTGGGGTGATCAGGAGCATTTAGACTTATTTGAAGAGTGTTTTTACCCCTGAGAGGGGTAAAAATTGGAGAAGACCAGAAAGGGAGTTGGATAGAAGCGTTGTTGGGCTGGCCATGGAGGATTTGGACTGACTGGAAGGTCATTATAGGGATAAACCCAGGCAGCTGTGGTACAGAGGATCATCCTCTGTTTGGAGGATAGGTGGTTTGATTCCCTACCACTGCAGTCAGCATGTCAAATTGTCCTCTCGCAAGACACTGAACTCCAATTTAGATCATCCTACACTAACAGATGTATGAATATGTGTGACTGGGTGAATGTGACAAACATTGTACAGCCCTTTGAGGAATCGAGTAGACTTGACCCCTGACACTAAAAGGTGATATATAAATACAAACCCATTTATCATTTACCATATGGGGATTAGGATTATCCAGAAAACAGGTATTTAGATTGACTCAAGGACATTTAGAAGGACATTTTGACTAACTACAACTCATTGGGATCAAATAGAAATACATTTGGGATTCACTTGAGGGATATTTGGGTTGGTGATATGTAGACCAACTTCTACAGCTCTTTTGACCAACAAGGAATCATCTGACCACTGGAAGGAGAAGGATGTAATGGCCTTTAAACCTGCTACGATGGTCAATGAACTGACTAGATGGTAGACTAGGCTATTTCAAGCCTAGTCTACCATGGACATTTGGACAGACACAAAGGGCTCTTGAGATGCCTTTGGTGGGCGCTATTGTGCAGTTATGACAATGGATATGTCCTTTAAAGGGTAGACATATCATGATATGCTAAACATTTCCAGAAAAACACAACGGAAACACCACTTGACATACGCTTCAGTGGCTGTAGGGGCGGGTGTTTCTAGGAACCAAGATTCATCATGCTGGTCAAACTTGCAACATTTCAATAACACAACCTTTGATGTTAAGAATACCCCGATCGTCATTTTCCAACAAATTGATTGAGTCACATATTTTCAAAAAAGGGGGTGGGGGTGTGGGGTTAAATTGGACAGACATGTTGAAGTTTTTTCTGGGAATCCTGACCTCTTATTGAGTTCACCTTAATGACTTACACGGTTCCCAGCATGCATACAACCAGAGCTGTAATAATTTTTCTCACAAATGAACTCTGTAAAAATTGGTTTGTTTCATGTTATTGTTTTTTTTTTTTTTTCTTTTGGTTAACCTTGGAGCTGTTTCTATCTCATTACCGCAAAGGGAATAGCTCTCCAAAATGATCGGGCCTGTCCTCCTTTCATGTCTCTCCCACATACACATAGAAAATGAAATGGAGGAGCAAGGGAGGAGCCGATTAAAGCACTCCCATTGCCCTTGCAACAGCCATAACCAAAGACATGCAACGCTAAAGGATTAAGTACATGATGAGAGGAAGCAAATGACTGATATGGGACTTTGAAGGTTGATAGCCGATGACATCAGAGGTAGATAACACTGATTATTCAATGTTCAGGTTTTAACAAAGAGCCAATTTGGAGCGTTCACTGGTCAAACGTTTGACAGGTGACAGGTGACAGGTGTTGGCATATAAATCAGTAGCGTGTACCCAGTAAATTTTACCCCGGCCTTCCTTTAAGGTCGACTCTGTTCTCATTAAAATACTAAATGTCTCTCCACGTGACAGAACATTCTCCTGTCGCTCTCAACCTGTCAGGCAGCTGGGTCCGTGGCCCTATACGCCTCGGAGTTTAAGCACAGGGAGCCCCATCCACCCCCGTGGGGTAGTAAGATAAAGAGAGAGGAGCCCAAGTCGGGAGGTAGTTGGAGGGGTCACACACAGGACGTTCCCTGAGGATATTCGGCCTGGCTTTGATGATTTAGTGGACGGTATAATTGCATGATTTCCAGCTTTAGTTTAGCCTGTAATGGATTAATCTATAATTTAACTTTGGCATAGAATAAAATACAATTTCCCTCAATTAAAACACTCGCGAACATCCATTCCAAACGGGGAATTTTTTTTTTTTTTTGCCTTTCAGCAAAACTATGCTGTGCGGTAATTTATTTTTCAATTGGTGTTGTTGTTTGTTGTTATACTATGTTGCTGTTAAATGGCCCTCTTTCACAGCTCTGCACCTGCACAGAGCAGTATAAACTCTCCATTACTGGAGAAGACAACTGCTTTCAGGTTGAGACAAAACCCCCCTCTGTTTCTCCAAAACATAATACAGAGGGTCCCTAATCGCCGCTGAAAAATGGTTTCGCTGCTCCCATTATGTCATCTGATCTCACATCTAGGTTGGATAGAAGAGCAAACTGCAGATCCATTCTTAGAAAATCAGAGAAAAATCAAAACTGATTTCATTTCTATTTTACAGACTGAAGAGGTCTCATGTCATTTCGGTGATGGATAGATTCAGATTTCCCTTTAAAAAAAACAAATTTAGGGAGGAGGAATGAAATGGGAAAACATGTTGACAGTGGAGTTTCTTCAGGGAACATTAGGCTTTTATTGATTTCACCTTGATTACTCACAGGGTTCCCAGCATGCATACAAACACACTGTGGAGTCAGTGCCTGAATGCTAACTCTCAGGAAATCATATTGATGGAAATGAGGCTTAGAAACCTGCAACAACATTACGCCCAACAAGCACAGCATCCAATCAGTCACCAGTAAAGAATATCAGTACCACATTGGAAGTCCTGCTGCAGCCATCGATTAAACCCTTAAAATCTCATTTCTGTTTAGCAAACATACATGTTTTGATTACTTTTTTCTTTCATGAAAGCTTTCTTTGTGGTCTTTTAAAGGCCTGGATATAATTCTACCATTAGCCTCGTCTTGTTGTCTGTGAGGATAGATGAATGTGCTGCTTTAGCCCCGCCCTGTCTCTGCTCAATACTCCGCCCCTTGCCTGCAGTCGAACTGGGCCGGGAATTTACTTCCTCTGTCATCTTCCGACTTTTAAACTAGTCTACTATACACCACACCGTGTGAAGTTCTCCCATTGTACTAATTCAACTATGCAATTTTGAACCAGACACAGATTCCCAGGAAGAAGAGGAGGAGCTTCTTGTACCAGGTCTCCTACAAGGGGATTCATCAGAATGGTGAGTTTCCTTTCGACGACTTTAAGTCGACAGGATTTCTTAGATTATCTGCCTAGAATGCCGGGGGCCGCAAAATTTGTGTTTTTGGAGACTGTCATAGTTGTGTCACTCTACGTGATGTGTCACAACATGCAAAAAGCGTCAACAAGGTTAACAACATGATTTTCACTGGAGGCGGTCTTTAAATGCGTTCTGTGATTGGTTGTTTCAAAGAAATGCAGAAAAATATAATCTTTACTGACTGGTTTTAAAGATTTTTAAACTTGGCCTATTACTCCAACACACTTATTGATTTATGGGCCTCTGATATAAAAAATATCTGTTGCAGTCTATTGATTAGATATGTATTATTATTATTGTTACATGTTCATTGGTTCCATTTGGTTTACCTTTACTGTCCCCCATATCTTAGATGTTTAGGTGACACATGCTATCAGAGATTGGAATATAAGACCAACAGCACACTTACCTCCTGTTTTCAAACTGCTGATTGTTCTTAGTGGAGCAGTTTGGGGAAGTGCTCATGTTTATGACGTTATTTTGTCGATATTTTCCCATTTTCATCTTGCAATTTCAATCAGTTGAACTCAGTTTATTCTCATCCACACTCACAACCTCTGCACCCTCTTTTCAAAGTGACTCTCAGCATCTGGGAAAATGTATGGAGAATGAGACAGTTTATTCAAAGCGTGAATGTCCTAACAATTCAGCCATGGAGCTACTTTGGAGACAAACATGAGGCTATGGAGGACAGTGTGCGTTTTTAAGATACATGTTATTAAATGCATATATTTCCATACCGAGAAGGAAGGGAGTTTTCTGGCATTTAATAATCGCCAGAGCCTTTCTCATGATTAGAAACGTATTGCAAAAACAATGCTCTGGTCGGGCACCACTTCCACGGATGTGTAATTGGAATGCAAGCTTGAATAGCGTGAATATGGCTGAAAGGAGAAGTGAGAAGGTTATAAGATCACCGGTGTTTCCAGTATAGAGTTGCTGACTTTTGTCCTAATTGATCAAACCGGGGCTTAATTAATGGCATGCCACTTTAATGGAGAATAAATACTCATCAATGTCACGGGGTGGCTGCTGTGAGTCGGCTCCCTGCAGGAAACAGGAGGAGGATAGGGCAGCTCTCGTTTGGATTTATATCCTGAGATTCATAAAACACACCGCAGAGAGCTCTATGGTATATCTTCTGTGGCAGCAGACATGACATAGGAGCTCTCAGAGTCGTGCTCCAAATGTAAAACATTTACCAGAGGGCACTCTGAAACTTTCCCCCACTCTCCTTTCAAGTGTCACATCAAAACGTCTGAAAGGTCATTTATTTTTCACGATCGAAGCTGATGGCAAACATATCATCAGTGCTGTCACAGCGAGGAGAAGTTTGCTTGGTCGTTGCTTTGAATACCTGGGCCAGACAGCAAAAAGTGGTTTTGGAGGGAGATATCTGAAAGAGCTCAATTTAATGAATGTGGATAAAAAAGTTCAGGGGAACATTGCACAGCAGTGAAATTAAAAAAGCGTTGTGCTACTTGTAATTAGTATTTTTATTGATTTGTTTTTTTCTAATTGACATTTTAAGTAGGCGTCCCAGACAAAGGAGGGATTTTTGGCTCTGATGGAATGATGCATATTATAAAACTGCACACTGGACCTTTAAACTAATCAGGCTCAAACAACTTGAGATTCAACAAATTCCACGCCAGGCATGTATAGATCCACATACATGTGTGAGTTACCAGCACTCTCTCTGTTTGCATCAACTCTTCCCCTGCTGTCCAGGCCATCTCATCTGGCGCTTGAGTTCAGAGGAAGGCCCCTCTGGAACCCGGACTGAGGCCTCATATTAATGGATGATGGAAATCAGGCTTCGATTGTGGCCAACCGTCTGCTCCACAGAGAGCTGCCGTTCCTGCACTCTGTCCGGCCCTGAGCGCCTTCCTTCGTGCCAGCACACGCTGATCACTTTGCTGACGGTTCAATCTAACCCGGGGTCCAGATGTCGAGGCATCTGCCTGCTAATACATTGTAATGCCAGGGGCCGTCCCCCGCCGGCCTCCCTGGATCCGTCCTCTGTGGCCTAAAACCGCTTCATCCACTCAATCAAGACAGGCAAACTGAATGACATGAAAGTTTTCAGTTTTCATGCAGTAGCACTTGTTACTCAGCCAAGTTATCAGACATGTTTAGTGTCTGTGATGATTTAATAGGACTTTTTGTGAGGGTTTAATCAGTGATGATTGTATCATGGCTGCCCTGCGCTGCTCTCTCTGACTCAAAGAGGATAAGTGTGGCTCCAATTTCATCCTCTAAGGCTTGCTGATAGAACTTTTCGTCACTGGATGAGAAACAAGATTGGGTCCAAATGCTCCATTTAATATATGCAGCAGTGAGCGGTGCTGGTCAGAAAGCATGCAACACAAGGGTTGTGAGACTTGCATACTAAATGGAACGCAGCCATGACAAAATGCTTTGGTTACACATGTGCCTTTCTTGCTCTGACACGTGAAACTAAAAATGCACATAACCAAACCGCAAATACACAAGACACAAATACACACGGTTGTAGAAAAAAACACTGTCAATAAAAATTGCTTGTCCTCACCACACGGAACATCACGTACATAACAGCTCATTAAACTGCTTTATGTACAGTATTATAGATATGATTTACAGTCTGACATTTTTCAGTGATGCATCTACAAGAAAGGCCAAAGCAAAACTTTTTAAGTTTCAGTTTGAACTAAGTTGTCAGAAAAAAATATTTACTGTGAACATTTCTGTAAATGGTGACTAGATCAACATTTCTACAATTACTGTAAGTATTAAACTGGTATGTTGAAACTTTTCAACAATTAAATTTCCAATTTCCTGTTGACAATGCTATGATAAAACGAGAAAAATTTTCACAAAATACGCCTATTTTCAAAATTAAAACCAGTATTGAGTTCTGGGCCATTTACCTCGAAAAGGCTATGTAGTGCAACAGCACTGTACACCGTTGGTATGATACTGCAGGTATGAAACAGGGAAATTTCCCTGTGATTTGCAGGTGCTAACAATGGCGGCATTTCATGCTTACGACTGGGTTGCTTCATGTTTTTTGTGAAGGTCAGTGAAGGTCACTGTGTAAGATGTGGAGCCATAAAAATGACATATAGTTCTGTGGGCTTTTTTGCTGGATGCGTGCACATGTTTACAAAGGGCAACTTGTGAACATGTAGACGACAAAACGTGTCCACAAATGCAGAAAGTGTAGCACAGAATCTACTTTGCATTTGTGTCTTTCTTGAAACAGTTTCAAGTGCAGCATTTTGATCGAACCACACAGTCGAAGCGTCGAGGACTCAACACTGTTGCTGTCGTTCGTACCGGTCTGCTTCAGTGCCGAATCTACCACATCCTCCACTGTCTCCACTTACAGATAATAGTTCAGTTCACTCGCTGTAACAGGTGGTCATGCTTCTGCTGTCCTCACAATAAAAACCTTTATATGATGAGTTCTTTCCTCATTTCATAGAAAAAACCCCTAATCCCTACTGTACAGTTAAGCATTATTGTTATTTGTCTCCATATAACAAACATGAGTTGGCACCTGTGTGACTGGCTGAGTTGGATGAAAGTTAAGAAATCTTTTTCATCTGCTGTTCCTACTATTTTGTCCAGCCAGTGCCTGCAGCTTTTGTGATTCCCCTCCCCCGAGCTGTCAGTGCTGCGGAGGAAGGGGAGTTCAAGGATTCATCAGACAACCAGCAGGCCTTGCTCCCTGCAGAAACCTGCTCAGCTGGCTGGCCCGGGTCCACACATCACACGTGAGTTAATGAGGAGAGCTTCGACGGGTCAGCGTATGTGTGTGTGTGTGTGTGTGTGTGTGAGAGAGAGAGAGAGAGAGAGAGAGAGACACCGCCGCCCAGCTCTCTGCCAGCTCCGACCATCCGGCTGGTTGGACAGAATGCATCACTAACACGCTGTCCTCAGGTTAAGCAGACAATGTGAAGGGTATTGAAGAGGAAGTAGACCTGAAACAGGCAAGTCGTTCAGGTGAGAACTGCCGTGAAATGTAAAACTCTTTCTTACATTGCAAAACAAATTGACATATAAAGTAAAAGCATTTTATCTTGGCCCAAACCCTTCAGCATGGCAGCAGGATTTATATCCTGCCCCCGTGATGGACAATGAGCTATCTTAGGGCATTTTAGATTGCGCATTACAACCTTAGCATTGTACCACGGTCTTGGCAGGAAGACGGCAGCAGGGCTGAGTGTGTGCAGTCAGATGGGACAGCCAAGGCTGGGAATTAGCACACTGAATGTGTTTGGTTTTTGTATGTCATTGTGTTTGCCTTTTTCTGTTTGGGAAGATTTCCCACTTTGTCTTCGCCTTTCTGTCCTGTCTGCAACAAGCTGTTGAAACAGTTACTACAAGTGGTTATCGTAGCATTTTTCATGTTTTTTTTTAAGAAATACGTTGATGTAAGTGTCAGTCTGCATCAATCTAGTCTGCATTGTTTACAGGTTTCTTGCTCTGGTTTGGAAAATATGACAAATATGCCTTATTTTTTCCAGCGGGGGTGAAAGCGCTCCGCTGGCGCGGGTCAGTCTGCAGGTGAGCTACTGTGGTCGCGCTTGGAAGCAAGGAGACAACCTGACCGGTTCCTGCCGGTGTACGCTGCCCGAGGCCAAAGATTCAAGTCAGCATGAGTGGCGTGTCCAGTTTTTTGTCTTGTATCGAGACAGAGTGAAACACAAGCTCAACACGCTGGCACTGCCTTGGTTGGGTTTTGGATTGCGGCCTCACGCCGTCTTTGCCCATCTCGCACCAAGTCCAGCTCCTCCTGCTGACAGACATCACAAAATAAAGGCAACAAACACATTGTGTCGTATGTTGAAAACGCTGCCCCTTGGAGGGCAAAACAAGCTGCACCCGAACATTCAACCAAGGCTGAAACTAACAGAATGTAAAAGTGCAGGGACAGGATACAGCAGAACAAAGCAGATTCATGTTGGGTTTCTGACGGCTGAATTTATAGCAAAAAGCTCCAGAAAAAGCTAAAATTCAGATATAAATCATTCAGCTATCCGTCAGAAGGTTGGAGCAGAGCGATTTAAGCTACAAGCAGATGATAATTTTTCTGATCAGTATTTTTTTAAATCAATGTTGTGCAGAATCTGGCTCCAAATGATGTCACCAAATCTAAATTTAATTTCTAATTTTTTTGGCCTCAGAAATGAGTTAATTCAGCTGAGAGCCAGTTCTCACACTTATCAAATGCTTGTGGTGTTAATCTCTCTTTGCCCAATTAGGACTCGTGTTTGTAAATGATACTGGGCTTTAGAGTCATGTGCTGCGTGATATCAGAGCTTCAGAGCTGAACACCACACTGACATGGAGCTCCACAAAGCATTTAACCCAGAAAGATCAATAAATCACTTTCTACTGAAAGAACAGACAGTTCAACAGAACATGATGGCATCATATCTATTAAACTGAATAGTCCAATTAGCCCTGATAGTGTCCATGTTGTTGGAGCTACAGTAGGAGAAGCAGACACGATTATTAACAGATTGTTGTAATACAGAGGAAATGAGAAGTTTTCTTCTCATAGCATCAGCACCATGAATCCTCTAATTCCACTTAAAATAGTTTCATTCTTCATCAAATTCCTTAAAAAGAAGTCGCAGACTTGAGCTGCATGATAACCATAAGGGGCATCTGCACAAGAAGGGCTTACAGAAGAAAAAACATCCTCAAAGGCCTCATCTCCTCCCACGCCACAAACTTGCCCATTTGGCCTATGGGAGCACCAAACGTGGGACATTGAAAAGTGGAAGAGAGTTTTAACATCTGATGAGAGAAAATTTAAACTGGGCGTTCCTGATAGTTTCCAACGCTACTGGCAAGACAAGGAGATCGCACTGGAGATGTTTTCTATGCGGCACAGTGGAGGAGAATCATTCATGATCTGGGGTGCTCTTTCCTTCAATGGAACAATGACGCTGCAGGTCGTGCAGGGGCGTCTATAGTTTAAGGTGAAGTTTGGGTGCTCGGCGCTTTGCTCAAAGCTATACTCAGGAGGTAATCTGAAGGATTTACAACCATTAAACACTTCGTACTCACTGGTCCGAGTAGGTCTCGAACTAGCCTCTGGTACCAAAGCCTGTTCCAAACTGACCTTGAACTGGGCACCTTCAGTGATCTGAGCAGTAGGTCAGTCCAGCAACCTGACCCACCACTGACATATGGGTGAAGAGTCACATAGCTTCTAGTTTTTTTGGGCTTTTTTTTTTTTTTTGTGGGAATGAAACTGAAGTCACTTTATTAAAAATACAGTCGCTGGAGAGAGCAATCAATCTCATCCTGGCCACTTCACACTCTGCAAGCTGCCCCAGTGCACGCTGAAGATCAGAGGCTGACTAAGCCAACAGAACTACATCATCTCCACAAAGCACACAAGCCACTCTCAGGTTCTCCACTCGGACGCCCTCCTCACCTCAAGATCCTGTCCATGAACTTCTACTGACTAACCTGACTCTCCATGTTTCCACCCGGTTGCCCACGGGACTCCCCGACGGACACGGTCACATGCCTTCTCCAAGTCCACACAGCACATGTAGACTAGGTAAGCAAACTCCCATGATGCTGATCCACTCTTCCAGGGCCGAGGCAGAATCCAGGTTGTTCCTCCTGAATCAAAGGTTCCACTTTAGTGCTGTGATAATTGTAGTAAAATCGGAGTAGAAGCTGCAGGTGTAGTCTTTTTAGTCTTGAACGGCAGCGGCATCTCCACTTAAACTCTCTTTCTGTCAAGTGTTGTATGTTGACAAGAAACAAGGAATGTTTCACAGCGAGACAGTGTCATTGATGGAAGCCTTAACTTTGCTGCTAATGTGTAATCCGTAATGAGGGTTAATAGTTTCACTTTGCAGTGTGGTGCCAGGTGTCCCAGAGAGCTTCTTAAATATCCTTAATGTACCGAGCAGTGTGCAGTCCAGCAGCATGCGTGTGGCCGGGTGCATATTTTGGACACTGCAAACGACTGGTGATATTTTATCTGCATGTGTAGAATCATTTATCACCTGTGCCGCAATCAACCAGCGCCCCCATCAATTCTGAGGGTTGTAAGCCTGAGAGTGTGCAGAATGAATAAATGCCTCATTGCTGCGCCCTTATATCCTTGTTTGTCTTGTCGACCTGAAAGCAAACAAGAGCCCGAGGCGTGAGGCTTTCATTGCTGCATGGATCACTGATTGCATTAATGCAGTTGTGTTTTGCTGTGGGGGAGTTATGAATCTGAGTGTTTTGAGGGCTGGTGAAATCTTTCCTGTAATATGTATGAGTTTAAATGCTTGCTGAACAAACTCTGTGAACTATCGTATTTAAAAAAAAACCCAAAATGATGCTGTGATGGGAGACGTTAAGGCTCCTGTGTTTGGATTAATTCCCTGTGTGATGTTGAAGGATTAAAAATGTTTGGCTCTCGGTTCTGCTCGGCAATTGATGTTAAAATTTGTCTTATGGAAATAATGTTTGAGTGAAAATGAAGTTTTCTTTATTTTCAGGGTCTTGAAATGTTTGCCAGCAAGTCAAATTTAAAAATAAAAAACAACTGCAAATAAAAGAAATGGAAAATGA
>KV751363.1:2336352-2370448 GCA_001698575.1 Mola mola
AGTGATGGAAAGCAGCTGAGAAAAGTAACATTGCTAATTAGCCGGTTTGCTGCTGGTTGTTCTTACCTCTCCTATCATTCCATTCCAAATGCCCCGAACCAGCTTGCCGTGCTTGCCGTTGGTAACCAGGTAGAGGTCGTAGGAAAACTTTATGGTGCGGGACAACTTCTTCAGGATGTCTATGCAGAAGCCTTTACAGCACAGTTTTGTGTATGGCTCAGTGTGGCCAACGATGCTAAAAGGCACAAACAGAGAATTTTATGGTTCTGATGGCCACCAACAATAACACACAGGTTTTGGGGAGGTTTATTGTCTGAGGTTTCATTTGCAGCTGTCTTTCTTGCTCTGTTTCCTCGAGAACGAGTTTATTTTTTATTATTGGTTTCTGTTGATCTCATCAGCTCATCTCTCATTGTTATAGATGATGCTATTAAACTCTCATTATACGTTAAAAATTGGTGGGAAAGGGCAATTTATTATCCAATAAATTATTTGGATTGTATGGAAATACCCATATGTATGGGGCTTAAATTTGTCAAAATATTAAACATTGACCAATAATTAGATGTGTGAGAATGACCTTCGAAAGTCAACTAAAGTTTGGAGCACAAAAGCATAACATAACAGTTTATAATAGTTGATCGATAACAGAAAAAAATGATATTAATTGAAAACTCAAAATGCAATGAAATACATCAGCCTTACATTAGGTAATAATTCAATTAAAGGCTAGTTTTATAACTTAACTAAGTTAACTTATCCAGACAACCTTCAAGAGGTTATAAACTACTTTTATTCATTTTTGGCTGATACAGTGCTTCACTTTAGATCGCATATATTAAAAGATACTTATTTTTCTAGTATTTTTCAATGTTGAAAACATAATAACACCATGAAGAAGATTTCAAATAAATTCTTTTGAAACACAAGTAGTTACTGAAAACAGTTTTTTCAGAGAATATTGCAGCCATTCATGATTCCCGTGGGCATGCCGCAGCACCCTAAGAGTTAAGTAGCTGCTCTATTTTTGAGAGCAAAAAGAGTCGTGCAGAAAGTCCCACGCGGTAATATCACAAATAAATTGTTTTAAAAATTAAAAACCCTGTGTCACCTTTCAGTCATGACATCATGTTTAAATATGTATGTAGAAGGACAGAAATCAAGGAAAAATGACCAAATTAAAACATCTGACAGGCCCAGCGGGATATGAAGCCATGAAAACTTAATGAAAGCCCGCAGACGAGTCACGAGCCATGCCTGTTGAAAGCGAGGCGTGCGATGCAATTAGAGACTATGAGAAATGTAAACCAGATGCAGGTGATGAAGGTGAGGATCTGCTATCTCCTTTACGTCAAGGCTAGGGGATGTCGGACGTGCAGGAGTGAGAGTTGGAGCTGCTCCACCGTCTTGCATTAAATGTCACATCCCCGACAGATGGACGGGCAGCAGGGTGGACCAAAACAAATCCGACATAAATTAATCACAAACAAACAACGGCAGACACTCAGTGACACTCAGTGCTGGATTATATAATACTTGGCAACCAGGCCAAAGCCACTACCAAAACCTGAAGAGCAGTAAATTTAGATGATTGCAATGTCATTGCTCAGGTTACAAACCAACCATTCAACCCATTTTTTGTATTCCTTTAAGTAGTGTGACATCATTCAATTCATGTCTATATAGTTCTTCTACAAAATATACTTGCTTCCAATAATTAATTATTAACCTATATAACTGGTACACAAAGGCATTGGGAAGATTTTAGTTAGTCACATTGTACTCTTTTAAATATTTTATTTCAGGCCTTGTTTTGATGACACTCCCTTCTAAAAACTGAAACGTCTTTCCTTTGCTTTTGAAAAAGTCTGCATTCGTATATCAAAGAAAATGATCTGCCTACATACAGATATTCAAAAATGACCTAAAATTTGTTGAAATGCTGGATTTTTTTTCAGAGCACTTGTTGTTGGAACCCCCTGATATGTGACACATGAACCACAGAACCAGATGGTTATGGCTATGTCATACACTCAGGATTAGCCACAAAATTAAACAATTTACACTTCTGTACAACAATTCTTTCTGGAGATACGTCTAAAAAATGTGTTTGACTTTTCAGTGACCTTGACCTTTGACCAAGAGAGCAAAAAATATATTTGACTTTTCTAGTGACCTTGACCTATGACTTGGGAGGCCCAACAGTTACTCATTTGTTGCCAGTGCCAAATGACACCAGTTTGACTTCTCTATGTGAATTCATTCAGGAGTAATTGACAAAAAACTAAAACAAAATTGGTTACATGAAATCTGTTATCTGTCATTGGCCTTGACTATTAATCTTGAAAGGCCAAAAGCTAATTATTCGTAGACAGTGCTATCAGCTACAAATTGACACGAGTTGGACCTCTCTATTTCAATTCATTCTGGAGGTATGGCCCTAAAACATGCATTTATTGTGTAATTCTTCTCATAAACAAACAAACAGTGTAAACCAGTGTAATTTGAATACATGTCTGTGCAATACCCACCACATACCATGGTGATAACCCAAACAGTCCAGAGCATGGGCATCTCTGCTCTAAAGCATGTCTGGACATATTGTAAGATTTCGGACCACAGGCGGCTCTGCACAAAATCATTTATTTTGTTCTGGATGCAGTCACAGTTGTGTCATGAAAAAAATGAATGTACTGTACATGTACAACTCAAAGCACTCTAACGGTGCACAGGTTGCCCACCCTCAGAAAGAGTCTAACCATGCACACACAATGAGTCAATAAAGACATTATTTTTGTAAACACATATCTGAAAACAAGAACTGTTTGACTCTGCCTTTGTTGTGTCTACTCTGATCTTGGCGCAAAGACATCACTAGTACCACATTGTTATGTTGAAATTACAGGCACAAACTTGTTTTTTTTAATCCCTTGAGAGGTTATGGTCCTGCCTTAAATGTTTGTTTCCTTACAGAAAACAAAAGGCCCGTTTACGCGACAACATTTTGGGTGAAAACACAAACCTGGGGCCCAAGACAGACACCCTGAAAGTACATAAGGTGAGGAGAGGTGATACCATGAGCTGAAAGCAAGAAGGACTATTAAATGTCATCCTTAACCTCCTTCAGACTTTCATAATGGACTGTGCACCTGCTCACCAGGGCCAGGAAACAATGAGATGAACAGGCGAGTTGACAGGTGGACCGAGGCAAGCGCACCAAAAAAAAGAAATAAGTGAACACTAAGGAGGAAAACAAGGCTTACAAGGCAGTCTGCAAATAAACACAGTGGTCTTAGCACCCAGATGCCAGGGTTCAAGCTGGGGTTCAAGTCACATTAGAATAGATGAGAATAGATGGGAATAGTTGCAGATGTGTTGTGAGGTTATTTATTACGGGTGCGGACATTCTTAGAATGATATTTGGAAGTTGTCCATTTGTTTCACGCTGTCAGTGGCCCTCTCTGTGAGGATGTTCCCAATTTAAAGGCCATACATTCAACCCCTTAACAAAAGTGCACGGCCATTTTTCAGGATCCAGTAAATGCAGTATTATATAGTTTGTTATTCAGAGTTCAAACTAAATTGTGTTGAAAGAAAGAGTTTAGGCCCCTCTGTTGCATATGGTCCATCCGATCACACCAGGTGCAAACTTTTGTCACATTTCATAGTGGTATGCTGTACAATGTTGTACTTACTTCACAGGTGGGGATAAAGCATGTAGTGGTCTTTGTATGGTGCAAAATGTCCAGAGGTAATAACTCTTGAGGAGAAAACCTGAATATTCTCATTACATCCATCATATGATCTCTTTCCTTTTTCTATGAGTTCATCTAAGATATGTGCCATGCTCAACAGTATGTCATTAGTGGTAACTGTTCTATTGACCCTCTACTTGCCAGTTCGACCGCTAAGCTCTCCACCTTATCCGTCAAAGATAAGATTAGCTGCTTCTTTCTTGTGAAGTTCTCAACAGGTAATCATCTTTCTTTAGCAAAACTGCTCAGCTAATGTTTGCTCACACATACTGATGGATAGTGAGATAATGAATTCTGAAATGAGGACACCATAAAAGCTTCGGCAGTGTCTTCGGAAGTTAAGGGAGCCCAGAGGTAAAGTTTTATGTTTTCTTTTATCTCGGGCCCACGGTGCACAGTGCTGACATGGAGAACCTCAGTGTCTATTTAAAACCAGCTCAGATAAACACATTGTAGTAAAATGTTGTGTTAAAGGGAATCTTGGAGCTTTTCTTTCCAAATGAAACATCTGAGTAACAGGCACCTAACAGCGTTTTTCAGTCAAAGCGCCTAATGTCCCATCTCCGAGGGTCTAAAATCTCAACACCAAAGAGCAGTGGAAAACAGTGCCTCTTCGACACTGATTGACTGACAGTGCCTGGGGAGCTCTGTCAGTGACAAGAAGCAGAAATATTCATTTTGAATAGTTTCTTGCGGTTGCTGAGTATAAAACACACGGTTTTGTTTCAATGTAGGTCACCATATGCATATGCTACCAAATACCATTGAGCATTAGTGGAAAGAACAAAGTCCACACTGTAAGTAATTTAAAGAAAAAAAGATGAAATTTGAAAGGTTTTTGGAACCCCAGAGTTCAGGAAATAGAGCTTAGGTTAGGTACAATTTGTGTAGCTGGCTACAATATTAAAGGCAAGATGAAAATAATTTGTCATTAGCTAGGGTTTGCTATACAGGCATCCCAATGCATCCCAATGCATCCCAGAGTTGTAAGGAGCCCAAACCAAAATGAAAATAGCCTACATATTCCAGATTTTCATACTGTCCTCTTGGGTGTAGTTCTGTTTTTGGATGCAGTTGGTTTGTCCCACTTGGGCCGTATTTAGAAAGTTCTTTTTAACACCGAATCAGCTGTGTTAACTCCAGCAAGGTTGGTAAAAAGGATAATACTACACAAACATCGTTCCACTCACAATACATGATGCCTCATTGTGCAGTTTTCAAGCATTGTCTCGTGAAGTCGGTGATGTGTGAATTCACTTTGTGCAGCTGCGTGCTGCCGTGTTTTTGATCCTGTTGAGGTTCAGTCTCAGCTTTAATTAAATCAACTTATCTGACTCCCACTGAACACAGCTAATGCATGATGACATTATCTCAGCAGGTCAGTGCTACCATTCACCTGGGCATTAATCTCCTCCTAAGTGCTCTCAGGGAGAGAAGTCTGCCTGCAGCACCAAAGCAGTGAGGATGTGAGCTGGAGGTTTTTCTGATGCCACTGGAGAATCCCGCAGACCTCAACAGGAAGAGGTTCTGTTAACTACTTTGGGCTGCTTCATTCAGGCCTGAGTCACTCAGCTGTTTGTCAGGCCTCTCTGAGGATGAATTACGAACCTGCACAGATGGTGTGCCAGGCAGGGCGAGCGTATGGTTGAGGGATTGAAATGGAGAACATGCATGACTCCCCATTTAGACAGCATTGATGTGGGTCTTAGGTGTGGCCATGTTGACGGCTGTGTGGGAACTTCAGGGGCTAATTCAGATAAGGTGATTAGCAACATGGTTTTAAACACTGATAAACAGACTGTTTTCACGGATCACTGTTGCACATGGGTTAGCTGATGGGTGATAACACAGTGCACTATAGAAATACATCCAAAAGCTGTATTGCTTTGGGCTGCTCTCTGAAATATAAGTTGAATAATCATTTTGACACTGGTCATTCTCCTTGAAGTAGAGCACTCTTCCTTTGTCCAGCGCTCTTCTTTTGTTTTGACCAGGAGAAAAGGGTCACGAATTTTAAACAAGGAGAATCATAAATATATATTTACATATGCCAGCCAGCTCCATGCTGGCAGATACAGATGCATACCTATCCAGACCAGTGTTTCCATTACACAGTTGATGCCCTAAAGATCACTGACAATTTTAAAAATTGTGAACGTAATACTAATACTATGTACTAATATGTTAGAAAATGATTCAGAACATTATAAAGTTTTTATATCTCATACAATAAATCCAATATTATCATCCATCAACATACGTTTTAATGATGTAATGTTTGCTAAGCTCACGGATCCAGGAAACACATTCAATATTTGTGCTTTCCAGTTCTGTAAATGTGGATATTTGCTGCTCAGCTGTTTATTATAAGACATTTCATAATTTTAAGTTTCAAAGTTAGATGCTTACAGGTTTTCATAACCCTGGATCTTGGTAGATTTAGAATGGCATTTCCCATATTTTCTGAAATTTACAGGTAAAATAAATAATGACTTTAACATGAGCTTAATGTAGACACAAGGACATAGATGTATATGTAATTAAGGTAAACTGTACATGTAGCCCCTATCTCATTGTGTATAAAGATCTAGTTTAAATGCTGGAAATGTTGAGACGCATATACCTCTTGATCCGTCACTGATTCAGTATCTGCTTCTGCCTCTTTTTGTTTTGCAACTCCACATAACAAATCTTTTCTGAACTTTCATACAGGCCAGATAATTTGGTCAGCGTGAGTGATAAAGCACTACAGTGCTCCACAAGACTCAGGAGACCTGATCTCCATCTTCAGTTTGCCTCATCTCTTTAACACTATTGTCAATAATGGGCAATGGGCAGTGCTTCCCTCCTCCACTAATGAATACCAATATCAGTCTCTAGGTGTTGAGGATTGATGACATGGCCTAATCATCCCATCTAATTGATATGCCACCGTGCTGCATATATATTTCGCTGACTGGGTCACAGGGTGATCACTGGGATATTGCACTCTGTCCGAGCAGCCTAATGAGTATCTTACCTCATTGAGTGATAAGAAGCCATGTCTAGGCTAATGGCAGGGGAAGAGCCCCTTAATCTCAAACCTAATGGCACTCTGAAGTTAGATAGAAAATCAATTAAGCCTAGCATGTTAACATGTGAGAGTTCATGTGTGACTGTACAGTGATGTGATGTGGCTTTCCATCAGATGGTGCCTTTCACTTACAGTGAGTTGGTTTCTTCCCCAGCGATATGTGCGATGGGTAAGGTTGGAATGTTGGGTTGTAGGGCTGTAGTCTCCTACTATCTCACTGGTCGGACAATCTCATTTATTAATTTCATAAAGGAAAATTTGCAGCAACAACAGCCTGCCAAGATTAGTACATTTTTTCTTTGGCAGGGCAAAGGACAAACTGATGAGATACCAGTGAAACAGTGCATTTCCAATGTACCCCCCCAGTTTGTTACGAAAATCAACAGGCCCCAATAAATTTCGTCATGTGACCTGCTGCTCCTCATACAGTTTTAGCTGGGTTTCATTTTCCTAGCCCCCCTAATGACCACTGCCAACAAAGACGACACTGATCAAAGGTGTGTTTAACAGGTATCATGCTGTAACTAACAGCCACTGAAAACGCATGGTAACCTCTATGTTTGAGTCCAGACATAGGAACATCCAGAACCATCTGATTGGAGGACCTCAGAGCTTTAACTGGAGTATAGACTTGTAACAGTACATAAATAAGGAGGTGCTAAGCAATTTAAAACATTAAAAACAAGTTATAATAAATAAAACAGGCAGATGATCTGAAATAGATGTGTCACATACTTGACCGATGTCTACATATAAACCAAGTGACAACACAGGGTCCGGTGTGTGTTCTTTTTTATGTGTCGGGCCAGTGACAGACTGAGTGAGAGAGAGAGAGAGAGAGAGAGAGAGAGAGAGAGAGAGAGTCGATCAGGTTAAGAAAATCTCTGACCAGAGATCTTGACTCACAGCACAAATGTATATTAAAATCAACAGTTATATTCAATTTCAACACAAACCCTGCCAAAAAGTCTGCAAAGTCCTGAATAAAATCCTTATTAAACTTTGGATGACGGTAAACCATGGCACATAGCATAGTCACAGGAAAATTTGTCTCAAAGAGCTCCAGCTCAAAGCTGGAGCGTCTGTTAATTGGAATCTCCCGACAGTGGAAAGTGGACTTAAACACAGATTCTAACCCCCCATATTTACCAGTGGTCCAAGGGGAGCTGAGAAAATTGCAATGAGGAGGAAGATATTTGGAGAAGGGTTATAGCTCACCATGAAGCCAGGTTTCCATCAGAAACATAAAATACAACTCCTGCGAAGTGAAGTCATTCAGCAGAAAAGTCTTGTTTGCTGGTGATCTAGCGTTAATCAGAGCCAAACGAAGAGTTTGATTATCACTGGCCGAAGGAACAGCAAGATCCACTTAGGAATATCCAAAACAGGCACTAATATCACAATCTGGTAGAAAGCTGAAATATGACTTCACAGAAAAAAATACCTTAAAAGGTAATCATTTATTGCAGGGTAACACATGTTGTGGAACATTTAGGTCTATAAGCAGAGGTATGCACTCATTCTTTCTAGTACTTTTCATGTGGTGCTTTGTTGCCATATTGAGTCTTAATTAGCAGTGATATTTCACTCAGAGTTTGAGGAACAGAAACTGGCATTTAGTTTCAGAAACTAGCGTTTTGGAGGCAGGTTAGAGTACACCTGCTGAGAGAACATCCTATATGAGCTCCTTCTGCTCCAGGAGCGGGCTTCTGTGACCTGTAGTGGCCACAACACATTCCGCAGCCAAGGTTCCAAAACACAGATAGTGAGGCCGGTTGGCTACAGGTGGTTTACATATGGTTTTTGACAGTGTTAAAATTGGTAACGCTGCAACAGATTGTTTTTCTCATCTGTTAAAATATTGGATGTCCTTACGATTTTTCTGCATCCCACACCAACCAGTCAAAGACAAAAATAAAACAAAGATTTTTTAGATTTCAGACCAAGATTTTCTTTGGTTGACTACAGCCCTATGCAGTCCCTCCGTGGCTTTAAGTATAGGCATGGCTGCTACAGTACAAATTTAAACCACCTAAACGTAATAATTCTGAATCTGTTTTTTTAGTGTAAAGATTTGAGTGTGTATTCACTCATATGTGGGATTGGAGCTATTCAGTGTTGTTGAATATTCAATGTTCACTTACGCTTCCGTCTTGTTGGACTGTCGTCGGCAGGGTACAGTGTTGCTGACACATGTGCCGGTCACTGGGTCCACTGCTTCCACAATGACAAAAGGCCTCTCCTCCAACGTGGCCACCGTCAGGTGCCTGTAGTCCGACACTGGCTCAAGGTAGGAGCCGTAGCGTGGCCACACAGGGTACCTCATTTGCAGGATTCCCAACTCGTAGGTCCCTGCCTGAAGGTGCCAAGAGAGTGGTGTGAATCAACATGAGCCAGTGAAGAAGCTATGCACCAAACTCCAGATGGTTACTTTATGACCGTGATGTGTTACTGCACTGGAGAAAGATGCTTTTGTTAGGACCACATGAATATACAGCAGATAATGCTAGAAATCTCGTCAACTCAGCCTCAACTCATCCTAGATAAAGATGAGATTCATTGTGGAAATAAACCTTTTCTCTCGTTATCCCCTATGAAACTAGTCAGGACACCACCACAGAAAAATTTCTGTCCTAATACAGTTGGATGTGACATAGTGAGGAGGACTTAAAAGTAAGTTAATGGGATCTTTAAATGAAATACATTTTTGGGTGACTGCTGATGAGGAAAGTTAATTTATACAACTAACTCAACAAAAGTAATTCCACCCCCTGACATATTTACCAGTTGGCTAATTTTAATTGGATGTTGTGGAGAAATGAGTTTCAAGCAGTGATGCAGCTGAATATATAATCAAGATCTGAAATGAAAAATATTAAGCTCAGTCACTTGAAGAAACTGTATCCTGTTTAGCACCACACTCCACACATTTACCCCTACAGCTGTACTCTGAAGGGCCAGTAGGACCTTTATTACTCAGAATACAAACACATCACACTGGTGGTTAATTTTAAGACAAATGAGACAAAGCTATTTAAAGCGTCTTTGGCCCGCCATAATTCAGCAGATTATGAACAGATTTAACCCTAAATACATATGGTAGTAAAAGAGAAACTGTTTTGTTCAGGAAAATCAATCTTTTCAAAGGTTGAAATGGTTGATAGAAGATCATTTGATGACAGTGATTTATTGATGAAACACACAAGTCCTTACAGTTCTCAGATGCTTCAGTAGGACAGTCTTGTTCTGCCTCTGGTTCCATTCTGGGGTCTTAGAACCTTGATGCTTTCTGGCCATGAAGCTCACGTCCATAGCAATTTAAGTGGAACCAAAGTTCCACTGCCCTGCTGGCATAATTATTGATCTGGCCAGTATAGCTTTCAACCATACTTTCTTATACAAAATTCTATTGAGCAGATAACTCTACAGCTGATATTGACAAAAGTCACATCAGAAACAACCTAGGCTAAATGCAAGATATGTATTTTTGATTTTTGGTGAACTGTGTCTTTAATGTCAACTCTAAACCTTGGATACAAAGTTTCTTTCCTGTCAGTGGAGACGAAGTAAATGTAAGTATCATCTACAGAATATATTTCTGTTCTTTTTCATAAATCAGTACCCCTGTATCTGATTTGTCACTCCACTTAAATAATCTACAGTCCAGACAGAAAGCAGCCGTCTTTAATCTGCCATCAGTTTACAATGTGGGGATGGATTCGTCACAGTTACACAGGATGAGAGGAGATGAGAAAAGCAGTTTCCTCCCCCTATTTTGTTGTCTGTAGATCAGCTTATTTTAGCCAGGGTGACATCTGGCTTTGTCAGGGGTGCCTTCACAAATTATTTTTACGTAGCAGAAATGATCAAATAACTTAAAAATCACTCCTCTAAAACTACAACTACCTCCTACTTCTGAACTTAAAAACTATTTCCTATCCATGACAACAGTCACCCCGTCTGTCTCTCTCCCTCCCTCTCTCTCTCTCCCCCTCACCTCATCTTCTCATAATAATTATTTTTCCACTGCTAATGAGATTATGACGGCCCCCTGTTTGTTTTTTGTCTCTGTTTGAACAGGATGACACTCAAAAGATCTCGTAGGGATTTCTATGAAATTTGAGCAAGTAATTCAATTTTGGGAGAATACTGGATCTGAATGTGGATGCAGTCATTTTTTGGGGGATTTTTTAGTATTATATCATACATCCCTATGCTTAGGTGTGGGTTTGTGGAAATGCAGGATTCGAAATCTGCAGTTGGGTCTATGCACTGATCCGATCCCATGTAAATGGGACCTTGCTACTTTCCAGTTGGTATCTTTGCTGTTCCTGGGACAGACATCTCAGATGTTGTTCCTGGGATTTGTTGAAGCCACTCTCTCAGTTTTGGGGTCACATTCCCCTAGTGCTCCTATAACCCACGGGCACCACTGATGCATTTACTCCCCACATCCTTTCCAGCTCCTCTTTCAGCCCTTAATATTTTTCAAGCTTCTTGTGTTCCTTCTTCCTGATGTTGCCATCACTTGGGATTGCGACATCTACCGCTACTGCCTTCTTCTCCTGCATATCGACCACCACGCTATCCGGTTGATTAGCCACCTCCACCTTATCGGTCTGGATCTGGAAGTCCCACAGGATCTTAGCTTGGCCCTTCTCAGTCATCTTTGGAGGTGTTGTCCACTTCAATTCTGGAACGTAAGGCTTATAATTGGTGCAGATGTTCCTTTATACTATGCCAGCCACTTGGTTATGGTGCTCCAAATATGCTGTACCTGCCTGCATCTTGCAACCTGCTGTTATGTGCTGCACTGTCTCAGGGGTATCTTTGCACAGTCTACAACTCGGGTCCTGTCTGGTGTGGTAAACCCCGGCCTCTGTCGATCTTCAGCCTGTTCAAGCCTGTTTTGTGCTGCCATGATCAGTGCTTCTGTGCTATGAGACCAGCCTTCTCCAGCCACTAGTATATTTTCTTGATATCAGCAAGATATTTCCTCCCTTGGCCAGTTTATTATACCAGTGGGGTATCTGATCACCGGCAGGGCATAGGTGTTGATGGCTTCAGATCTGACTTTTCAGGATCTACCTTACTCTACATAGGTATTTGGCTCAGGCTGACTTCCTTGCTGCCTCTTCATGATGTCCATATGCCTGCAGGATCCCAAGGTATTTGTAGCTGTCCTGAACATCGGCTATGTTGCATTGTGGTAGTTCGACCACTCAGTTCTGATCATCTTGCCTCTTTTTGATATATACATATGTGTGTATATAGAGTATACATTAGATTGTATATTTTAGAGTATATATTAGATTGGTAGGTATCAGTCCTAGTATTGAAATAGGTTTTTGCATCACCACAGTAATAATTCTTAATAATTAATATTAATAATCTGTCTCCATGGGGGATGATGAAGCTGGTTTGCTCATCGAGACGTGCCCCCAGACTGAAACTCAATTCAAGGTTCTCTGGAGTCACCATCCACTCACAACTCCATTCATTCCAGCTAGCAACCCTCTCCCTCTTCATCCTCCCCCTTTGACCCTCATCGCTTCCATCCAAACGGTCAAACTATTTTTTATTAAAGTACTTAAGATACTATCCTTTGGCATGGTCTTTTTTAGTGAACTCCCACTTAATCTCTGCTGTTTCTGCAGCAACATCAGTCAGTATAGAACTGTCACGGTGAAATGAAATGATCAAAAGAGAAGGGAAGAAAGTGCAAATATCACAGTACTCTGTAGACTTTCCAGTTATTTCTCTCTCCCTGTAGTCATATTGATCAGTCGGGCTGTTTACCCATCACTCCGCTCATGAGCATTCAGTAAAGACAGTCAGAAATTCAAGTTTCAGAAATGGACACTGGGATAAAAAACCTCATGTCCCTGCGATATTTCAGACTTTCTGAGAACACATATAAAAAAAGCTTTACACAACACGTTAAAAAGTCACTGTTGTGTCATTTTCTATTGCAACAAAACAACTGGGGAAATATTATGTTGTTTTTTTTGTTGGTGGAACTGTAAATTCAGGGTTCATGTGCATCAGAGATAAACAGCCAGTGAACGGCAGCTGTCCAGTCTTGAAGGTCACCCTGCCTGATAACAGTGATGACAGTAACACTTTCTGTCCTTCTCCAGGCTTCCTTTCTCTACCACCACTCTCTTCTGTCATACTCTCCTTTTATTTTCCCACGTTACCTTGACTTTTAAATCTGGGTGGAAGTCAGAGAACTGAATGAACAAAGGAAATTACAGCGACTCTATTTGTGCACTGACGCCAATTTGGTTTGCTACATAAAGACGGTGAAGAGGGTAATGATAGGTATCAGTATATACTGTGTCAGGCTGGTTACAGAGACTGCAACAATAAGAAAAGGTAATCAAAAGGTGGAATTGATTTTCAGCTCTCAGAGTAAAGACGCCAAAGGCATTACAATGTGGGGCGTTGAAAAGGTATCATCTCACATGAAATCCCTATAAAATGAACATGGTGGGATTCTTTGAAGGGATGACAAAAACATTTTCTTCCTCCCAAAAAACGTCAAGGTTGTCGTGGTGGATATGAGCACTGGAGTCTGGTGAATGTAAGGATTCACTTAGCTTCAACTTTAGGGTCCTTTGTGCCAAGAAGTCTCTCTGTCGGAAACGTTCATCTTTGATGTGTGTGATTGGGTGTGACCAAAACTCAATGTTCAGCTGTCTTAATAATTAAACTTTGTCTTAGAATTGTGATGCATTTATTTCATGTTACTGTCACTGAATTCAGTTCACTCAGTCGTTTGGAGGTTAATCTCTTTCCATAAAATTGGAGGAGATGTTGTACATTTCCCTGAGCCAACTTCGATAGAACTTATTTCAAGCTAAACCCAGTCAGTAGACAGTTTTTAGCTCAGCAGGCAAGTGAATCCAGTTCCACTGTTGAACACAGAATCCTTAAATAGTGAGTTTGGGAATTGAAACTGGGTTTGCGAAGGAGAGTGAGTACAATTTAGATTTCAGATTATATTTCAGTCTGGTGTAAACAGGAAACACAACATTGGCTTTTGGAAATGAGATAAAATGCATTTGCAACTGCATTTGACAGAAAACCATAACTCTTTTGTTTTGTTTGTTCAGTATATTGTTGAATCACTCTAAAATCTTATGGATAATTATGCCATTATCTTGTTCATCGATCGTGATCTTTTCACATTTTCTTTAACCAAATGAGATTTAAGACATAATGAGAATAATTTCTCAGACAAAAACGAAAAAATAGTGAATCCCTTTTCACTTGTGAGGTAGGGAACTTTATAATCTGCAAAACAATGCACATTTCCTTCTTTGTAAATGAGAAAATAAAAAATTTTCTGTCTTAAAGGCATACAAAGGCTTTACCTCCATGTTTAACTTGGAATAAAACGAATGTCAAAAGAGCCATTATTCTGGTCGAAACTGACATGAACTATGTCCACTGCTGTCTCTGACAAAACAAGTTTCATCTAGATTTTAAAAATTTATTCTAAAAAATTTGAAAATCCTTTACACTTTTCAACTACTTTGGATTTTGTTTCCCTGTTAAGCGTGACGGTATGGTTTCAACAACAGAAGATGGCCTCATATCTTTTGCCATGAATTCTTAGACTTGCACTAGTTAACAAGGCTAGAGATACATTTGTCAGTGTGGTTTGGCCTTTTAATACTGTTTATTATTATTATTATTATTTATTTATTTATTTTTTGCTCAGACGGCGCTCACCAGTGATTCTTGCTGTGGTCAGTGCCTTCTTGCATTTCACAGTTATTATTAGCCACCAACATGTTTGCTACTGTTGTTTAATACTTATTGGCTTCTACACACATGTAAAGCGAAGCCACTGCATATATTGTCACCGCCTTCTGCTGTTTAAAATGTGTGCTGGTATTCATTTAAATTCTCAAAAAACGTGAAATGTCAAATATATAATCATATTTGAACTGGCTCCCAGTGCATCGTTACATCCCTGGTAATGTAAGTTGATTGTTTCATGCCCTGATCATCAAAAACCAATGCTATGGTTCTGAGGTCGTAAAATACAATCAAGGAAATAATAGGCTGATCTGAAGTTCCTGCGTGTATTATTGACATAGATTTTTTTTGCTTCATTGCAAGTACGGATATTGACACATTATCGTTACTGGAAACTTGCCTGCTTATTCCAAACAAACTCTGCATGTAAAATCATTTACTTTGTACTGTTGTATAGGTTTATGTTAATCTCAATCACATTTTTGATCAGCTCAAACAGTATTTTCATATTCAAAAATATTTTGACGGAAATTGACATGACATTGACTTAAAGTAAATAGATCAAAATGCCAGTATATCATCGGACCAGGCTGTTTTACTTTCATATTCAGGTTGTTTGTTTCCTTCTCATTACTGCAGACCCTTGATAAAATGTAGGATATTAAGAGGAAGTAGCACCCAGAAACATCAATATAACATGATTAGCTCTGATATGCTTGTGGCTGTTCACTCGGAGCGTGAAACAGCATCTATTCACATAGTAGAGGATATGAACTTCACCCTGGCATTCTCATTGCACTGTGCGATTAAATAGTGCTTCAAGTCAGTGAGGCGGCGTACTCTTACCTGACACACGTGTGTGTAGGTTTTCTTTTAATATCTTTTGAATGAAATGGAGAATTGAGGGAGCCCTGTGTGGGGTGAAATGATCCTTCATTAAACGGTTCATTGATATCAGTGGCACACTGACTTCTCTAACTGGTCTTTACCAAGAGTGCAGTAATGTATGAAATTGCCCTGCTTTGACGAAGGCGTCAGTGAAAGTCCCATTGTAGCTGTGGAGAAGATGTTCTGTTTAAAATTTAAATGAAGGGATTTGAGTTTTTAGTCATTATGGTTATAATTACAAAGAAATACATTTTGTGTGGACACACAAAAAGTAATTATGCAAAAAATGTGAAAAGCTCACCTTGTCCCACTGCTTCTCTCTGTCCAAAGTGATGATTATCATGGCTGGATTCACCAGGTAACCGTTACTGTTGAAGGAGAAGTCATTGTTTTCCCAGGTTACATTCAGCATATGCCTGCAGAGAAACAAAATCCATAGGGAAAGGTGATAATAGTATGTTCACAGCAACAATTCAGGTGCCGAATATATCCCACAGGGTTAGTTTCAACACTTTTTCAGGGTTTTTATAGCTCCACACACTATAGAGTTAAATTAACACTTCATTTACACTATATTTTATATCAGTCTCGCATCTGAAACATTGTATGAGCTTAGGCTCGTTGGTCATGGTGTCTTCAACTTAAAGGCGTATAGTTGCTTGGGCAGAGATTAGTTTGATTATTTCTGTAACACTGATGGAATCAACTCTTACAAATAACACGTTTCTTATGTTTGTGAACGAGTTGGGAAAAGAATAGCTTCTGAATGTAGTTGTCCTCCTCTGAGTCCATTGTTTTATCACTCGCACGATGTTTTATAAGACATGCGGCGCTGCTTTTTCACCTCACCCATCACTCCAGCAGAGGTGATGAAAGCCTGCTCGTGGGAGAATGGCCTTAAACCTGGTCTTTGAGAAAAGCCTCTTTTAATCTTGTAATCTGCGATAATTCCATTAACAGGTGAGCTGTCTCATTATCAAAGCGTGTTTGAAAAAAAAAAAAGAAATCTCCCATTAAGTTAAGACAGATCTGAGAATCTAGGGAGACATTACTGTTTGATGTGGCTGGAAAGAGAAGAGATTTGATTATAAAGTTAATAGAAAGTGCTTTGTTCTATCCTCGCCGACATTCGTATCACTGATGAGAGTTGCTGCTACTCAAGTCGTGCCTGCAAGGTTTGGAAAGTCTTATATTCAGGGGTTGTGCAGTATCAGTCTGATACAATGTTCACCATTTCCACGTTTTCATGAACATGTGGGTTTATAAATGGAAAAGTTGTCTTCCCTTCAGCCCAGAGGACTCTGAAAGAAAAAGTACTTGTGACATCAGACTAAGGGAGTGAAGCAAGAGGAGTGTCTGACAGCCCCTTAGTGACCGTCTGCACTAATACACACATACTCCCAGTTTCCCTGAATGACCTTGGCTAATGTGAGGAACAAGCTGATGCTGGAGCAGTCCTTTTTTCAGTTTTTCTTTGACCACGAAAACATCTTAAAACTAGCTTTTAGGTAAGACAGGAGTTGCTCCATGTTCCATGAAACAAAGTGCTCTTTTGGGAATGACAATAATCAATGCTTATACCTGTCAACTTTCTCCACCTCCGCTAAACTACATCACAATCCTCCAAGAGATTTTTATAGGAGCATCAGTGCTCAAAATTGATGAGATGATGGCAGCAGGGCAGTTAGGCAAGTGGCAGTCTCCATAAAATGTTCTTCACAACATCAAACAGATGTGAAGCCATGAATAATTGGGTCTGAGCCATTACTGTTGTATTTACGATACAAAGGAAATTAAAAGACACTAGTTACTTACAATTTGATGACAAGGTTATGCAAAGGTAGCGTTCTAAATACAGACAATAAGCAAAAGCGGCTTCCACTCAAAAAGCTACTGCATTGTTTTGTTTGTTCAAAATATTAGGAGTACAGACATTTTTTACAGCCAGTACTCAACATAACATAACAGATACGCTGATTTTTACTGTGTCTGATAAGAAAAACAATTTCAGTTCATACTTGACTCTACAGCAGGCAAAGATGGACGTTTGGATACTCTGTTTCTTAAATAAGATTTGATGTGTTGAAATGTGTTAAAACTCTGCCTTGCATTGCTCCACCCAGGTTTAAGCAATTTGACATTGTGACTTCAACAACAACACATTGTCATTCTTCATCCTCAGTTGCAGTGGATATATTTTGGAGGGGTATGCTCGATCAAGAACTGCAGTGCGCATTTGTCTCAGAAGTGACAGTAATGGTGGAAACAGTATGGAAAAAACACAAGTAAAGTGTGGCTAAACACCTAGCAGACAAAAGTTGTTCCAAAACCAGAGTGAATTTGGGACTGGCTTTTATGCCTTAACAAGCATTGACGGATTAAACCTGATCTCCATTGGACAGGGTGCTGTAAGTGCAAGCGGTTAAACTAATTAGCTTGCTTGAGCGTCCGCATTTCCACCACAAACGTAATGTTCCTACAATAGTGTTGCTTGCAGTCTAAATTGTTCACCTAAGCTTACCTGAACAGAGTATCATTATTGGGAGCTGCTTTGACGGGGTTGTGACAGTCACTGTGGCTCTCAGGAACAAAGCCTCTCTGTTTGCGGAAGCTCTGCACGCCTTTCACCACGATGGCCACGCCGTCCCGCACCCTCTTCCTCAGGCTCATTCTCCATCTGTCCGTGATGATGCTGATGAGCCCCACAGGGAAGCTGTCAGGTGGGGGTAAGTCTGGGTTCCCCACTGCCAGACTGGGGATAATCCAGATGTAACCTGGCCCCACCAGTCCAGACTCTGCCGCCAGGGTGAACAGGTACTGAGCCTCCTCGTGGGAGCAATAGACCAGCAGAATCTGGCAGTCGATCTGCTGCAACAGTCTTCGCGCTCGGATGTCGTTCAAGCCGTCGGTGGACATGTCGAAGGTCAGAACGTCCTGCAGATCCCACTTGAAGTAGCTTGTGTCTGTGAAGGACTTAATGTAATCCACATAGCTCTCATAGCCTGGGTAGAGGCTGGTTATGACCACGAAGCTCTCCCAGTTGTACTCTTCCATCACCTTGAACATACCGTTGACTTGCTGCTCGATGGAGGAGCCCAGCTGGAGGAAGTTTGAGCCTTCACCCTGGAGGGAGAGGAAAACAGGATCATCACTGTGAGGAAATGTAAAATGCAGGGAGACATCGAAGCTTGATTAACACAGGGCAATTTGACTGCCAAGCAAAAAGAACTTCAAATTCTGTGATGTGCTGTACATTCTCCATAGGACCCTCTTTATACCTACGAGGGCACCCATACACGTCCAAACAGTTGGCTCTGCAGTACTGCTTTGACAGGGGCTTAGTGGTTTGCCCCTTTTTTTGTTCTCCCCAAGCTACAGAACCATACATCACTTAAACTCGTGTCTTACTTTTGCTGTGCAAACACTGACCCTCATCCGTACTTGCAAATTCAGAGCAATGGCACTGTTACTGTGTTCCAGTAGCTGCACTACATTTAATGTCTTTTCTACAAATGATTGACCTTGACTGAGTACTGAGGGTGGCTTTTCTCCTGTTTAAAAACTTAGATGGAATCCAGCATTTTAAAAACACTTTAGATGAAGTAAAGCTTTTGAGTTTTTCTTGCTGTGACAGCGCTGATTGGGATGTAGCCAAGGGTGCCTGACAAATCCGAGGAGGAGACAGTGAAGTAAACAGTTCCTTCCCTGTGATTTACTATTGACTTGCCCTTTAAATGTGCTGTCAGTAACGAAAGAGAAAAAAAGACAAGAAAACCTGGTGTGTGCACTTAACCCTGCTTACAGTGTCACTAAGTGGCAATCCAACACCAACTTCAGTCAATTAATACACATTACTGATGATTATTCATTAAAAATCTCATTGTGTTAATATTTCTGTGCCAATAATCGTCTCTGCAATTGTGTTGCAGTATTGATATCAAGATGTATGGCCAAAAATATTGTGATATTTGATTTTGTTGCCACACTCTGCCCACACCTGCTGTACAGTAGAACATTTTAGTGTCTTCATATTTATGAAAAAAACTTAAATTACTGACATTGCTATGGCTGTAATTGCTATTTGCATGACATCAAACCACTAAATCTGCGCTTGTAAATGTTAATAAATTAATAGATTTTTGTTCAACTGGGGAAGAGGATGAAACCAGGACACCAGGTATGTTTAAACACAACACAAAATGAACCACACTCACAAATCTACATGTAAATTATTAATTACAGCATCAATATTTAGTACGTAAACTAATAAACCCTTTTAAAGGTGTATTGATAAAATATTCATTGAGAAACAAGCATCTTCACTAAAAAGTATCTAAATCATTGTTTCAACCTTTTCATCTCTCTTCAAAGTAATTATGCAAAGGTAACAGAATTAATATGATGGTCATAAATTGATGTGTAGAGTTTCAGTGAAGAGTTTTGATTACATTTACACACTGCATTGCAAACATTGTCATAAAATTACAAATAATTTCTGTTTATAAATTTCTTAGATTATGATGTATACTAGTTTTTATCAGACATGTTTTAATAACTATCAGTTAGAGGCTTTTAAACAACTTAACTGCCTCTTCTCCATCTGCAGTAAAAATATTTGTTTTGACTCAGCTGTTGAAAGCTCTCTGCCTACGTTGGGCTGCCCCCCCCCCCGAACTCTCCTTCTCTGTGGACAAAGCAGTATCCCCTGAGAATTAAGGATCAGAGAGGCCCGGGACGCAGAGACTGTAAATAGGCCTGTGATCTTACTCAGCCCGTCTCCTTGTTGTCCTTGAACCAAGTTTGGCGGCCTTGTGATGTATGAGCATCTTATGATTTCAGACATCACGGCTAAACCCTCTGACTCTTCCATGCTCATGCCCATGAAAACATTTTCTTTCTCTGTTATCACTGCCCTTGATTTTGCTCTGACTTTTTAAATCCCAAACAAAGAGCAGTGATATATAATAAGCCTTTCATGCACAGCTTTAATTTACAATTCATTTATTCGCAAAAAAAAATCACCAATAATACCCAGTCTTTGGTGGTATTCATTAGATAAAAAATGCCTTATCGTTTTTTCTTTTCACGTGTTTCTGAATACTATTCACATACGGTTATCAGCATTTTCACTTAGAATTGGTTTCAGCTCGGCGTAAGGGAGCTGCTGTAGACTAAGATGGATTAGACTGCAGTGTGAGTCTGCTGGCTGTATGCGTCCATGCTGGCTGCAGGGATCTTATTCAGGTTAGTCACGGAGCAGCTTGAGAAGATCGCATAAATCTGCTCATTTTCTCTCTCTCCTTACTGTCCCACAGCAAATCCGTCCGTGTTATTGCCTTGTTCCTGTATTTGCCTCCACCTGCTCTGTATCTGTGACGGTGACCAATTCGTCATCCCCTCACAACAGGTGTTAAAGTTTCGGAGCGTGTGCGTTTATTCTTGTTTTTCTGAACGTCTCTTTCCATGCTTAACAGGCCTAGGTTCTGTCAGAGCAAAGCCCCGTACAAACTACAATCGCAACAGCTCAACTAGTGGGGAGCTTGCTGATAGCGCAGTCCAAATGAGCCTGGGGCATTACCACAGGCTCAGCTGCAACTCATAGCCTGAAGTCACGACTGCCCTGTCAGCATGCAAACATCTAAAGTTCTATCCAAGACTTGGGTGTAGGGCAAAGACTAAAGAAACACGGTTGGGTACACTGAAAGTAATCTGAACGCTCCACCAGGTGTGTTCGCCTTTCTAGGATCATAAGAATCACTAAAGAGTTCCATAGACCATACTTAAAGGTAAAATTCTTTACTCTGTGTCCATTCAAAACAACCATTCCAAGCCAGGGTAAAACTCCTCCACGGTGTCTGTCTCCTTTCTTCATCGTCTTCACTGATTTTCATCTTTACGTTTTCACTGTCATTTGTTTGTCTGTTAGCAGGATTACACAACATACCAGACTGATTTCAGGGAAATTTTCATCAAAGCTGTGTCTTAGTCCAACCTACAGATGATTAGATTTTGGTCGCTGAAGGTCAGGTCAAGTCAAGCTCATTCCAAGGTCAAAAGTATGCTTTTTGGCTATAACTTTAGAAATAATTGAAATAGAGGCTTCCAACTGGTGTCATTTTGGTACAGTCTACGGATGATTAACTTTTGGGCTTTCAAGGTCAAAGGTCAAGGTCTTTGAGAGGTCAAAAAACACATTTTCTTTGCCATGAATTGATATAGACAGGTGCAACTAGTGTCATTTGGCATTAGCTTAAAATGATTAACTTCTGCCCTTTCTAAGGCAAAGAACACATTTTTGGACATATCCCAGAAGGAATTGACATAGAGAGGTCTAACTGGTGTCATTTTGTCACTAATCCTAGGGTCCATCACATAGTCAGAACCTGCTGGCTCTGCAATTCTAGTGTCAGCCCTCATGTGACACCAACATGTGCTGTTTTTTGCACTTACTGACCTTAACCTAAAAATCCTACTTAGGAATTCCCAAAACAAACACTAATACCACATACCAATACCAGCTCCGCTTACACAGAACAGTTGACACTAACCAGATACAGAATTTCCATTGTGCTTCAAAAATGCCTTTTTCTGAGCAGCAACCTTAAGCTACGAGAAAGATGAGAAAATTAGTGTAAAGAACCACTGATAGCACCTGATATCATCTGTGTCAATTTAGAACACAATTTACTTCATAGGTTAGATATCTCTGAAGATTCTCAGTCATGCAGGTCATGGTAGTCTTGGTGTTTCTTCTGAGGGCAGCTGGACATCTTGTAGTACTAAAACTAGCCGGCTGCTTATAGTATAAACATAGACGTACATAAATTTTTGTTTTTTAAAGTCTGTGTAGCACAGAAAGATAGATTAAAAGCTGTGGTGCTTTCTATTTTATTTGGTCCCTATAGATGCATGAAAGTTTTTTTAATGTATTTTTGAGTACTTGAGTGCTTTATAACTAATTCATAGAAGTACTCCAAGATTGCACTTACATAAAATGTCATTTCCAATATGGATTAGTTGAACTCGTATGCTCTTCTATTGTTTTAATCTTACACTGGGGTTACATATATATATACACCTTTGACAGATACCAAATATGATGTCTGTTTTGAATTAAAAGAATGGAGAGAAATCTTTGCCACGTCGCAGTATGAATTAATATATTGTCAAACACTAAAGTTTATATATGTTAACCTGGGTCAGACATACATGTCAACCATGGTGGTACTCAGTCAGTAAGCTGTTGTCCTCAAAAGCTTGCACTACCAGTCTACAGTCCCAAAGAAGATTAACACCACATCAGAAATCTTATCTTCTCAAGGCTGAGATTACATCCGTAGACGTGAAATGTACACATGAATTTATATCTGTTTGCAGACACAGATGCAGGAACACTACATTAGTCTACAGTCAGCTTTAACTTTTACACGTTTTAGCATTTTGTCAAGCATCTAGCACACTAAACATCTTTCAGTATCCAGATGATTGAATGCTTTTCATCCAGATAAGATTAGTATTTTAGATGCTCTAAAACTGGTCTGATTATCTGTAAACTACAGCTGTTTAATGAAAGCAGAGGCTATGTCACAGTAACCAATACGTTTTTCAGTATTTATAGAAACAGCCTCACGGCCTCACTGGGCATCTGAAGGTGGTTTGACCTCTTGATAGGCTTGAAATACATCTAAATACCTAAAGATAAAATGAAATATCACTTGGCTCACCATGAGTTAAGTCACCATGAATTTATGTATTGTGATAAACGTGAGTGAGTAAAATCAGCACCAAACACACGCACACTCTCTTTCCTGTATTAAGAGTGACTTTGGCCATGGTTCTTTGCTGCAACATATGTCTGCCTCCACCACACAGCAGGAAATGCCATGGCACCAGCTTCCTCTGCTGCAAAGGTCACATAGATCCTGCACGGCAACCAGGAACACACATACAAATCCCTGGACTTTTTCCATGTAAACATCAATATAACGATTCTTTACATTTAGTCCGTAGTGAGGCTGATCCACTGTGCAAATCAACATAGAATCCATTTTTCCATTTGGCAAAAAATGAGAATAAATGTGATGATTATCTGCAATTCTCTTTGTAAAGTGATCAGAAACAAATAGCTACAGTCAAATCAAATCGGATACTAAAGTGTAGTTTACGTACATTATATGGGTTCTTATGCTAAACACTCATGACCATATTAAAGGACAATTGTGGAAGTTCTCAATCTAAGACATCTTTATTGGCCCTTAAGGGTGTAAAATTTCACAAAATATGTTTTTTTAAATTCCTGCGGTATGGTTGCAAGGACTGATTAACTCAATAAAGCCATATGATGTAATATTTTTGGGCAAGTCAAATTGTTGGAAATGTATTGTCTTTTCTTGCTGCTAAGTACGCTCAATGTGTTAATACGAGTGTCTTTTTACATGGAGTAGGTACCTACAGTGAAACACCCCTTTATTTTTGACTATAAAGATAGTGTGTAAAAACATCGTTTGAACAGACTGTGATCATCTGTGTAATGATGTAACATTTCACTTCAACCATTGCTACTATTCTAGGCTCTTTCTCACGTGTAGTTTTTAACAAAATGAGCCTGAAGGCGAATTTTGACTCCAACAATTTTCCTTTTATAATTTCCGTGGCTGCAAAATAATAAATACTGAAAAATGACTGCTCACATTTCTTTATTGAATTAAATAAACTTTTTTTCATCTGTGAGGTAGGTAGGTTATCATCTATACAAATAAATTCACATTTCCTCTTCTTTGTAAAAGTGAAATTGAAAACATATTTTGTCTGATATAAACAAAGATCTCTGGACTTTCACAATATCTGTCATTAGACCATGAGACCTCACCTCAGTGCGTTTAAGGGCTGGCTAGCTACGGAAGCTATTGATCTGCCTTCCATGGTGTGAAGCCAGATTTCCAATTTACTAAGCCTACCCTCCAACATGGTAAAGAAACTACATTTGTTCCATGGAGCATTATCGCTAAAAGAGACAGAGGAATTACTAAACATTTGACACACTCATTGAGAGAAGGAGAAAGAGAGAAGCCATCATTGTTTCCTAGACTAACATACTTTAGCTAGCAGAACTGGACAAAGTATAAGTAAGTAACTGTATTCTTAATGAAACGTTGGTATGGTCATAGAGAGCTTGAAGGAGAACAAATTTATGCTTTTAATATAGTGGATGATTTGCTGAGTTGATGAAAATAAAAGATTTACGAGCTAAAGCCACTGAGGACAGCAACAGCAACCAGACATGAGGCGACACGCTTCCTGCAGAACGTCAACGAGATCTAGACCATGTTGAGGTGGAGAGGTATATGTTTAAAGATAAAATCAATTCATTTTACATCTCGAACTTGAATTTGAATTGTTGCATATTCGTGTCATTTTTTAAACTGTCTCTCGGTGCATCATTTCATCTCTACGTCTCAGCCGTCGTTGATTCTGCCTCTTTCAGCTCTGATCAATCTCTACTTTCTGATGCCAGCTGTTCGGGAGAAGTGAATGTGAAGTTACAAAGACTACCAATGCCGATTCAGAACAGTGTCAGAATGAGTGGTCAAGAGAGGCCTGTCTTGTTCTTGTCTCGCCTGACTGTTCTGTGCTTGCTGTACTGACATCCAGTCGGGTTACACTGTAGCCGTGCCTGTGATATTAAAATCCAGTGGAAGGTGGACTAAGCAATGGATTTTGGTCGTATTTGAGGCAGACAGACAAACCAAAGGCACTGCTCTAGTTCTGCAAAGACAGTTGGTTTGTCAGAAGGTGACAATCAGTGCTTCAGAGGACACTTTGAATTTTAGGTCAGGATAATAGACAAAAAAACAAAGGAATTATGAAGCTTCAACAACTCACTTAAGTTTGTATTTATGTACATTACATGGCACAGTGGTTCAGTGGTTAGCACTGTCGCCTCACAGCAAGAAGGTCCTGGGTTCGATTCCGGGTCAGGGCGTTTCTGTGTGGAGTTTGCATGTTCTCCCTGTGTCTGCGTGGGTTCTCTCCGGGTACTCTGGCTTCCTCCCACAGTCCAAAAACATGCAAAACTGGGGGTTAGTAGGTTAATTGGTCACTCTAAATTGCCGTAAGTGTGAATGCGAGTGTGGGTGGTTGTTTGTCTCTATATGTCAGCCCTGCGATGAACTGGCGACTTGTCCAGGGCGACCCCCACCTTCGCCCCAAGATGCTGAAATAGGCTCCAGCCCCCCCGCGATGAGCGGTAGAAAATGGATGGACATCGCAGCTTATTCAAACCTTACTATAATGAAATTATTCTAGTCAAAGCTGCACTTCGGGAAGTTTTTTATTTAAAACACTTTTTCATCTAACTGAGTCATAACCCTGATGTTACTTTGTATGCTGTAAGAAATAATGAATCGAAACTTTAGTTTAAACCCCTGTAGTAAACACAGTTCAAGCTGATTCAACAGCTGTAATATATCACATTTCTTTCCACCATTACAAAAATCATCTCCTAGCCAAATGTTTAAGCAGAGAGGTACAAGATTACAAAACCGCTCATCTGGCTGGGTCATTTTGGAGAATACTAGACGATTTTCAGCTCTCTGTAATGTTGTCCTGCCAACTAAGCAGCCATATTTCATCTTCTAAACTAGGTTCAGGTCCAGCGTCTGAAGGAAGCTGGAGTCATTTGTGTCAGCCATAATTACTGTCTTATGATTTATCCTCTGTTTTCACACCCAATAGGCCAACAGAACTGTTCTCATCAACTAACAAGAGCGATGTGAAGCTCTGGTTTTTGCTGCTCATCTGTGACTGACATATGGCCGGTAGCTTAACTTGATGCTAGCTGCATAAATAATCAATATCTTTAGTGAAATTGTTTTTGCTTAGTGCTTGCAGTTTTCATCCTGACATTAGTTCATTACTTTTGTAATAATTGTATGTCTTCTTATATTGCAGAAAGATCAAAACCTCAGCTTTCAGCAATGCGAATAAAAAATGAATAAGCTCTATTGCCTTGTTGACTGCCTTTTAACGGCTACCCATAAATCAGTCAGCGAGTCCATGAACATTAACAAGACTCAAGACAAGAAGAGTGTTGGACCAAATTCATCTGTGTTTATTTACACAACTGTCACTCACACATCGTTACAGTTATGCAACATAGAAAATCAATCACAGAAAGAACATTCAGTTTTGATCTTTTGAACTTTGAGTTTTAATCTCATTTTGAAAGGGTAATTATACTAGTTGGTAGTTCATTGTTCTCCACTTGTAAAATCCTGGACTCCTGCCATCTGGATCCAGCTTTATTCGCCACTATTATCACTCTGGTCAGATTGATCCCAGAGGTGAAATCCCGCTGCTCCAGTCTGTGATGGTCCCTTTGATGTGAAGCAGATATGCTGACAAACCCCTCAGTCTACTTTTCGCTAACTGGTTGATAAGTGCGCTGAGCCATCTTAAAATGTGCACCAATTGTATTTCTCAGTAGTCCAAAACCATCTTTATTATTTTATTTTATGATCTATTGATTGATTATTATATTATTTATAGCTTCCTCTGGCTGTTAGTCCATCAAGTACCAGAGCTCTGCAATTAAGGATGACATACAAAATGCTATTCACGTCAGTTAGATGTGTTAAATAAGCTGCTAAAGAGGAATCAAGTTACATTACAAGTCACATTTGTTAGTTACTGACAATAACTAGATTACTGCTACGTCGCTATCACACCCATAATCCTTTCTACAGGAACACCCCAGAGAATAGGAGTGTAGAAGATCATATTATAAGGCGGAGTTGAAAGGATTCTAACAAATTTAGATGATTTGTTTTCCATATTATCAATATGTGCTTGTATGTTTGTTATTATTGTTTAAAATGCCTTGAAAGAATGAGAAAAGTGAGTTAAAGAATAATTTTGCAAAATATTCTGTCTACATGTACATTAAACATCAATGTAGAATTAAATTAATGGCATTAGAATAAGGTATTCTAATACCATTAATTTTATATCCTGTATCTAATGAATATAACAGTGTTGTCTGTTGTCACGTCTTCCCACCAGCAACCGAACACACACGAAAAACCAAGAATATTCAACAGACCAACGGCATTATTATGAAACAGTAACATAATTGTCATCTACGCTAATGTGTCTCAAACGTGCTTTGAGCTTTGGCTGCTTGATTTTCATAGCAAACTGAAAACTGAAGAAGTTGCTCAAAAGTAAGCGGAGGCGGTCCGGACTGCTGCTCTGAAAGCTGTTGTACACATTGCATGAAAGGTCCAAAACATGAAAAACCAACCATGGAGCATTGACTGCATGGCAGCACAAATCTTTAAGAAATTACTTGCTTGAAAAATGGCACCTGCACATGCTCCTGCTTCACTATGTGCATGTCAGTCAGATGACTGGTAGCTCAGAGGGCAACTGTGTCTCCAACTGTGTCCATCATATTCAAAATGCGTGCACGCGATGTTCTTTCAAGGTACTTGTACTGCAGTCACTGCACAGCATACAGTAATGAATTCAACTTTTTTTCACTGGCTAATTAGTGATGAAAAGCAGTAATTAATTTTAGCTGCCGCCAACCTTTGTCATTAGCCCTATTATCTATTATGTGTGTTTTCCTGGCTGATTTATTATGATGGAGTTGCTTTTACTGTCAAGTTAGAATTTTTACAGTGCAAATGAGAAGCAGCAGTCATTAACTGCTGAGCGACATCTCTTTTATTACACTTGAGTAGCGATGCTGATGGCAAGATCACTCAACATGTTTTCTGAAAGGGCTTCAGTTGACAAGGGTGCTGGACTGCATCAACCTGTATGCGATGCCACAACATAAACTAAAACAATGCCATAATTTACAAACAATCTGTGTTAACAACAATGGTTTTCAAGGATGCCCTTTTTGTACACAATCAGTATACTACATACTACCTGCTATGAACAAGAGTGTTCCACAACTTTCCTTGTCTTTTCTTGACCTGTCTTGATTTTGTTTTGTAAAATTGTTACTGAATTTAAATTCAGATAAGCACTGCCTTTCAACCATTTTCATTTGAGTGATCAGGATTGGCAAACAATCGTGCTCTTTTTTTCTGTTATAAAGAGCAGCCCAACTTTTTGGAATAGAGGTTGTGTATCCTTCCTTTTCATTAATCAACTTTTGATTTAGTTACACGCTTCTCTCTGTTTGTGCAACGTCTCCAAAATGCAGCACTGTATTTAATAAATCACGTTTAGACCCCTAAATCTAAATATTTACATTGCCCCAGATCTTTGCAGCTCGTTAGTTAGAGTTTGAGAATTCTATTGCAGAGCTTTAAGCTGTATTTTTCAACATATGATGTTGTTTTGTGGTAGTGAGCTTCTGCAGGTGGCTGCCGAGGAAAAAAGCCATTCTGAAAGGATTATAGTCGATGTCCCCGGCTGAGCCTTTTGTGCTGAGTGATCATGTTTCTCTCGATGGATCATTATTGCTAAACCTTCCAGCTTCTGCTATGTGTCACAGGCATCTCTTGAGTCTTTCCTTTCAGTGCCTAAAACTTGATTAACTTTTAAGGTATTCAATTTGATGCTAATTCATTTCTTACTGCTTAAACTTAGATTGACTCAGAGGCATTTCGGAGCGAATTGGTACGTATCAATAATTAAGCCCTATTAAAATGATATATTGTGCAGCTGTAAATTAGCACTAAAATTAACTGTACATGTGGGGATCTGGGTGATTATTTGACTGCTCCCAAAAAGACACCACCTATACCAGTGGCCCATAATAATCATTTTTTTTCTCATTTTGCAATGGCACATCAGCTGTTTTACATGTGGGTGCAGCTTTAAAAATCTTCTCTTTGACCTTGTTAACCTGTCCATATCGTGTTTTATGTACTAATACACACGTCATAACAGAGATAAACAGTCAGCATAATGGCTGAGAATTTTTTTCGTTCTGCAAATCCACCAATGATGGTCGCCAACAAACTAATTCTGGCTGCCCAGGTCTTTTACGTAGAAAAACTGCAATATGTGGAGGTGGGGCTTATTATTGTTGTTCTGTTATTTTTCATACATAGAAGTTCTTTATTTCCATAACACAAAAGGGTATTTGTATTGGTCATCGAGTTGTCATAGCGTATTAAACTGTTACTGCTCTTATTTATGGGGAAGATGTGAATAGTTCTTGAATAGCTGTATAACAGATGTAGCTCTCCTCTTCTCTCAAGCTGTTTGGTTATGTGAGCCTGCTTATGAGATACTGTTAGACCTGCTTCAGGTGGGATTTATACTCTATGGGACACTCTTCCCTAATGCACTCAGATTGAGCTGTCTGGAGATATTACAACCTTCCTCCGTGCCTCCTAAAACTTGGAATTTATTGGAGTTTCAAACTCGGATGATGACAAAGTATGACAAAAAGCCATTGGCTCATAGGAGACTATGAATTCAGAAATCTTGTCATTTAGGCATATAACATTAAGAAAATTACACAGGATTTACTACCCGACGGTCGACTTTATCTCGTGGCATCTACTGCTACTATTTATCGGCTGATGATGTAGTTATGCTGTCATTTCTTATGTTCATTACCTTATACAGCATTCTGTTTACAACAGCTGCAGTATCTTATGTGAGTTGCTAACATTTCCTGAAAATTCCAAGGCTTTGATATCATCTCTCAACGTTTTGACTCAGACTCATAGTGTTGTGGAAAAGTGGCCGTTCTAAAGTCTGTTTGGCCCTGTGCAAAACTTCATATGGGTCCCTGTCCAGCCAGCGTTTATATTTCTGTTGTAGATAATCTGAACCCAACAAGAAATTGTGAAATGTGAAACTTGTTTTCATTGTTACCAATGTTCACATTAGTAGAATGTAACATAAATGACAATGAAATGTTGTAAATAGGTTCAAATAGAAAAAAAATGAAAGAACTATATAAACAGTCCCTCCGTGACTTTCATCAACAAAGTTTCATAGGTGGTCACAATAATAATGCATGCAACACTTTGAATTGCAACAGGAGTAATTTTTTCTGAGATGGGTTCCCCTTAAGGAGGTTTCCTACTGTTCTTGCAAACTGCTGCTGTAGTTTAAAGTTTGTCAGCCCTTTGGGCCCCCTACTGGATTGGGGCCCCAAGCAGTTACCTGCTTTGCCTGCTGACAAGCAACGCTTCTGTTTAGTTGTTTACTTATCCCCATCCCCTCACTGACCTTGTATGGCAGGACGACAGCGGAGCCTCCGCTGATGCCCACAATGGGCACGGTTGTCTGAGTTGAAATGAAATCCAAGATCTGTGCCACAGCCTCCGAGCCAACGTTGTCCTCGAACACCACGCCATGAACCCGGTTGGTGGAGAGTGTGTCGCAGATACGGGTGAGCAGTGCCCGGGGATTGGTGTTGTTGACCAGCACAGTGATGGGGTTCACCTCCAGCGGCAGGTCCATGAAGTTCTCCCGGCTTAACCGCCCTTTAATCTCTGTCTGGTAGGCTGAGCCGCTGAACACCACCGCCACGTTCACAGAGGGCATGGGAATCCCAAATGGCCTTCCCGAACAGCAGGGGACAGTGCAGAACAACAGCAGCAGCAGCAGCGGCGGCGGTGGCCACCACGGGGAGTCGCTCAAGCAGCCTAGACGAACGCCCATCTCAGTCACCTACTGCCTGGAGGAGGGGTCAAAGTGGAGGAAAATGTCAGGAGAAGGGATTGAAATAGACATAAAGAGACTGTATGTCAATCAGACATACATGAATGGTTGCTGTCTTTTTCTAAAATGTTGTCATAATACCAAATAATAGTCCCAGCTGACCAGGCAAAACCAAAATGCCCGTTGTATAGAGTTGTCTTATTTTGATTAATGACCTTTAAGCTTCATCTCTGCTGAGTGTGTTGTTCTGCCTGCCATAACTAAGACAGCGTAAGAGCCCATTAACTGAGGCCGGGGTAGTATTTTTAGACCATGTAAGCGTGCAAAGAGAGGCTGTGGCCAGGCTGTTGCTTCTTAGGGCGGCAGATGCCACCCCGCTGCTGTTGTATTCCGCAGTCCAACCCAACAGATGGTGTCCAGTGTTTAATGCAACAAATGGAGAACAAGCGGATTTATCATTTCTTTCTCTCGTGACGTTACTTTTGAGGCTGTTGCTTAATTTTTCCAGCCATCTAAAGCATTCAGAGTTAATCTGCACGCGCGGTTTTTGGCTTTGCAGATTAACTGACATCCACACTCTCGTTATTATGATTTGCAAGCTGTTTGGGAAAGTTTTTCTGGTCTTCTTTTGAAACTGACATTTCTGTCTGGACTCAATTCCCCAAGATGGTCTTTGAAAAAGAAAGAAGAATCCCAGCTCTGCCTGCAGTGCTGCATCACTAATGAACAGGATTGCAAAAAGTTACTCATGGTCAAACTATCCTAATTACTTCCAGACCACGAATTGGTTTGCTTTCTGCCCTGGGGACGGTGGCGACTCAGGTAAAGAGGGCGCGATATCAAAACCTGTAGTGTAAGTTTAAAGTTCACATTGTAGCCAGACAGCGGTTAGTTTTGAGCTGTCGGACAGACTTGGGCTCTTTGTCAAATCAGTCACAGTAGTGTCTGTGGCCCTGAGGGAGCACTGCACACTGGTCCCCTGTCACACAGATCCGATCCACCATGTGATGGAATCCCAGTGGGGTGACTATATTGTAATCCCTTGGTAATCCCTGCAAGGCGTCATGGCCTTTGGCTTGATTGTAGTGTATAAACTCGCTGCACGAGGCTCAACTGAGCTGTGTGGTGCAGTTTTCTCAGTGTTCCACTGCCTGCGTGGGACTAAACAATGGGCTGGTCAAATGGGAGCAGATAACCATGCAGGCATGGACGCCAGGTTGATAGGCGCCTAGAATAATTATCATGTTATAGTTCTTTCCAGCCTTGTCACATGATGAAATTCAAATCGCACACATCACATTTGTGTGGGCCGCTGTACACGCTCTGTCCTACATGTGATACTGCAAGTAGGTGCTTGCTCATAAATCATTTTAGAAATTGATTAGTCCCCACCAAGAGAGGGCATCTGCCACATTCCTTTCAATGACATTAACCGTGTTTCAGCCACGACAGCGGAAGAGTAGTTTAGGGTTAATGTCTTTGACGGGAGCAGCGTACGTGGTCAAAATGCTTAAAAGCTTTGACCTTCCATGTGTTTAATCAAGGCAGCGAAACAGCTGAGGCAGATATATGAAGGTCAAATTCCGGGGCGGTGGGTATAGAATTAAACCAAACAGAACATGAGTCATCAATAACACTGACTGTGACAAGGCTGTGCTTTTTCAACATGAAAAGAAATAACTCATGTTTGGAGTCTGCATAGTGCGCCCATATAAAAATATGATATTAGGCAAAATACGCAAACTACGTATACAGTATATGTCCAAGTATGCCTCACATATATAGTACATACACATACAGGGTGTGGTACGTAAACAAAATATGTTCCAAAATACACAAGACCTTTAGAATTTAAAATACACATACAGTACATCACCTTCAAATATTTCTTCTGCATATTTGCACATATACTGTAATTCTAACTATATCTAATAAATAAAAAATTGAATCCAGTATATTGACATATATATCATTTTATCTTTAATGAGCTTTAATTTTTCTGTTGCATATTTGCACGCTTACGGCTAAATGTATGTGTGTGACATATATTTGAATCTCAAATCTGCCCATATCACTACAGTTATATGTCCTGATGTGATATTTAATATTTACACATTTTGTATGGGCAGTCAGCTAAGCTTTGCGGCTCAGTTCCAGATTGGCTGCGTGTATTCCCTGAGCACCGACCCTTCAAACTTCCAAAGTAAGCAGAATTTGTAAGATGCACCGATACATAAAGACAAGAGCCTTTTCATCCACGCTTGTGCTCAGTCCTCCAAAAATCATTCATGTGAGCACAAGGGGCTCAAGGTTTCACTCTAAATTTGCGGACCACTCTGGACATCCCTCAGCTTGAGAGATTTAACAAAAAGGAAGGTGCATGACAAGGTACATCCATCCCAAATTATTACAACACACGATCTTCTCTGCAGCCCAGTTGAAGCCGATCCAAGATTTGTGCTGTATATAGCCATAAACAGGTCGCCGTTTACGTTTATGCTGTTAAAAACTGGATTCAGCGTGAATCACACTGCAATGACATAGGGAGAGTTACTACTACTATGTTACTGATTGATGACAAGGTTACTTAATAACGATTCAAGTGATAGATTAACATGCTATAATATAGAATAAGATATCTTTAATAGTAATTTAAGTTTAAGTTTGTCTTCTTCCTTTTTGTTTATTGTGTGCATCAGAAGCCTTAGTACACACTTTCACTTTTCTTTGTTTTTCCTTTTGGACCACTTCACAGGCACCTTGATGCGATGATATACATAGAAAATAGAAGTGAACGTCTGATTTTATGAATAGCAACATACTGCTATCAGCACAGAATGATATTCTGTATGTTTTATTCTGTATTTGAATGTGACAGTGCCTAAATGTGCTGATTCATGGTTACAGCAGTTGAAGATAACTGTAGAATATCACATTATCTATATGACATGGAAATTGAAAACCAGTG